>ML799936.1:93430-122876 GCA_009831015.1 Picea engelmannii | reverse complement strand
TATATATATTTTTTATTTTTCAAATTTTGTAGTCTGTCGAACTTAATGCCGAATTTTATCCCCAAAATTTTGACTGTCGATTTTTTGTCGAACTTCAAGCTTGCCGAATTCGAACACGAACACGAACCAGGTGACTAAGGTTGCAGCTGCAATTGGTGCTACAACAAGCTTGAAAAAGAATTGCTGCTATACCTTCCAGCAGTTAGACTGTTCTGAAGGTATTGTGGGCCCATAACCTGTTAAAATATTCGATGTGCTCGTTTAACCATAAACAATATCACAATATTGTCACCCAACCATAGGCACGTAGCCACCCCCGAGCACCATAACCTTTGGTATATTGAATGATTTCGGAAGCAACACTAGAACCACAGATAACCAAGAGAGCGCATCTTTTTCCAAAGATAGTGCACCAGACAAAAAGTCCCAAAACCATAGAACAAGAACAATACTCAACTACAACAGTTGTAGTTGCACTTACCAAGAATACCACCAAGAATATCAGAATACCACCAAGAATGTCACCAAGAATACCACCAAGAGATACTAGAAGGTAAGGCGCATATCTTAGGCTAGATAGTACTAGAGAAAGAGACCAAGAATCATCCCAGAATATCCACCTTCCATTCTTGCAGCTGCAACTCCAAACTTGTGCTATCCTTGAGAGAGTGAGTGAAGTGAGTGAGTACAAATGAGCTCAAGCGCCTCCTATTTATAGTGGTTCTTGTCACTTGTCTGGGCTAATACTTTAATATTAATTCTTTTACTGTGCTGACTTGTCTTCTAGGGATTCTACATATCTGCTTAGGGTTTCTCTTGCTTCCAGAATATTCTATTCTAGTTATAGGTTACACATGGAGGTTAATACCTCCCGTAGCTACCATAATATCAACACCTATGTCATTGACCCACCATGTTGTTGTCACACCATGCATTACATCAAGTAACTTGCTCAAATATTTTGCGTTCTTTTTAATGTTTTGGAATGAGAAATGGATATAAGCTGCCAGACACAAGGTATGCTGTGGGAACGTGGTTTGGAGTGGCCACCCTACAATTGGAATGCTCCCAAAAAGCTTCCTCAACTCTTGTTACTGATCCATATAGTTTTGGAGCATTTCATACTTGCTCCGAAGCTCCTTGAAGTAAGGGAATTGTGGGCATGGTCTACCCAATTCTTGGGAGTGGTACCCATACAACATTGGCAAATTTAATGAACTGTAGCAGATTTTGGTGGATTGATGCTTGTTATATGTTTAATTTCTTTTGTTATAGTGTACTATGAATATATTTGTGAATGATTTCATGGTTATACTCTTTAATCTATTAAATGCTAATTTGGAGTGAATTGAATTTGGTTTGAACAACTTAGAATGACCCCACTCTTTTAAATAAATTTCTCAAATATAAAAATAACTTGGGTTTTGTTACATATTACTTACTCCCTTGTTAAATGTTCAATTGAATGGTTGATTACAACAATTAATTTCATTTGTTTATTTAGAATTCCATTTACAATACTTAGTAGATTTTGTTGTCAATTCAACGTCTCCTAAATCAAAATATAAAAATCTCATAACAAGGAGGGAATTTGGTTACCTGATTTGTACATTGGATGGTTCATTGGTAATGTGTGGGAACCTTGCCTTGAGGGTTCTATCCCAATGAATCCCTTACATTGACAAAAGCCAGCATCACGTGTAAACAAATTGGCACTAGAATGAGGAGCTTGCTCTTATATGGTGTATGAAGGTCACAAAATTGACTACATCAACTAGTTGGAAGACCCTTACGAGTCAGATAACGATTGTGATTTTCACCTCGAATGTTATATTGATCATTTCCCTCCTGTATCTGAAGAGATAAATCCCTTTTGAAGGTTTACTCGGAGCTACACTAGGCAGTTGGGATACCTAGTATGAAAATTTTCATCAAGAGCTTTGAAACCCATTTGAAGTTGAGGAGCTTGCTTGACCCAAAACTCCTTTGCAGATTATCATACCAAACATGGCATCAGTAAACTGCCCGCTTACTTGAAGGGCCAAGGATGCCCTAGATATCATAGGGTAGATGTGTGACTTCCCCAAGAACGCTAAGCAATATATCCTCAAGTACAGCCTTGGTGAAACAACTATTGCCGAAGACCATGGTATGCCTACATGCAAGCTATCCGACTCCTCAATGTCAGGAATGAGGATGTGGTGTGCAAAATTTCCCTTTCACCTTCCAGGGTAGAACAACTTCTTGGTTCTATAACTCACTCGTGCATAAGATTCACAACTGGCCAGAGTATGAGACTACTTTCCTAGAGAAATTAGGGGACATTCAAAACTTGGTACCTTGGCTCTTGAACTCACCAAGATGAAAATCCAGTGAAAAGAGAAGGCACAAGACTCCAATACCCAATTTCGCACACTGGATCTTTGAATCCTTGCAGAAAAGATAACTATTGCAGACTTAACTTTAGAATTTTACATGAATGCCTTTGTATAGCATTACTCATTAAAAGGGCTAAAATCCCTAATATCATTTTATAGTTGGCTTACGTCAAGGCATCAAAACAGAAAAGGAAATGTCATCTCTACAAGGCAAGTCACCTCTCAATGTCAAGCCTTTGAGAACTGTTACTCCCCAAATTATGAAAAGGAACAGTATTGCTTTCCCAAAAATTGTCGTTAGCATTGATTTCAATCTAATGGCCAATAACACAAGTAGTGCCCTTGAAGGAATGCAGAAAGTCTTGTAGAGACTATTCAGTGATTTCATTAAATTGTAGGGGAAAGCAGGGCAAGGGACATGTTGCAACTGCAATTTAGGAATTTTGGTAAATACCATCAACCTAGCAAATCACAGTAACCTGACTCTTAATAGGCCATAACCGACCCGTATAAATCATTAGTGTGACATTAATGAAGTAACAATGGAATATTGGCGTCCTCCATTTTTCACTCTACATACATCCTCATTGTTGGGTTGATGCATGGATTTTCGGACTTTTAGCCTTTCTTTAGACTTATAATGTTTATAGCTTATGAGCTTGTTTATGTTATTATTCTATAATTCATAATCTAGATAGTGTTGCAACTTAACAGTGGATGTTGCTACTACAGTTGTCAGTGGGGATCTGCAGATAAATTTAAGTCACCACATTTGTGCTGAGCACACACACTATGTATAACACTTTTATAGACTACTCTGATATGATTTAACTAAATCATATTTAGATGCCTCTGACTACATGTTTGTAAAGTTACAAAAGACACTGGTGTTATGTAGATAGTTTCTTTTTCATATTTATATTTGGGATATTATATGTACAAAAAATTGTTACAGATGCCATCATGCCTCTAATATGATTAGTAAATGGTTTTCAGATCTTCTTACAAGGGACTACAATTATGATCAAAAATTTACTGTGACTACATTCAGCGAGACTGGTCTGGTGAGAATTTGTTTTTGTGTTTTACATGGGGTTTTCTTTAACTTCCTTTTTGTACATTTGTGTCCAATTCCCATGCATATTTGAATGGAAAGAGGATATCTACATATATGTTGGCCATCCTTGATTTTTAATCATTATGATGATGGATGCTTTATTTCCATTTGACATGCTTTGAGGTCATCTTAGTAGAAACCCTATTTCTGATTGCAAATGTAGTAGACGAGTATGTTTGGGTTCAACTTTTAAATCTCATGTGGCCTATTTACATATTCTGTTGACTATTGCTCCTCAACTTCAATAGCATTTTTACTATTGATACTAAATAGTAAATTGGTTTGCCAAATGTTGTTAGTCATAGTTATTGGGAGGATATTTACTTGTGCAACAAATAGGTGGAATGCTCAATGTGATCTAATTTTTGATGTATAAGCTCAATTGAAGTTTAGTGCATGCAATTTACTTTCGTTGTTGTAAAATTATTCACATGTCTAGAATTTCTTATTTGCAATGTTTATTAGGTCTTGCATGATGCTATTAGTTGTCTATAATATATTTGGCTTATTAAAAATAAAACTCTGCTTTGTTTCATGAGACATTGCCTATCATGCACATCTTTTATGTGCTGCAGTTGAAGAAATGCCATAGTTGCATAATTCCAATTTGCTGATGGAAGCATTAACATTTTGCATTCTTTCCTTGCCGGTTTGTTTAAATCAATGTTATCAGAACCGGACTGGTCATCAAACCGGTCGACCCCAAAAACCTGAACTGGACCGTAACCATATGAGGCATAGTTCAGTCATATTCATGTGCATCCATATGAATCCAAACCATCATACACAAATATGCAAAGTTTCTCATGTATATAGCAAGGGTGCATATAACCGAAATAGCACTGAGTGCATTCCTTCTCTGAACCAAAATACATCAACAAAGAGGCTCTAAATGACCTCTAGAGTCCCCAAAAAATCACGCCACAAAATATAACTACATATCATCAAAATCATTGCTTATATTGGGATCCTCCTCATCAGTATCACCCTCTAAGCATTAAAATAAGATAGAAAAAGATTAACATGCCTAATCAATGATTTTGCTTGAGTGTGAAGGGTACATTTTTATTAGGGTCATAACCGAGGAGTTCAACAATCGATGCCACCAACATCGAGGCACATAGAGGGCTTGGTGCTCTTGATTAAATGCGAGTTTCATACCCTCACACATGACAGAATACAGTGAAAATGCTGCAATCCCGCCAATCCTGAAATCCTGAAAACTGTTAAGTCTGCTGAATTTTGAATGGGATCTAAAATTCTATTTTCTCCATATGAAATCCAATGAAGTTGGAACCACTCTCAAACATCCTGAAACAATTAATGGTAATGTTAAAAATTTACGTAAAAAGATAAAAATGAAAGATAAAGGAGAATGTCACTTTTACTTTAACAATTATGTTAAGTTTTTGATGGTTAGCTCAAGCTGATGTAGTTTATTTCATTTTACCATTAACTGAACCATAACCATTTGCAGCAACAACACAAGCTGCAGTAAACCAAGATCACAAGAAGAATAACCATGCACAAAAGACACAAGAAATATCTTGGCAAAACCCTTCTGAACCAAGTGAAAAACCCAACAATCCTTTGCTATACTACCAAGAGAAGATCCACCATCCACAACCAAACCTAGCACACAATAGGGTGCTGCTGTGATTGAGAAACCTAGCTCCTAGAGAAGTGCGAATTGCAGTCCTCATAATTTCAGACCTCCAACTTCAGACCATGTGTTGAGTTAGTGTGAGACAGATCCACAATGGGGATCTATCTCTTATTTATACAAAACTTAACTCAACGAATAGACATGACACTTTGCACAATAGGGCCGACCTGTACAACTTAATAATATAATTAATAATTACACAATATTAATTATCTTTACATGATGGGGTCGACTTGTACCCTTTACAACACAATTAGGGTTTTACCAAAGTCTCACTCTCTGACAATATAGCACGGGATCTCTCACATCCTCTAGTGTTCAACCACTAGGCACACGTCCACCTGTGCTCACCCACAGGGACGTCACTCTCAACAGATCACTCAACTGAGTCCATTGGAGTACCATCTGGAGAGCCATCTCAAGCCGACTCAACTAAGTCCATAGGAGTACAAGGCAAGAGACCATCTCAAGCCGAATCAACTCAGTCCAGAGGAGTACACAGCAAGAGACCATCTCAAGTCATCTCAACTTAGTCCAGAGGACTAGACAAGAGACCACACGTCATCACAACTCAGTCCAGAGTGTGACGCACACCCATCACATGGGCACACCCAACACATGGGCTCTCTCACAGATTGTCTCAACTCAGTCCAGAGGAGAACGACTTGGAGAATGTCACACGACGCTGCAATCATCAACAATTTAATGGTAATATAAATTTAAGAATTTAATATTACCATTAATTACTAGGGTGGCTGAAATGGAGTTGGGGGGGGGGACCTTTTTAGATAGCGTTAGTAGGGCCCTAGAGTTAGGTATTGTGCTTGCATATAACTTAATTTGTTTTTTTTTTTCTTTAAATTAGGTTTCGGTGGTCCCTTGTCTCTTTGTACAACACCGTATAAAACCAACCGGTTCATTACAGAACTGGTCAGTTTGGTACAGAACTGGCAAAAAACCATCTGAAACCTTGAACCGGACTGGAGTGGCCTTGAAACCGGTCGGATCGACCAGTTTTGCTGGTTCCGATCCGGTTTCAATAACATTGGTTTAAATATAGATGTTCAATCGTTAGCGAGTTTGACAGTTAGTGTTGAGTAGCTTGGTCTGTTGTTAGTTAAACAACTGCTTGTCATTTATGTTTGTCATTGCTCATGTTTTCATAATGCTTTCTTTCAAAGTTTCAATAATTTTTTGGAATCATGGTTTGGAATCTTTAAAATATATATTTTTCATTAAAATTTAATTTTTTTATGTATTTTTTAGTAAACCGAGTCATTGGAATCAGATTGGTCCAGGTCAATCCGAGTCCGAGTCAGAGTTGACCCTCCACTGATTCTAAGTACAAGTCAAAGTTTAAAAACATTGTGCCCAACAATGAAGAAAATGAATTAGGGAAGCTGGATTCCATGTTAGAAATAATTGGAAAGGGTTTAGGAGGAATTAAAGGCTACATGGTAGTATCAAATTATGCCCACGGGCCACGCACTATCTAACATGACGCACATGTGCGCGCGCGCGCGCGCGCATGTGTGTGTGTGTGTGTGAGAGAGAGAGAGAGAGAGAGAGAGAGAGAGAGAGAGTATATTCAATATGAAAAAGAGATACAAACATAGTAAGTCTTATGACAGAGATGAACATTGGCAACAACCAACATTATGTAATGGATTAAATCATGTGACTAAAACACTTCAGTAACCTTTGAGTTGCCACTTTTATTGCTAAATAAAAAATACTAAATTATATACATTAAAGTACATTATGAATGTCACAATTAGATTTTAAACATTCTATTAGCCTCCCTCAGTTGTCATTTTTGAAACTATGCCGATCTCATCTCTAAACTTTATAAACTTATCTTGACCAAACGGCTTGGTAAAAATGTTTGTGGTCTGCTCCCGAGTTGCAGATTTCAGCCCAAATTTTCCACTCTACTGGCTGCCGAATATTATGACAATGAGCCTCCACATGATTTTTTTGCTCATGAAATACTTTATTTCTAGCCAATGTCAACATACCTTGATTGTCACAATAAAGTACAGTTTTGCTAGATTGTTTTACCTGCAAATCAACAAATATTCTCTTCAACCACATCGACTCTGCTCTATATTCTGCTTCATAAGAAGCGCGTGCCATGATTTGCTGCTTTTTATGTAGCTAAGAAACTGTACCTGTACCAATGCTGAAAACATAGACTGTAGTATAATTTTTATTTTCAACAGAACTGTTGAGATTCACAAGAGGAATCAAATGAAGTCAGTACATTACCCTGATTATGCAATAAGAGAAAAATATACCAACACTAGGGCAGTGCTATACTTGAAAATATATCAGCCAAAGCAAGCGCAGCCCTAGGAGAGAGAAAAAACAGCAGAGAGAGAGAGAGAGAGAGAGAGAGAGAGAGAGAGAGAGAGAGTGCTAAAGAGAGATAAATGCAAGCACAAGAGAGTGCAACACTTGATAGGTGCCCTTATGCATAACACTTTATTAACAATGGAAGATAATCACATGATTATAAATTACAGATGCGAGTTGTGTGTTTTATACACAACTTAAGAATAAGGTGCTTTTCCCAAAAGGGGTTATGAGCCTACTTGTACAAGGTCGGCCTTAGCCAAACCTAGAAATAGTATAATGATTACAATACAAGGTCAGCCAATGGCTAAAAGTGAAGCTTGCATCATTTTCAACATTCCCCCTTATGTTGAAGAAGGGGCCATGAGAAAAATGAGGAATACAAATGAGAGTGGGTGTATAGATGCCCAACGAAATAGAAGCTTGGCCATGGCTGAAATACAAATGAGAGTGGGTGTATAGATACCCAACTCAAAATAAGGTTGATTGTGCCTGAAATACAAATGAGAGCAGGCTTGTAGATACCCAACTCAATATAAGGTCAGTTATGGTCGAACATGAAGACAACACATCTATTTTCAAAATCCCCACTTAATTTGAACAAGGGGTCTCACAGAAAAGTCATGACATCACAAGATTCTTATCTCCCCTTAATGTTGAACAAGGGCCACATAGAGAAGACATTACATATTACCTCCCTTGAATGCCATAACTCCTACACCAATGTAATTCCTTAAGTTGGTGAAGATGGCCATTGGCAGAATATATAAGATTGAGTTCCGTAGGACATGATCTAGATGAGTCATCAATAAGGTCCTTGCCATCAACATTTATTTTCCCATTCACTCTAGAGAGATCCTTTGAAACATAACGAGAATCATATGTAAGAAGTGGTGAAAAGTTCTTGGTGGATCATGAGTAGAAACATCATGAAAGAAGGTGAGAAAGTACTTAGTTGCCCCAAGAGAACCTGTGGTATAGGCCCACAAATGTCACTATGAACCAACTCAAGATGTTGGGAAGCACACCTTGCATCACAATAACTTGAATTAACCACTTTAAAGCCATCGTCTATGTCCTTTTTAACTCGTCGATCTAACCAAATGATCACTTTCTCTCCAATGTGCGATTGTTAGTAAACAAAGAGGAATGGCCCATGTGTGGAGTGCATAACTAGATATGCATTGTAAGATGAGTCCATTATGTTCTGCAATAGCACAAGGATGAATTTTTTGTAAGGTCTTTAGTGGTGCACCTTGATAAGCCCAAGAGAAAGAGAGGTACTGGCTTCTTTCGAAAAAACTATGTAGTGTGCCACCTTTTGTTGCATAACCAAGAGAGGAAGAGAGCGTTGGCCTTGTAGGAGAGTTTAGCACTGGGAAATCGTAAAAAAGAGATGATTGGGTTTAAACCCTTCGAGAAAGCCACAGTTGTAGAGAATCATTAAGTGATGTCACTAGACAAAAAATGTTTAGATCAATTGTTGAATTGTGTAAGTGAGATTTACACTTGCCCTGAAACCATGTCGAGATTCACAAGAGATAATCACATAGAATCACACACTTGCCCTGAAACTATGTTGAGATTCACAAGACATAATCACACAAAATCACCACAAAATCCTAATTTTGCAATACGAGAAAAATATACTAGTGTTAGGGCAATGCTATACTTGAAAATAAATAAGCCAAAGAGGGCAACCCTAGGAGAGAGAAAAGTAACCAAGAGAGAGAGAGTGTGTGCTAAAGAGAGAAATAAACCCAAGCACAAGAGAGCACCACACTTGATAGCCCCCCTTGGGAAGAACACTCTATTAGGAATGAAAGATAATCACATGACGATAAATTACAAATGAAGGTTGTGTATTTATACACAACCTAAGAGTAGGGCACTTCCCATGAAAGGGTTATGAGCCTACATGTACAAGGTAGGCCTGATCCAAACCTAGAAATACAATAATGGTTACAATACAAGGTCTGCCATGGTCGGTGCTACCCCCCCAAGGGGTGACAACTTTAGAGGTACCTTCACAGGGTGTCATGTTGTTGTTTTGCATGAGTCATCTTGCTCATCTTCTCCATATTCAGATAGTTCTTCTCATTGTCTCCATTAGATGTATGATTGTGCTAACTCGGTTGTGGTATATTTGATCCTTCTCACTCACTCCTCATATGACAGATGCACTATAGATGGTACATTATGGTTTCACTATGTTCTATCTTGATATTCCATATATTGGTGTTTCATTTGGATGTGATGCTGTAACTTCTTAGTTAGTCATGAAACACTAAAATGAAATCCAATAGCATTTCATAACATGCATAGTTTATTATTTGTCTCGTCGTACCTTGTGGGAACATATTTTTCCTTTAGAAGTGTTGTCATTTCTTGGGTCAACTTGTACTATTGGGTAGCTAGCCAAGATAGCATTTTCCACATTCTAACCATGCTAAGCACTTTCCACTCCTTGTTTCACTCCATTCTGTCCATAAAAAGTCCATCCTAATCATGTATATGACTTATGAAATGTTAAAAGAAAGGTCTAATGAAAAAGACCTGAATTAATAAAGCCAAAAAATGCTAGAGGTGAAGAGCAATAAAGTCAAAAGCGAAAAATGTAAAGCTTGAGCAATGCCACCTCGCTATGAGGCCAATGCCTCTAGTCCTTAGCTTGTCTATGAATATCTAAAGAAAAAGGGACTTGTTCAATAAAATGAACACGTAAAGAAAAAGACAAAAATGGGTAATAAGAAACAATGTCGAGGACACGCAACTCAATGCTAAAAGCTCCCTCTAGAAGGCTATTGTATAAAAAATCCTAGCTCATGAAAGCTAGATGAATAGAATAACAAGACCTATGCATATAAATGACTTTGATGGTCATCACATGAAGTCTTTCCCTCCCCCTTTTCATAATTATTCATCACACTACCTATCTTTCACCTAGGGACTTGGGAAATACTTGTTGTCCTAGAACTTGTCACTTGTATAAGGGTTATTGTTATTCCCCTTAGTAAAACGTAGGCAAATATTAATACTAACCCTCATTGTTATGTTGTGCTAAGAGAGATAACTAGGTGTGTATTACCTAAAGGCTTGCCAAGAAGCTAGACCCATTACTTCAAGCATTAGGATCCATGTACCATGCCTTGAGATTCATGATGTTTCCTTGGGATCCATGTACTCATATTTGATCATATCTACAGAGATTGAGATCTTTGCCATTTCCTTGGGATCTGTGTCTTGCATTGGAATATGTGCCATTGCTTTGGGATCCGTGAGAGTGCATCAGACCATGATAGGGATGTGCTGTCATCACACTTGCTGCATGGACCACTTATATTTGCTCTCCTTACTTAGTTGGATGTACTCACATACATGCGTCATTATTTCCTCCTTGGACCACTCGTGGGAACCTTTGATGCATTTGGGGTGGTGGTTACAAGTTGTTGGAGTTATTACGGGTGGTTATATTGACTATTCGATGGTGTGGCATTAACCATAATAATTTGATTGAGTGCCCATATTGAGGAGGTCACACGTGCCACTTGCATTGGATTCTTCCTTGGACGTCCCACACATGTGGGGTTACCTCACACACTTGGAGTTGGTTATTTCACCTTTGGACCATTTCTCAACTCTTGGGAGTTGGTTAGAGGAGCACTTGGGTCCATTGACCATGTTTGACTCGTTTTGCACTCCTTGTTGGGACATTGGCACACTTATTGATGTGGCACATCTCTTCTAGGCCCTTCTAGTCCACGTGTGTGGCCCTTTGTGATGTCTTTTGACCATTTTGAGAGGGGTGCTCATGTATTGGAGGGTTTTGAGGGATACTTTGTCCATTTATTATATTTTTCCCATGGTTTTGACTTGGGCCAATGGTTTTAGCTCATGGTATTGAGATAGCACATGGTATTATTCATTGTATTGAGGAGGTTCCATAGCTATAAAAGGAGGAGATCTCTTTCATTTTCATTGTTGGAGATTAATGAGGAAACTTTTTTGAAGAAGTTCTTGTGTATCTATACATTTTTTATGTGATGTTTTAGGTTATTGTTCAAGGGTTCTATAGAATATTTTTCAGGTTTGTTGGAGGAAAGAGCTACTACAAGGCTAAAGAAGTGCATCTTGTTCCACTTGGAGGGGCATTAAGGTATAACTTTCTTGACTTAAATCCCTTTGACCATTGAAGATTTTGATCTTTGCATTGAGGTAGAACGTCTAGGGGCTCTTCTCTCTTGCAAATGGCCATGCTTTGAGATCACCTTAGTAGTACTTGGAGAGACTCCCCAGTGGATCAATCCTCCCATCCAAATTTGAAAAAACCTATTTTCCCTAGATGATGCTTGATAGGTAATCCTCTTTAGGCACCCTCAACTTTACCTCATCTTAAAACCCTAGTCTTTACTTAGGCTTGTGTAGTGATCTCATAGCTCTTCCTAAGGCACTGGTCTATCTTTATCTTCAACCACCAAAATCCCAAAATTTGTCTTTTCCCATTTTTTTATTTTTTTGTTGTTTTGCATTCTAGGGTTTGTCTTTGTTCCATCTTTAGTCTAGATTGTTTAGATCTAGGTGCTCTTTCAATGGTATATCTAATGCTTAGGCCCCTTACATGCTAATTGGATTTTCAAAGAACAATTTGTTATTAGCCTGCACAAGAATTTTGATCTTGTTGTCATTGTTTATATTTTTTGATCTTACCCTTGCATACTTGAAGTGCCCTTGAAGTGATTGATTTGGATTATTATCGTGGGATGCCCTAATGGCTTGGAACACATGGTGTTAGCTCTCATTCATATAATTTCATCACAAGAATTTTTGCAATGTTGGAATACATTTAAGGTCTATACACTCACTTATAATGAAACGATAAAGGAATGACTGCAACGACTTGGTCTACTGCTGATTTTCATTTTACCTCTTCTCTGATTATAGATCTGAATACATGCTTGGATGAATGTTAGATGTCTTACTGGTTACATCATCGTCATTGCAACGTTTTAAGATATTCATGCTTCATACTGTCCATAGGAACAAATCGATGCAAGTGAGGGTCCAATGACCTCCCTAGATAGTAAATACTAAAACGTCACTTTTCTTTGGTCACTGTTTTCAGGGTTATGCACTGTGTAAAACTGCAGAGTTTGAAATTTATATTTGGTTGATGATATATGCCTTAAACACACAAGTAAACTTGCTGGTCAAATCACATTTTTACAGAGTCTTCTTCCTCTGTCTTATGAGTAGCACTTGTGATATCTCTCGGGCTTCATTTTGTGATTAAAATCTGGTGGAAACATATGCTGTAGACTGCTCCTATTCTCTGGTAAATGATGTTATCAGTGTGATCTCATGGTGTATGGGCTTGAACACTAAATTTCATCTCTGCTTATGATCTGAAGTTTGACAAGACATATTGCTATGGATATACTGTTTTCATTGCTGTCCTTGTCATATAATTTGAAGGCATACCTTACAGTCTTAATGTTACCCTGTGGTTAATGGCATAATACTCAGAAATGAGGATCACTGTTTGAAAAATATATCTCTGCAATCTGACCTTTAATACACTACTGTTGATACATGCTGTCTCGTTACACTGTCTGGACATCTTTATTACAGCATTCATTTATGGTTGCACTCGTTAGGTATTGATACATGTGATCCCTCATAAATGTGTTTGTTTCCATTATATAACCGTCTCATACCCTAAGCACAAGACTGCTCTCTTTTCATTGCTTAAATAACTCGTTGGATCATTTCAATATTCTCCTTGCGACTGTGGGGAGTATGGTGCTCCTGCAGTAGGGAACATGCTCCCTGGATGCGCCTTAGGTGCTTCTTGTACATATTGAACCATGATTGATGTTTTTTAGTAGGTTTGACCAAAAACGCTGGCAATCAATGGTAATGTTAAATTCTTAAAGTAAAAGTTGACTTGAATTTTTAACATTACCATTAATTGTTTCGAGATGTTTAAGAGTGGTTCCAACCTCATGGAACTTCACATGGAGAAAGTAGATTTTCATATCCCATTCAAAATTCAACAGACCTAACAATTTTCAGGCTTTCAGGATTGATGGGTTTACAACATTTTCATTGGATTCTATCACGTATGAGGGTATGTGATTGGCATTTAATCAAGAGCACCAAGCTCTTTATGTACCCCAATGTTGGTGGTGTTGATTGTTGAACTCTTTTGTCACGGCGTTAGCAAAAATGTACCCTTCACTCAAACCAAAATCATTGATTAGGCATGTTAATATTTTTCTACCATATTTTAAGGCTTGAATTAGGCAGTTTCATTCAAATTGGGTGGTGTTGATTGATGTCCCTAGAGGATTGAGGTAGAGGCAAAGGCTAGACAAGAGGTAACGGATGATCCTAATGACGAGGATCCCAATACAAGCGATGGTGGAACATTGCTTGTCATTTAAATGTTCTTGCTCAGAATGCTTTCTTTCAAAGTTTCAATATAATCATTAATGTACTAAGGATGGCATTTCTAACTTTATAATAATGTAGTATTCATCTACAAGTAGCACAAATATGCATGTTATAATATATTATGCATCTAATTTGGCATTCTGCATATATATATATATATACACACACACACACACACACTAACACACACACACACACACACACACACACACACACATATATATATATACACTATATATATATATATACACTATATATATATTATGCATATATATAATATATGCATAATATGCATAATATACATAATATATGCATAATATATGATGCATAATATGATGAATACTAACATAAATTAGATGCATAATATATGAAAACATGCATATTTGTGCTACTTGTAGATGAATACTACATTATTATGAAGTTAGAAATGCCATCCATAGTATACACACACACACACAGATATATATATATATATATATATATATATACACACACACACTAACACTCTCGGGACTGTCTGCTCCCAAGGTTTTTTGGGAAATAACGCTCCAGCTCCCTCTCGTGTTCTGGCAACATTGTTCTAGACCTCTTCTGCAAAATTGTGTACTTTTCCTGAGCTTATGGTGCTAATTCCTCTATGGTAGTTAGGACTTTCCGATCATTTTCTTGATCTAGCATGGAAGGTTCATAGAGTTTCAGATTTTCCACAATCATTACTGAGTAAATGCACATGTATGGAGGTACATCGAGTCTATAAGCATTATCACCTACTTTTTCCAACACTTAGAAAGGACAATATTTTAGAGCCTTGATCTTTTTAGAGGGACCTTGCAACGTCTGCTTGTTCAAGTTTTATCAAAACTGATATCCTACCTTGAATGTCTTCTCAGTGCTATGTTGGTCATGCCCGACTTTGAACTTTTCATGTGACTTCTTTAATGTCTCCTTTACCTACAAATGGATTTGCTTGATCTTGTCAACAAATCTTTCAGCCTTAAATGCTTCCCTTGTGGTATCTTCCTTTTCTCCTCCATGTTGCTCATATACAACATCAAGACATGAAAGTTGCAAATATTGAAAGCAATTTTCAAAAGAGGACTTATTGGTGGAAGTATAGGTTGCATTCTTATAAAAAGTTCTTAATATAGATCAAATTCTCGTCCCAAATTCTTGGATGCTTTTGATTGTTACCCCTTAAAAATTGAACCAATGTCCTGTTAACAACTTATGTTTACCCACCTTGTTCACCAATTTTGTCTACCCATCTGTTTGTCAATGGAATGTTATAGATCTCTTCAACTTGGTGTTCATCTTCTCCCAAAGTGTAGTCCAAAAGGTGTTCAAAATTTTGGTATCTTGGTTCGAGATGATGTTCCTTGGCATCGCAAAATGCATCCAAACCCTTCCAATGAACATGATTGTTGAATCTTGCCCCATTGATGGCCTTTCTACAAGGCATGACAATGTGCATCCCTCGCTTAGTTCTTGGCAAACCACCCACAATATCCATGAGGATGCTCTCCCATGGCCTAGTTGGTATAAGTAAGGGATGGTCTAGACATTGCTTCCTATAATTGGGTTTGTTTGTACAAGAAAGTACACATCCTCTAATAAATTGAGTTACATCTTGCATTGGGCTAGTACATATACCTCCGCAAGCTGGCTACTATTTTGCCAACACTAAAATGACCTGCATTTGGCTAGTACATGTACCTTCGCAAGTTGGATATTATTCTCGTTTAGGCACACATATTTTATTCAACTTATAGAGCAACCCATCCCGAAGATGATAGTAAGCATTGCTATCACCTTCTTCTTCACAAAAGTGGTCTCGTAGTTGATGAAATATCTCCTTGAAGTCCTCATTTTTGTGTATTCTTCTTTGTTCATATCATGGGTGAGACTTGAAAGTCTCCATGTGCATAAGAGTACCCAAAGTTGTGATCTTAGATGTGGGTGGCCTTGAAAGCATGTCTACGAACTTGTTAGTACTACCCTTCTTATACTTGATGATAAGAAGTTCTTAGATGCCTCTGATTGTTACCCCTCAAAAGTTGAACTAATGCCCTGTTCACCACTTATGTTTATCGACCCTGTTCACCAATTTTGTCTACCCATTTGTTTGTTGCTGGAACGCTATAGATCTCTTCAACTTGGTGTCCATCTTGTCCCAAAGTGTAGTCCAAAAGGTGTAGAGAAATTTGGTATCTTGTTTCGAGATGTTGTTCCTTGGCATCGCAAAATGCACTTGGACCCTTTCAATGAACATGATTGCTACATCATGCCCCATTGATGGCCTTTCTACAAGGCATGAGAATACACATATTACTAAATTTGTCTAGTACCACAAATAGACAGTCATGTCCTCCCCTGGTTCTCGACAAACCACACACAATATCCATGGAAAAGCTCTCCCATGGCCTAATTGGTACAAGTAAGGGATGATATAGACCTTGCTTCCCATTGTTGGGTTTGTGGGTACAACAAAGTACACATCCTCTAATAAAATGAGTTACATCTTCTTGCATTGGGCTAGTACACATACATTTGCAAGTTGGTTGCTATTTTCTCAACATCAAAATGACCATCCACACCATGTACACAAGATGTACCCTAGGAAACCCAAAATTGTAAAAACCCAGCTAGAGGGTGAGTACCACGCCTTGCACCTTTCTTCTTATATATAAAATGCAAATACAAAGAAATATGTACTCACTATGGAGTTGCAATAGACACCATGACTTGAATTGTTGCTACTAGTCTTCTACGTCCTCTGTTTCTGCTCACAATATCCCACTCCTTTGCTATGCTCATTTATGGAACAATAAATCAATACAATTGTAACACAATCCTTTCCTTGTGGCTCAATATTTAACATGCCCTTATAATTGTCTAGGGTTAGGGTTAGAGTTTTTGCATACTTCAACTCCCAATTAGGGTTATAGTTTTGGACCCTTTAGAATCTTCTTGAAAGTCTGCTTGTGACTAGCTCTACATGTGTGAGTAACGGGAGTGGACATGGGATCCATTTGGCACTATGGTGGTCAATACATAGGTAAACTTGCGGGAGGCATAACTTCCTCATATGGGTTGTGATTGAGGAGATCTTTGGACCATTGGAAAGCTCTCTATAAGGAGAATGAGATCAGTGGGACCATTGGAAAGCTCTCTATAAGGAGAATGAGATCAGTGGGCTGGGGCTTTGTTTGCAAAGTTTTGACCCTAAAAAATGGCCCTTTACTGCTTGATATGGGATCCAGAAGTTTCATGACCCCAAATCACTGAAATAGGATTGGCCTGTAAAATGGGCTTTACAAGTCCATGGTTCCGATTTTTCTAGTAAAAAAGTACCAAAACAGATGGCATTATATAGTGAGCCATTTCTGATGAGGGGTGGACAGTTGCACACATGTACACAAGTGACCCATGCATTAGAGAAAACACACAAGGACACATTATGTCTGTATTTTGTAGTGTGCAGATGACTGGATGATTGCACACATTTATGCAATTGCAAATGCATTGAAGAAAGCACATATGCAAAGAAAGCAAGCAATCATGTGTTCCGCAAGGGTGTGTGCAGGCCGGTAGTCTCATATATATATATATATATATATATATATATATATATATATATATATGTATGTATATATTCTTTCCATGGAAAACTTCCTTCGGGAAACTGCTTCCTCACATTCCGTGAATGGCAACTGTGGTAAATGCTACCGGAAGACATGTCTAATCCTGAGGGACCCAAGTGGATTTGACCTCATGACCTCCTTGTCTGTCTGCCACATTGCAGTCAAGCCACTTGAGTTAACCCTTGGGGCTAAGTCTAATATATATATATATATATATATATATATATATATATTCATTCCCTGTTTTTAAAAAATTGGAAAATGTGTGTTTTCTCTATTCGTTCCCTGTTTTTGAAAATTTGGAAAATGTGTGATTATGATTCATCTCTGTTTCAGGGAACATAGATACTTTCCTACAGACTGGTTAATCAAAATGGTTTCCCCGTGTTCATTGCTCTTCTTCTTACATTTTGTATGTTAAGTTATTGGTGACAGTTGGTCCAGTACCTACTAGGGATTTTTTATTCTTATGATGTCCACGTTTCTTTTAGTATAGCAGCATAGCTGTTTTGGTTCTCTGGTTTCAACTTGTTTTTCCTTAATTACAAGTTTTTAGACGTGTTAGAAGAGAATAACCTCTGGAGACGATGATTTCTATGATCTCCAGTGATTTTTGGGTATCTTAAAGCAAGGGTTTGATATTTTTCAGCTACTGAGGTGCAACCAGTCTGTAGGTCTGGAAAAAAGTTGGATTTATAGTGTTCCTGAGCTCTTTCAAATGTTGTGGGCACAGATGTAAAATATTATCTTTGAGAGATGTACATTAGTGTCAGATCTTATCCATCCTATATTAAAGACAAAAGTAAGCTTTGGAAAAAATAAATCCAACCGGAGATATAATCCAACTCGAAGAAAATACCTACCATTTGAGAGAAACCAGTTTGTAATTTGATCCTCAATCCTTAAAAAAACTTATGAGCACATAGACGTAGACAATAGCCTTTAGATGTGGTATCTAAATAAGAGGTTTTATCCACCCTACAGGAAAGCCAAAAGCAGCATGGACAAGAAATCATTTGAACTTGACATATAATTTTGTACAAAAATGAATACTATCCATTTGTGAAGTGTAATTCATGTCAAAATGGAGATACATAAGATTTTTAAATTGAAAATGTATGATGAACAGTGGAATGTTAAAACCCAATTGGTGCTATTTGAATTCAGCTCTTGTTAATTATAATCTAACTAGCAAACCTAGTCCAAAACTGGGTAGATATTTGTAGCTGAACCTAGCTCCAACTAGTCATAAGTCCCGACGACCTTAACTAAATTGAAAAGCTAGCTAGGTCATGGCGCCTTTATCCCTTGACACATCCAAGTATAATGTTTGTCTACATGATCTGTGCATAGTGCAAAAACCGGAGAGTAGATATGATTTATATCATTATATGTAAGAGTTTAAATATTTCGTGAATTTAAAATTTGAAACAAACCTTGGCTGAACAGACGCATAATACTGAAATTCTCACAAGTAATGGTTTTGCAGTAATGTTCTATGGTCTACCATTGGCAGGTGTATTGTCTATATATCCCAGTCATAACCACCTAAAACATGTTTTAAATTTTGTCTTCTAATGAACACACGAATTTTTTGGCTTGCGCTTCCATAAATGTTGCGTTATTAAGCTTTCTGATATTGCAAACAAAGTGTAGTTTGATCTGCTGACCATTCAAATGGTTCCTCGATGAATTGCAACATGGAAAGTGGACGAATTTAAGTGTCTTTGTGACTATTACATGTGGCTTCTTATTGTCCAAGGCAGTCTTTCTGATCTTCCAAACAAAGTGTAGTTTGATCTGCTGACCATTCAAATGATTCCTTGATAAATTGTAACATGGAAAGTGAACGAATTGAAGTGTCTTTGTGGCTTTTACATGTGGCTTCTTATTCTCCAAGACAGTCTCTAATTGTAAGTTCTGGGATTTTTTCTTCACACTGAAATATAGAGAGCTGTACTTGTATTGACTATATTATCTTCTGAGTTTTTTCCGCAGATTGTATTTTTTGCAGATGGTAGGAGGTCATTTTATGTAGCTAAAATTCGCTTTCTGTAAGCTATATTGAAAATTTGGAGGTTTGAGAAAAATTTAACAATGGCTAATGGTTTTTTATAGCACCAAAGAATTTTGAATAAATTTCATGTTTTGTAATTAGATTTCCTTTGGAGATGTCACGTTCATTTTATAGATCTGAAATGTGGTTTCTATAGACTATGATGTAAAGTGAAATGCTTTTGTAAAGGATGTAAAAATGGTAAATTGATTTTGATAGCAAAGTATTTTGGATAAAATCAGTGTTACCAACATCATGATAATATCACGATGTTGGAGATATTATCGGCAAAATCAGGGTCGGCGATATTTTCCGCTATTTTCATTCTTACGACATGACATTGTTTTTCATTCTTACGACATGTTCCAATATTTTTCCCAATCTTGCCGATATTTTCGTTTTTGGACCCTTCGTGACATTTTCACAGACATGATGTTGGTAATACTGGATAAAATTGCCCTAAAGTCGTAATATATGTGATGAGTATTGTGAAACAATAGGCCAGATATGGGGCAGTATATTTTGTCAGGACTTTCTAGTGAGCTATGCTTGAAATTTATCTGATGCTTTAATGCTTTTACAAATTTTCAAGGGAAGAGGCAAGGTGTTCAGGTGTTTAGTATTTGTGCTTTGTTCAACTTTGTTTTCATGCTTAAATCACCTAACCTCATTATGCATGATTTACAGGCATTTACATCGACTGGTGTAAAGAAAGGGGAACTTTTTTCTGGAGATCTCAACACACAGTACAAGTATCAAAATGCAACTGTGGATGTGAAAATTGATACGAATTCTAATGTGAGTAACCTATTTACACAATTGATGGAGATTTGACTCTTCAAGATTTTTTCTTTGGTTTTTGCAAATGCTTTTCTCTGGTACCATTCTTTTTGGAAAGGGCAGTTTGCATGATTATAGAAACTTAGCCATTGTTCTATGCCTGCCTAAATTGGATCGGATGTTTTTTATCAACTGGGATATCCTAATCACAATGCTCCTCGAACAGATTTTGACAACAATCACTCTTGATCAACCCATTCCAAATGCAAAGACTATTTTCAGCTTCAAAATACCAGATCAGAAGTCTGGCAAGGTTGTTCCCTTTCCCAGTAATCAGAGATTGTCTTTTGTTATTAATTTACAAACAATAGATTATCTTTGAATTTTTAATAAACAATGGCACGCTAGGAAGAACATGTTTCATGGAATCTTTTGATCAATTTGACCGAGTATCAGTTACTTGTTATGTTGGTTTGCACTTCAGGTGGACTTGCAGTACTTTCATGATCACGTGGGATTGAGCTCAAGCATTGGTTTGACACCTACTCCCATTGTTGAGGTCTCGGGTGCACTTGGTAGTGATGGAATTTCTGTTGGTGGTGAGATGGCCTTTGACACTGCGTCAAGCACATTTTCAAAGTACAGTGCAGGCATTGGTGTTTCAAAGCCTGAGTACACTGCAGCTGTGATATTGTACGTATTTGAGTTGCATCTCTGCTAATTTGTTACATTTCAGATTTGTTTGACAATAATGCCAACTTTCTTACAATATTTCTGTTTACATGGAATTGTAGTTCACGAGACTTGGATCTTAGTACTTTTAGAAGGCTTTTCAGCTTTCTGTATTACAGGAAAACAAACTCATTGATTCAATTGCATCTTTTGTTTGTAGGGCTGATAAGGGCGACACTGTGAAGGCCTCATACACACATATAGTGAATCCTATTACAAAGACTGCAGTTGCGGCTGAATTCACCCACAAGTTTTCGACAAATGAGAACACTTATACAGTTGGGAGTTCTCATGCTATTGATCGTCTTACTACGATGAAATCACGGCTTGACAATCGTGGGAAACTTGCTGCACTTATCCAGCATGAGTGGAGGCCTAAATCCCTAGTAACTATTTCTGGAGAATTTGACACCAAGGCTCTTGATAAGAGTGCCAAAATTGGTTTGTCATTGGCATTAAAGCCTTGAGATAATCTGGTCAGAAATTGAAGTTTAGCCTGTTTTGATTCTTTTCAGATGTCATTTAATATTTTTTTTTGAAGTAATCTGAAGGCAGAATGCAGGCATTGACTATTTATCAAATTCTGAAGAGATTTAAACCCGCTTCCGTGCATTCTGTAACTGGGCAACTAGTTAGTTGAATAATTTGTTCATGGAAGCTTGTGGCAATAATAGTGTTTGGCTTCAACTGTTATTGTTGATTTCCCATGGAAACCATTGGCATGAGTAATAATCCCTATTGTATGTTAATTTTGCCCCGACCTCAAGCAATATGTTGAGATACATTATACCGAGTCAGTTACGGTATCATGTTTATATGCGAATCAGGGAAAAATAATTCTTTCAGGGCATTTGCCAGTAAATATTCGGTACATTTCATGAGTTAAGCAGTTTTCTTGCTACAGAATGTTGGGTCAAAAGCAGAATGATTGTTACTATTGTTACCATTTGGTTGTGTTGGTGCTTTTCCATGGAAATGGTAATACTTGTTGACGGTCTTTTATCTAGTATTTACACATCTGTTTCAAATTGCCATAATTTTGCTACTCCACTATAAGCTTTGTTTTCTAGTTTCTTTCAATTGCAAATAACTGATAGGAATAAAATGAAATGTAACCCGGGCGGTTAGCTCATTTGGTTGTCACCAACGCCGCTAAAGCATTTGGCGAGTTCTGTGGCAGCAGCTGCCCAGTTTGAATTTCTTGGGTGGAGCACACTAGTTTACGCTGATGGGTTTACTTAGTACTAGGGATGCCATCCATGAATTTGGGTAAATATCCCTTGGGTTTCTGTGTGAGGTTTTCTTTGGGAAAAAAGGAAATAAAATGAAATGTATCTTACAAATAAACACGTTCTTAATACTTTGGTTCATTTTGAATAGGGGATAAAAGTTGATTGTGAGGGTAGAGATTTGGATTGTTGAATTTTACTTAAATTTACAAGAGGTCTATTTTAAATAAACTTTGTAGTGGTAAAGCATCTTTGGATTCGATGCCTGGAATTTTCATTCCTATTAATGTGAAGTCCCTTGGTCCACGAGGTTAACATGTTCTTAATACCTTAGCTCATTTTGAATAGGGAATAAAAGTTGATTGTGAGGATGATACAGATTTTGATTGTTGAATTTTTCCTGAATTTGCAAGAGGTATAATCTAAATAAACTTGGTAGTGGTAGGGCTTCTTAGGATTCAATGCCTGGAATTTTCATTTCTATTAATGGGAAGTCCCTTGGTCCATGAGGTTTAGGATGGAGGTCAATGAACTAGGAGGTAGATATTGCCACAAAGAAATGTTGGCATAGGCCCTTCTAAGAGATCCCTTTTCTATTGTATAGGTCATAGAGGTGGATAGAGGAACATATGTTACAGAGGGAAGGTTGATTTATTTATTTTGGGTTTCATTATGTATACCTCAGTTGCTGTTGAATTTACACAGATGATAACACATGTCGAATGGTGGAGCGTAATTCACCGAAGCTTCTATTAAACTGCCACAATTATGCTCCACCATTGTATAAGCTTTGATTCAACTTCAAGTAAACCTGTTACAGGGATAAAATAACATGTATATTACAAATAGAGCCTTGACAATACCTTAGCTTACTGAATGGGAAATGGAAAGTGGGTTGCGAGATTATGATTTATCAAGAATTTAAATTGTAGAATTTTGTGTGCATTGACAAGTAGTATATTCTAGATGAGCTTGGTGCGCTGCATTGTTCTCTGTATCTCTTAGGAATTGATGCTGGGAACTTTCACATCAATTAATTGAAAATCCCATTAGCCCACTTGGTGAAGGATACAACTCAATGCAATGGAATGTAGATATGCCTGTCGCCTAAGAGATCCTTTTTCCATTGAATATGTCAGGTGTATAAAGAAGCATATGCAGTTGAGGGGAGATTTTTTTGTTGCTTTTGGTTTGTTGCATATGCATGTGTTTTCGAGTAATGGACATGGTAGTTGACATGGTGCTGGGTCCTTTGGACCTTGTGGGTCCTTAACAACAATAGCCCATTTTCTGTAATATATATTTTATGACTTCAAATTTTAAACAATCTATTCAAATATTTATAATCACTCATCAGTTATCTTTGATGAGCTTTGATACCAACTCTATGTGCTAGAAGGTTTTTGAGTTTCAATACAAATATTTTAAATTAATTGTTGAATTTGATATTAGGATCGAACTTTGACAAAATAAGTTGGTCAGTCTAATATTARGATTCAATTTTATAAGTGCTAGAAGGTTCCTGAGCTTCAATACAAATATTTTAAATTATTTGATCAGTTTGATATTMGGATTGAACTTTGACACCATGTATCCAAAATCAATCGTATCAGTTTAATATTAGCATTCAACTTTGACGCTGCATATAGTGTCCTGTTTGGCTTATGCTAATTGAATCACAGCTCATGATGTCTGTGACTCTGTATATGCATCTACCTATAATCATTTGCAAAAACACAGAAAATTCATAGTAACTAAATATTATTGCATGATACACAACTTTTGTTCTTCAGTGCTTAGTTATATTTTAATGTTTCAGAGGAACATTAACATCGTAGGGCATGAATTGCAATTGTATGGAGTATGTTCTAAATTCTGACTACTATATTTTTATCTGAAAATTCTTAACCTAACTTGATTGTTATAGGTTCAAGACTCCAAAATCTTGGTAGGGATCATATGAGATCTAAGATAATCATGTGTTTTTGGGGCATGGTGTTTATAGGATGATATTGTGCAAGTGGTTTTTGTTATAGAGACATGTTTTTTGGTTTTAGAGAATTGGTTTTGGGTAAAGTAGAAGTTTCCTAACCAATCTCCAAAATATACAACTATTTGGTCGTGATAGTCATGTTCTTTTAGTCTAGGGTTATTTTAATTATTCAAAATATACAACTATTTGTTTGTGATGGTCATGTTCTTATAGTCTAGGGTTATATTAATTCTTCAAAATATACAACTATTTGGTTGTGATGGTCATGTTCTTATAGTCTAGGGTTATATTAACCAATTAGTGGATTTTGTATTAAGACATTAGTGTCATGGGGTCACCATTTTGAATTTGATGCAAGTCAATAAACCAAGTCAAATTTGACTTGGGTGTCAAGCTGTCTTATTTATGTGGATGATATCAACTCATAGATGGATCAAGAAAAATGTCACTTTTTCACACCATTTATTTATTGAGTTAAATTAAATTATTTGGTATAAATTGAACTTTGATATTGCATTCTTATAGTTGCATTGAAGCTAAGAATTCGGACTATGGATTTTTATAGGTTTGATTTTCTGGAATAGATTTTTAATGGAAATATGACTTTGGAGTCATTGCCTAGTGGCGGTAAATGAATTGATTATTGGGTCTACTTAAACAGTTGCCACTTGTCATTTGCAGGGTGGTATAATTTTAGTTTGGTACCCTCTCCACTTGGTAACACATGAGTGTTAATGTTAGCCATGCTCATCATGGGAGACACTTATAAACAAGTGCATTTCCATTCTTCTTGAAGTTTGAATGCTTGTTGTGCCCCCCTAAGAGGGATTTCCTTTTCAACTTCTCTACTATATACAATGACCCTATTGTTCTTGTCCCAGGGGCAGTTTGTTATTTGAAGGCCTTTGATGTATAGTAGATGTTTGATTTTTTCTTTGGTGGAAGTGTTTTCTTGTGCCAATAGTGGTTGTGAGAAAGCTATTTGTCGGGTCCTTCTAAACAATGGTTGTGGGTCATTTGTAGGGCATTTAATTTCTAGTTTGCAACTCCTCTCCACTTAGTAACACATGAATGGTACTGTGGGATGTTCATCACGTGAGTCACTTATATAGATAAACACTTTTCCATTCTTCTTGGGGGCTTAGTGTTTGACTATGGCTCCCTAAGAGGGCTTGCCTTCTCAATGTCTCAACTACTTTATGGCAGGGTGGTATAATTTTAGTTTGGTACCCTCTCCACTTAGTAGCACATGAGTGTTAATGTTAGCCATGCTCATCGTGGGAGGCACTTATAAACAAATGCATTTCCATTCTTCTTGGAGTTTGAATGCTTGTTGTGGCCCCCTAAGAGGGCTTTCCTTTTCAACTTCTCTACTATATACGATGACCACTCCTATTGTGCTTGTCCCAAGGGCAGTTTGTTATTTGAAGGCCTTTGATGTATCGTAGATGTTTGATTGTTTCTTTGGTGGAATGTTTTCTTGTGCCAATAGTGGTTGTGAGAAAGCTATTTGTCGGGTCCTTCTAAACAATGGTTGTGCGTCATTTGTAGGGCATTTAATTTCTAGTTTGCAACTCCTCTACACTTAGTAAAACATGAATGGTACTGTGGGATGTTCATCACGTGAGTCACTTATATAGATAAACACTTTTCCATTCTTCTTGGGGGTTTAGTGTTTGACTGTGTCTCCCTAAGAGGGCTTGCCTTCTTAATGTCTCAACTACTTTATGGTCACCTCTATTATGCTTGTCCATTTTCTACTTGATTGGATGAAAAGCTAGAATGTATTTTCATCGTCATTTTTTTGCCTAGTCAAGTGGCATTTTATGCACACAAAGTTGGTAAATGAGACATGTCAGTGTGAGCATTGGACTTGGGTCATTTGTTAGGTGGTTGGCTTTCAATTTGCTATCGTTTACACTCAGTAATAGATGAGAGGTAATTCTTGGCCATGCTTGTTTGGGGAGGCACATATAAATGAACCTTTTTCCATTCTACTTCGGAGGTTCATGGCTCATTTTGGGTCCCTATGAGGGCTTTCCTTATGCAATATCTTATTGGATTTGCATCGCAAGTAGTCAATAATGAGGTTAGTGTGTTGCTAATGATGGATACAACGTATCATAGCTATGATTTTCTTGTTAAGGTAAGTGTCATTTCATGTGAATAGTGGTGGTAAATGCATTGACTGGGACGTCCTCTTAAACAATGGTCATATGTCATTTGTAGGGTGGTCAAATTTCAGTTTTCTACTGTCTGTGCTTACTAACATGAGTGGTAATGTTGGCCATGCTCATCATAGGGCCACTTATAATTAAACACTTTACCATTCTTCTTAGAAGTTGAGTGCGTGGCTTCTTAAGTGGGTTTGTCTTCTCAACGTCTCTACTACTCTACATGATGGCCACTCTTATTGTGCTTGTCTCGAGGGCAATGTGTTCCTTGAAAATTTCCATGTATTGTAGATGTGCCATTGTTTTTCTAGTGGAAGTGTCATTTCATGCCTATAGTGGTGGCGATCAAGCCATTGGTTAGGTTCATTTAAACAATGGCCATTTGTCATTTGTAGGGAAGTCAACTTCTACTTCATAACCCTCTCCACTTACTAACACGAGTGATAATGTGGAAATGCTCATCATGGGGTGAATTTATATAAACAAATAATTTTCCATCCTTCTTGGGGCCTTAGTGTTTGTTTGTGACTAAGGGATTTCCTTCTCAATGTCTCGACTACTTTATGGCCACCTTTATTATTCTTGTCATTTTTTTGGTGGCTAGGTTGAAAGATTATAACATATTTTTGTTGACATTCCTTTGCCTAGGTAAGTGGCATTTTGTGCATATTGTTACCCCCTTGCATCTAGGGGTAACTAGAGGATATTTTTTTCTTATGATCCACATCACAGACAATAGATCCATAGATGGCATCCATGGTTCTCCATAGATAGATGATCGATGATGCTTCCCACATATTTCTTAGTTCACTCTCACTTAATGACTATGTTGCTTGATCCACAAGGGGTAGCTTGTTTCAACACTTCATATTAAGTGTTAATGCCTTATGTGCTTGTCATGAAAGTAGTGATCAAGCGGTTGAGTTGGAAAATGGATCATGATGCCCTAAATTTGTGCCTTTTTCCTTGTTTCAATCACCCCTCCTAGATAAGTGTTGTCACTCTTGGGTAGAGTTGTACTACTGACAACTTTGATAGGGGTAGCGTGTCCATATCTTGATCCATAAATAAGATTCTCCACCTTTCCCAATCTCTGTTGTCCCTGCTTTTGAGTTGGTGGTCATATGTCACACATATATGTTCATGTTTCACAATCCCATGAGAAGGGGCTTGAATGATTTGTTGATATTATGGTAGCGTAGGAGGTATTTACCTCCATGTATAACCCTGATGAGAATAGAATATTCCGGGAAGTAAGAAGAAACCCTAAATAGTTGGTTAATAACCCTAGAAGACAAGTCGACTCAAGAGAATGATTTGTATTAAGCTATTATCCTCCAAGAGAAGAAGTTGACCCAGTTAAGTGACTTGGAGGACTATAAATAGAGGGCGCTTAAGCTCATTTGCACTCACCTCTCATAGCTGCATAAGGCAGTGGTGCACAAGTTTGAAGAAGAGCTACAGCTGCAGTAGCTACAACTGGTAGATTTCAGTTTTGACTTGGACTCTCTTTTGGTTATGGTTTGGAATTTCTGCTTGGCCCCTGTTGGTTATTCTTTATTGGTGCGCTATCCCTGGAGAGAGGTGCGCCACCTTTTTTGGATATTAAGGCTAGGGTTTGCTTCCAGAATAATTCTCTGTCAAGGTTAAGGTGCTCAGGGGTGGCTTCGACCTATGGTTGGGTGACAATATTGTTATATTGTCTATGGTTAAACGAGCACATCCATTACTTTGTAACATGTTATGGGCCCACACTATCTTCGAACAGTCTAATCGCTGGAAGATAGATTGGGAGGATTTGCTCAGTTACAGTTACAGTTGCAGCCAGTTTTTGCTGCAACAACGAAACCCTAACCTTCTTGTTGAGGCACCTTAAGTGAAGAGATTGACCTAATTTCTGGATATCCTAGTGCGCCCTAGCCTAGTGCACCACCTGGTACTCTCAACAAGCTAAGACGTCAAGTTTGAGTTTTTGGTCAAAATCTAGGGTTGACCAAGTCAAAGAAGTTATGAATTACTCTATGAAGTCAGAAAACAAGTTAGAAGGGGCTTCTAACTTCAAAGCATGGAAGACAAAAGATTGACCTCATCCTTGCCAAGAATAAAGTGTTGGATATGGTGAAAGGAAAGATCGTGGAACCACAGTTCGAAGAAGGAAAAGAGAAGGAACCTCAGGATGTTGTAGTTATAGAGAAGTTCAAAGACAATGACATCAATGCCATGAGTATCATAGTGGACTCTATAAAAGACCACTTGATACCCTACATCTCCCATCTTGACTCGTCTAAGAATATGTACGATGCCCTAACAAACCTTTTCTCAGTCAAAAATGTTAGACATGTAACGAGTCTGAAGAATGAGCTTCGTGACATGAAAATGAATGATGATGAAAACATAACATCATACTTTGTGAGAATCTCTCAGTTAAAAGATCAACTACAAGCTATTGAAGAGATCATTTCAGAGAAGGAACTGGTAAATATAGTACTCAATGGTCTTCCTAAGATATGGGATGCATTTGCTGCAAGCATGAACACAAGGAAGGAGTATCCTACATTTGAAGAACTTTGGACCTGTTGTGCACAAAAAGAATCAAGGATTAGTGCAAAAGAGAAACCTCAAAATAAATACGATGATCAAGCCTTCACAACAAGGTTCAAGAATTTCAGGAATAAAAAGAAGTTTGTCTCCAGGAAGAAACCAAATAAAGAGAAAGATATGTCAAAAATACAATGCTTCGATTGTCGAAAATATGGTCATTACATGAATCATTGTCCTGAGTTAAAGGAAAGGAAGGAAACACATGAAGCATCACTTGCCGAAGAAAGGGAACCCTCAAAGAAGGCCAAGCATGACAAATCATACTTCTTCT
>ML799936.1:73778-90376 GCA_009831015.1 Picea engelmannii | reverse complement strand
TGGTATCAGAGCGGGAGAAGAGTTCTCTTTGTTCCGGTAGCAGAGAGAAGCGGATTTCATCATGCCGCCCAGAAGAGAAAGGCAGTCACCTGATCGAGAAGACAGGGATGCCCGAAGAAGGGGTAGGCCGACAGGGAATCCAGAGATGGAACGACAGATACGAGATCTCAGGGCGAGACTCGAAGAGATGGAGACCACCCAAAGGCGCGGAGTCGGCGCTGGAGAGTTCAGTGACTCCGAGGTGGAAGAGGAAGCTGGACACGATGCATAAGAGGTCACAGCGGAGGATGCCTCGACAGAGAGGTTGATTAGAGCTATCGCCAGGATGAGGTCAAAGACAAAAATGGACATTCCCGTATATGAGGGGAGTCTAAATGCAGAGGAGTTGCTGGATTGGATCCGAGCACTCGACACCTACTTCGATTATGAAGACATCGAAGAGGACAAGAAGATAAGACATGCTGTCATGAAGTTGAAGGGACATGCAGCCTTATGGTGGGATGAATTGCAGGCTGATAGGCGCTGCAAAAGAAAACAAAAAATCAAAAGCTGGGACAAGATGATCGCTAAGATGAAGGAGAAATTCATCCCGAGGGATTACCAGATCACTCTGTTCAGGCGTATGCAGAACCTGAGACAGAAGTTGATGACGGTGAAGGAGTACACCGAGGAATTTTATAGGCTCAATATCAGAGCTGGTCATCGGGAGAGTGATGACGAGAAGGTGGCGAGATACCTGAATGGTCTAAGGTATGATATTCAGGATGAATTAAGCATGGTTACCATCCGAACAGTTGAGGATGCGTACCAGATGGCTCTGAAGGCCGAAGAGAAGCTGATCCGCAAGCAGGGACAGCGAGGGCGAGGCAGGAGTCAGCCCAGAGGCAAGGCAGTTGCCCAGGAGAAATTTCAGAAGCCCAAGGAGGAATGGAAGAGACCTCAGGGAAAGGTTGAGAGAGGTGGAACCTCACAACCAAGGCAACAATATGCTGAGCCGAGGAGGCAACATATAGAGCAGGGTGGCGGATATGCTGATGCCAACACATTTCCTCGTACCCGAGGTAGAGGAAGAGGTCGTGGAGGAATCATCACATGTTTTACATGTGGAAAAGATGGACATAAAGCTGTGGATTGTCCAGACAGGAAGATGGACAGAGGAGAAGCTCACATCACCGAAGCACATAGGCGTGATGATGAGGATGAAGACACCGGAAGTGGGAAGTCACTGACGGTACACAAAATTTTGTTGACACCTGAGAAAGAGGTGGAGGACACCGCTCAGAGAACCAGACTGTTCAGAACGACTTGCAAAACCAAGGGCTGGAAATGCAAGGTCATAGTGGACAACGGAAGCACCGACAATCTCGTTTTGACCGAGATGGTGGAAAAGCTAGAGCTGGAAACGACCAATCACCCGAGTCCATATAAAGTGTCGTGGCTGCAGAAAGGACACCAAGTAAGTGTTACAAAACAATGCTTGGTTGAATTTAAAAATGGGTGAATATAGAGATAAAATTCTGTGTGATGTTATTCCCATGGATGTCTGTCATGTATTATTGGGAAGACCATGGCAGTACGACAGAAATGTGGTTCATGACGGGAGGATGAACACATATACCTTGGAGAAGGATGGGGAAACACACACATTGCTTCCGATAAAGGATAAGGAAGTGAAGCCGGAAGTAACCAACACGATACTTCTCATGAGTGGGAAGGAGCTTCTCACAGAGATGGAGAAAAATGAAGATCCACAATTCTTTGTGGTCAGGAAACCGAGAATTGTCCTGACTAGCACAAGAGGGGACGAATTACCAGACGAAATTCAGGAACTGCTGGGAGAGTTCGCTGATATCATCGTGGACGAACTACCTCATTCGTTTCCACCGATGAGGAGTGTGAGTCATCACATCGATCTCATACCTGGAGCAAGTTTACCGAACAAGGCCGCGTACAGGTTGACACCTCAGGAGAATGAGGAAGTCAAAAGGCAGGTACAGGATTTGCTGGACAAAGGACTGGTCAGGGAGAGTCTAAGTCCATGTGCTGTTCCGACAGTACTAAGTCCGAAGAAGGATGGAGGCTGGAGAATGTGTACAAACTCCAGAGCGATAAATAAAATCACCATTAGGTACAGATTTCCACTACCGAGAATGGATGATCTGATGGATTGTCTGAGTGGGGCAAATTATTTTTCAAAGATTGATCTCAAGAGCAGATATCATCAGATCCGGATGAGAGAGGGAGATGAATGGAAGACAACGTTCAAAACAAACAAAGGTTTGTACGAATGGCTGGTCATGCCGTTTGGTTTGACAAACGCGCCGAGCACTTTTATGAGGCTGATGAATGAAGTCCTGAGGGAATTCATTGGTAAATTTGTGGTCGTATATCTGGACGACATATTGATTTTCAGCAAGACCAAGGCTGAACACTTGAGGCATTTAGCCATTGTGATGAGAAAGCTATAGCAGGAGAAGCTGTTGATCAATCTGAAGAAGTGTTCCTTCATGCAGACATAACTCATTTATTTGGGTTTTGTAATCTCGACGAATGAATTGAAGATGGATCCTGAGAAGGTAGAAGTAATCAGGAATTGGTCATCGCCGAGGAATGTTTTTGAGGTAAGGAGTTTTCATGGTTTGGCTAATTTCTACAGGAAATTCATATGGAATTTTAGTGGAATTAGCGCCGCGATGACGGACACTGTGAAGAAGCGGCATAAAGTTTTTCATTGGACAGCAGAGGCTGAGAGGAGCTTCAATCTGTTGAAGCGGAAGATAATAGAGAAACAAGTGCTGGTGTTTCTTGACTTTCAGAAAACATTTTAGGTGAAATGTGATGCCAGTGGGTATGCTGTTGGAGGGGTCTTAAGTCAGGATGACAGACCTATGGCTTATTATAGCGAGAAATTGGATGATGCCAAGCTGAAATACTCCACGTACGACAAAGAGTTTTATGCCATCATACATGCATTGAAGAAGTGGAGGCATTACTTGATACCCAAAGAATTCATTTTGTATAGAGATAATCATGCATTGCAGTTCGTGAGCCAACAGGAGAAGTTGAACCAGAAGCATGCGAAATGGGTAGAGTACATGCAGAATTTTACATTTGTGATTAAGCACATTTCAGGGACTGCTAACAAAGTGGCTGATGCTTTGAGCAGGAAATGTTTGCTGTTGCAGGAATTCAGAGTCAAAACGTTGGGTTTTGAAAATCTGAAAGATATGTATGCCAAGGATGCAGATTTCGGAGAGGTATATGAAGCCGCTGAGAATCCAGTTCTCAGGGATCGGAGCCCGTGGATAGATTACTTGATCCAGGAAGGATTGTTGTTCAGGTGCAATCAATTGTGCATTCCGAATTGCTCCATGAGGGAGAATTTGGTGAAGGAAAAGCACAGTGGAGGCCTAGCAGGTCACTTTGGACATGATAAGACGTTCGCCAAACTGAGCGAATCGTATATTTGGCCGGGAATGCGCACTGATGTCAAACGGTTTGTTGACAGGTGCAAGATTTGTCAACACGCGAAGGGCCGAAAGCAGAATGTTGGGTTTTACCAACCATTGCCCATACCCGAGAGGCCATGGGAGGCCATTAGCATGGATTTTGTTTTGGGTTTGCCGAAAACGCAGAGGGGAGTTGATTCCATATTTGTGGTGGTGGACAGGTTCTCGAAAATGGCACATTTCATTCCGTGTCAGAAAACCAGCGATGCGACCCACATCGCAAACTTATTTTTCAAAGAGATTGTTAGACTGCATGGGTTGCCGAGAAGCATAGTCTCGGATCGGGATACCAATTTCATAGGTCATTTTTGGAGGACGCTATGGAAAAAGCTGGGAACTAATCTGGCATTTAGTTCAGCTTATCACCCCCAGACAGATGGTTAGACGAAAGTAGTCAACAGGAGCTTAGGGGATTTATTAAGGATCTTGGTGACCGAGCACCATAGCAGTTGGGACCAGATATTACCACAGGCAGAATTCGCGTACAACAATTCGGTCAATCGGAGTATAGGCAGAAGCCCGTTCCAGATTTTGTATGGAACACAACCGAGGGGAGTTTCTGAGCTCAGGGAGTCAGGACAGGCTGAAACTAGCAGCGCGAGGGCTGAAGAATTCGCTGAAGCGATGGAGGAACTTCACACAAAGGTGAAGCAACGACTGATGAATGCAAATCAGGAGTATAAGCGCAGAGCCGATCAGCGAAAAAGGCAACTTCAGTTTGAAGTTGGGGACATGGTTCTGGCGCACTTAAGGAAGGAACGATTCCCAAGGGGAACATATAATAAGCTCAAGATGAAAAAGATTGGGCCGTGCAAAGTCCTGAAGAAGTTCGGGGAGAATGCATATGAAATTGAGTTGCCAGAGGGCATCGGGATATCTCCGATTTTTAATATTTCGGATTTATACCCATACAGGGCTGAGCAAGTAGAGGCTGGAACCAAGGAACCAGTGGTCCAGTGGCAGAAACAATTTCCAGTTGCACAGAAACTGTAGATGGAGTGCATACTGGATAAAAGAGTAGGCAGGAAGACCAGGAGAAAGCAATATTTTGAATACCTGGTGAAATGGAAGAATCACCCAGTGGAGGATGCCAGCTGGGAAACAGAGGCAGTTATACAGAAGCATGGGCAGACTGTGCAGGAGCTCATGGACATGAGCCCATGAAATCTTTCGAGCCGAGGAGTATGATGCAGGAGCATCGATCACTCACCAAGCGAGCCAGCGCGTGGAGCAGAAAAGACAGCTGGATAGCGCCAACATCAAATTTTGAAACACCTTGGGAATTGTTGCGCCGCTCTTTCATGAAGCCATTCATAAATAAGCGCACTTGTATTGTATTATAGATAGGAAGACATTTATTAGTTTTAATGCTGTTAGATAGGAATTTATTGTAGATTTGATAGTTGTAGAATTCAAGAGGGAAAACGGATTATAGGCACCCTCCTTTGTATTATTGTAATCAGATTCATTCAAGAAGAAGAAGAAGGACAGAGCAGAGAATTTGTGGAGAGCCCTCATGTACAGATTGGATTAATAGAGAGAGATTTTGATTCAAGTTCATGACTGGTGCTGTTTTCTCTGTGTATGTGCTTATGTGCTTATGAATGTTTGCTCCCTTTGTATGCATTTGCTTTTGAATATGCTATGCATGTGTTTTCAGAGATTTATTGAAGTCTGAAAGAGGAGAGAATGAGTTTCAATTGTTTCTCTGTCTGAGCCAGGAGATTCCTGCATCGAGTGCAGTTGAATTCATCCGCATAGAGTGCGTTGATGAGGCCAGATAGTTGAACCCTTATTCTCATCTGCCCAGAAGTCGAATTGGGTTACTCGAGTCGCGCAGGAGGAGTGYAKGCCGAGGTTGAAATCTAAGCAGTTAAAATGAGACAAGGAAGGTGTGGGAYTACTGTCGCAGTGAGTGCGCAGAGTCTGGAAGAACTCAACACTTCGAGAGTTGTTGAAGTTCGAGCRTGAGCAGTGGGTGCAGAGTCTCTGGAGGAGTCAGAATTGGCAAGCTCAGGAGGAATAGTTCCTTYGTGAACACGGTGAGAACAGACCCAGGTGGGGTTCRAASYGGGAGAAGCTTTGAAGCGGGAGAAATCTCCAAGAAGGAGAATTGACGGACAGGGTTCGCAGAAGGAACTCGCGAAATCCCGCCGATCGTTGGATTGTGGAGAAGCTGCACAGGAGTTAAACCATAGACTCAGGAAGGATCAAAGCCCATCGGGGTTCGGCATTCGACATTTGACGAGGCGAGGCTCAGACTCGTTGAAATCACGAGTCGCGAATTCCCGAATTAGCCAGAGTCGTTGATTTCCACGGGACAGGTGGCACGAGATCCCGGGAGGTCGGGATTCGGCATTCGGGGTTTTTTTTTTTGTGATNGCTGCACAGGAGTTAAACCATAGACTCAGGAAGGATCAAAGCCCATCGGGGTTCGGCATTCGACATTTGATGAGGCGAGGCTCAGACTCGTTGAAATCACGAGTCGCGAATTCCCGAATTAGCCAGAGTCGTTGATTTCCACGGGACAGGTGGCACGAGATCCCGGGAGGTCGGGATTCGGCATTCGGGGTTTTTTTTTTTGTGATGCAAAAGACTTTCGACCGGTGAAACCGCGATCCCGCGATTCCCGATCGCACGAGGGAAAGAGGTGACGTGGCAGAGTGGGACCACGAGATTTAGTGGAGAACATGTGTCATCGGAGTTCGGGGTTCAGAGTTTGTGGCGCAAGTGAATCATAGCATCGCAAGTGCCGATTTACCGATAGGGAAGTCCCCGATAGAGTGGAAAGCGTTGACCCTTTGACCGTCGGGGTTCGGGATTTTGAATTGCATGTGAACTGTGCTCACGAGATTCGCGATATCGCGAATCCCGATTTCCCGAGAAGTAAAGGGGAGATCACTGAGGAATTAGCTGTGGGTAATAATAACTCCCGAGAGGAGTTGGAAGAGCCTTTGACTCTTCGGGCCTGGGTGCAAGAAGGTCCTGGTGGGAGCGGCTGCTGCCGAGAGTGGTTGCGTCAGATATCCATGGGTTGGAGTTCACATTAGATGAATGTAAGGACTGTTCTCCTCAATAGAGTAATTGAATAAAGAAACGTATGTAGAGCAACCTCAAGGTTTTGAGGTATACCGGAAAGAGACTCTTGTATGTAGATGGAGGAAGATCTTGTATGGATTCAAACAACTTGGTGCAGAGCCTTCAATGCACAATAGAAGCGTGTTGAAATTTTTTCTATAATAGAGATATTGTATCATAATGGTTACTCAAAAGTCCAGAATGATGGATTACTAATCCATGACAAACTCTCATGATGATAGAAGAAGTGCCACTTGGATATGTTCCAGTTTGACCCTTGCCACGATGTTATGAGCTAGCGGGAAACAAAAGAGCTGAATCCAACTATGATATAGTATAATGATCAGAGCTATATGAGACCTTCAGAGAAAACCAATGTTCCAGAAAGACCGAAGTACATTGAGATCAAGCATTACATTATTTGTGATGAGGTCCAAAAAGGAGAAGTGGTTCTCCAATATATTTCCACAGATGAGCATATAAGAATATATTTTGGTAAAGCCTCTGTCCAAGATGAAAGATTTTGCATACTCAAGAAACAAGTTGGAGCTCGTGGAGACAACTTCCTTATTGAAAAGGGAAGAGATGACTCCCAGGTTGGGAGGGAGCACTGATGTGTTATTGATTTATGGAAAGTCATTTTTCAGTTCGAAAAATGGTCCAAAATGAGCAGTTCCTTTCCAGTTCGAAAAGTGGTTTGAGATTTCTGACGGACAAGCATTTTCTAGTTCGAAAAATGGTCCAGATTGAATGGTCATTTTCGTAATGAAAATGGTTCGATGGATTGCTGATGTACCATAGACAACGATTCCTCTTATGGCTAGTGTGGGGCAATGGTCTAGGACAACCTTTCTTCTTGACAGTCGCTCTTAGTAGTGGTCAAGAATACTGGTCCGCCTTGCCGGACAATCATTCTTTCGAAGCTAACAATTGTGAGTAGTTTCGAAGAATGGTCTGTTTTGGAGGTTGGTGCAGGACAGTCATTTCCTTAGGAAATGGTCCGGACAGTCATTCCCTAGGGAAGATTCATTATCTCCAGGTTGCATTTTTTTTAGTGCCGGAGGAATGGCCCAGTTAGGTGAATGATCCGTTCAACAATCAGGGACAAACATTCCCTAGGGCAGACTCATTCTCTCCAGGTTGCACTTTGTTTAGTGCCGGAGGAATGGCCTAGATAGGTGAATGGTCTGGGCTTAGAAATCAGGACAATTATTCTTGTATGCTTGAGAAGAATAGTCCAGATAGCTCATGGAAAATGTTTTACCTTCTGAGGGCAGATGCTCTTCTAGATCTCACAGATGTGAGTGGAAGAATGGCCCAGATGATTCAGTTTATATCATGACATTTTTTCTTCTTCTGTGTAGGTTGATATCAGATGATATAATTGCTATGGAGACTGTATGTCTCTGGACAGTGGATGTATGCTACTATGGTGGATGTGTTCCCCTGGTTGTGACTATGTGTCACTCATTAAGTAGTTGTGTGCTACTTGGTATGGTAGTGTACCATTGGATTGTAGTTTTGTACTACTATGGATAGACACAACTGTGTCCTATTGAATGACATTGTTCTGATTTCCATGAAGACTATCAACTAGATGTATAGTTAGTGTGCTGGTGGACTGACATTCTCCATGCGGAAAATGGTCCAGGATAGTTATTCTTCTAGGGCGTATGTCCGGATTAGAAGAATAGTCCTTGTAGCTCATGGTGTGGCTTCCAACATCTGTTGGAACAAATTATTCTTCTAGGACATATGTCCGTATTAGAAGAATGGTTCTTGTATCACTCTGTGGAGTGAGTGACTTATTCAACATCATGCCTGATTACTCAGATGCAATATGGCTTTGAGAGATGATGCAGTTGATGCTATCATATGATACTGATAGTGATGATGGTGCTCGTGATTTGATCATGAGATATCCTGTGTGGCTATGATGATGCTACTGATTCAATGGTATGTTTGTGCTCAAGACCATTGCCTTCAATACCTCTCGAGCTAGGAGCAAGTGTTGATATTATGGTAGCTGCGAGAGGTATTTACCTCCATGTGTAACCATGACGAGAATAGAATATTTCGGGAAGCAAGAAGAAACCCTAAATAGTTGGTTAATAACCCCATAAGACAAGTCGGCTCAAGATAATGATTTGTATTAAGCTATTAGCCTCCAAGAGAAGAAGTCGACCCAGTTAAGTGACTTGGAAGACTATAAGTAGAGGGCACTTGAGATCATTTGCACTAACCTCTCATACCTACATAAGGCAGTGGTGCACAAGTTTGAAGAAGAGCTGTAGCTACAGTAGCTGCAACTGGCAGATTTCGGTTTTGACTTGGACTCTCTTTTGGTTATGGTTTGGACTTTCTTCTCGGCCCATGTTGGTTATTCTTGCTTGGTGCGCTATCCCTAGAGAGAGGCGCACCACCTTGTCTGGCTATTAATCCTAGGGTTTTCTTCTGGAATAATTCTCTATCAAGGTTAAGGTGCTCGGGGGTGGCTTCGGCCTATGGTTGGGTGACAATATTGTTATATTGTCCATGGTTAAACGAGCACATTGATTACTTTCTAACATGATTAAGGTTGATGAAACTATATATATAGGGAAAAAGAGCAATGTGATAAAATCAAAATGCAAAACAAACTTAGAAAGAAAGAAATGACTAAGAAAAAACCAAACAAAAGAAAAGCAAATCATGAGCAATGCCCCCTTGTTATGAAGCCATCACCCCAAGTCCTATGCAATGAATACATATCTGAAAAAGGACTAAGTGAAAGTTAAAATACAAAAAAGGTTGAATGAATAAAGAAGAAGACAAATAGGGGTTCATAAAGATATAATGCCGAGGAAAGGGAAACTCATTGCATAAGCGCTCCCTCATACAAATGATCTCATGTGAATGAATATCTTACATAACCTCACATGAATATGCATGACACTCATGAAGTTAAACCCTATTCCATACCATCTATCATCTCACATGGGTTTCTTGGGAAATACTTCTTCTCCTAAGAGGTCACATGTTCAAATCCAGAGGGGGGTAGGGTATGTATACCTTTGTAGAATTTTCCAGTAAAATCACTGGGTGGAGGGGTCTCATACACCAATTTGGTGTCTGGATTGGCTGTGACCTTAAAAATAGATTATTATTATTATAATTATTATAGGGGTTGACGATAAGCCTCCCATACCTAAACTTGGAAAATTGTACGAATTTTATGAGTTATTGTGAAGTTTGAAGATGATTCTTTATGCGATCTTCCTAATGACATTCACATTTGACATGACTCACTTCTTATGTCATATTGGACTTGTGTACATGCCTCCAGATTGATACATTTGGTCACATAATCCCCCTCCTTGGATGATGTATTTTGTCTGGCTATTGACTTAGACCGAATCTTGGTCCTTTTGAGGACGTTGAGGGGCTACTTGCACACTTTATGGAGGATTTACCACCTACTTTTGAGAGGTCGTTCCACTTCTTTGGAGGACGTTGGACCTTTGGAGGAAATTTCAATTTTCTTGATACATCTTAGCACCTTTTTAGAGATGACATGGCACCTTTTGTTGGGACGTTTCACTTGTTAGGTTAAACTTGACTCAGTAAAAGAGTCAAAGTTGTTAGGTCAACAATAGTGGTTTCGAGAACATGGTATTGGTGACCTGTGGTATTTCATGTAATGAAGCCTTTAAATAGGCTTAGGAGACTCCATTCTAATGGGCCATGATGTGATGGGTGAAGGCTCACTTGGCTGACATGGTTGGGTTTGGTCAAGGAACCAATAGATCTATTGGTTGGTTTTTCCCTATTTGGGTATTCTAGGATAAATTGTGTCATGATTTGTGTGTTGCTGGTTATTTTTATCTCTCAAACAATTTTAAAAATTTCATTTGGTATTAGAGCCAGGTTGATACATTCGGTCACATAAGCCCCCTCCTTGGATGATGTATTTTGTTTGGCTATTGACTTAGACTGACATTGAGGGGCTACTTGCACACTTTATGGAGGATGTCCCACCTACTTTTGAGAGTTCGTTCCACTTCTTTGGAGGACGTTGGACCTTTGGAGGACATTGCACTTTTACTGATACATCTTAGAACCTTTTTAGAGATGACATGTTACCTTTTGATGGGACGTTGCACTTGTTAGGTTAAACTTGACTCAGTAAAAGAGTCAAAGTTGTTAGGTCAACAATAGTGGTTTCAGGAACATGGTATTGGTGGCCTGTGGTATTTCATGTTATGAAGCCTTGAAATAGGCTTAGGAGACTCCATTCTAATGGGCCATGATGTGAGGGGTGAAGGCTCAATTGGCCGACATGATTGGGTTTGGTCAAGGAACCAATGGATCTATTGGTTGGTTTTTCCCTATTTGGGTGTTCTAGGATAAATTATGTCATGATTTGTGTGTTGCTGGTTATTTTTATCTCTCACACAGGTTTAAAAATTTCATTTGGTATTAGAGCCAGGTTGAACTGGACTCTCCAAGGAGAATGGTTTGATAATGTCAATAGCCATGAGCGGGTTGGTGATAAATCTCTCGTTAGAAAAACCCTAGATCGTTCACTTACAAGATGAAGTGGAAAAGGTATATGAAAGTCATGGTGAGAAGAAGGTTGTCTTGGTCAATCTGGAGATTTGGATCGATGAAGGAGTGAGTTTCGGTCTGAGGAGGAAGACTTTGGGCATCAGTGGAGAATGACAACTCCTTTAGACGAATATCTAGACCAAGACCAACATATTTGATTGTGAAAGGCATATTGGTGATAGTGGTTCCAAATCGAGCAAAGAGGAAACACAAGGAAATTGTTTTGCAGTTGGAGCAACGAGAAGATCGTGGCAAGAAAAAAGGACACAACGTGGGTGAGAAGCATGTAGATCAAGGTTCTTGGTTTCAAGGAGCTTCAAGGGCAAATGTAATGCTGAATACTTTTGTAGTGGCCCATGACACCATTGAGAGCTAGGGTTTCAATGGAAGAAATACCATGAGACAAATGCATGGACGCATTCCTAGAGATGAGATGTAGACCGAGTGGGCGGATGTAGAAGGTCGACCATGCAATATTTGGAAAATAATGCAATGGATTTGCATTTTTCTGTGTTGAAGCGATCTATTAGGATGGATGGCTGAGTGGATATGGGATTTTTGTTATAGTCTGTGTAGATGATGCCCTGGTTTTCATTGGAGAGAAATATGTTGTAAACAAGCATCCTGCTGCCGTAGAAGACACACTTGGGGAGGAGCGAAATCCTTAAAATATTGTGAGTCTGGTTTTAGAACCAGTATCAACATTTTCAGAATTGAATCTACTTTCTTTTGATACAATTTGTATTCAATTTAATTGTTTTTAAATCAATATCTGCAATAATACACAGTAAAAAATTATGGAAACTTTATATTATGGAACATTTCACTGTCCTCTTCAAAATGTTACTTTTAGATTTCACTTTTAAATAAAAATTAAGGCAGATAATTGGTGTCAATCTAAATGTGTTGAAAATCTGTAACTTTTCCAAATTGGTCAAATTCAAAAAATTGTAGTAATTATGATATTCATCCGTTGTTTTCAATACTACAGTCATACTTTAAAAGATCATGTTTAGATTGCCACAACATATTTCATTTTTCATAAACAAAAGTTTAATAATGAGTAAATTGGTGTCAACAAACATAACTCATTATTACTGTCAAACAATCACTAAAATGAGATCAAATTTCAATAAAAAATTTCAAAAAATAATCAATAGAAAGCTAACAAAATTCATGACAAGTTTTGTTTTTACTATAAAGTGAAATCATAAATAAAAAAATATAAGTTTGTTTACCGGTTTCTCAAAAAACAAGGAAAATAGACACCCGGATTCATGATTTTATCTCGATGAAAGTATAAATAATAGTTTTGAAAGTCTCATTTAGATAACGAGTGTGGGAGAGAGAAAAATTGTGCATGACGTTGAAACATCTATGTAACTTTCCCACAAGATAGGCATGAACAATGCTGCAATATAGATGTCATGAACATGCCCACAAGATAGGCATGGACAATGTTACAATATAGACATGAACATGCACCATGAAACACAAATTCATAGGAGTGCAGGTTATCACAAGCCACAAAGTGCAAACAAGCACAAAATTTCACAAGCATTGAGGGTTATTGATGTGTTGACACATTGTTGAGGTTTTGTGTGTATAAATTTTGACATGAGAGGTCCAAAGAGGTGTTGTAAGAACACATAAATAGAGGCACCTTAGTAGTGGGAAAACATGCTCGAAAAAAAAAAAAATGCGTATGACAAATAACACAATATTCTATGCTTGAGAACCAATTGTTTAATAAACTCAATTTGGGCATGTGTTAGCAAAAAAAAACATGCTAGTTATAAGGTGGTTGGATTTTAGTCTGCCATTGTTTACACTCAATAATAGATGAGAGGTGGTGGTTATCTATGCTCATTTGGGGAGGCACCTATTGTTGGGTATGTGTTATATTCATTGCACGACTAGCTCTACTGTCTGCTACATTGCGTCGGGTGCGCAAGGGGTAGCGTCCTTGAGAATTTTTTTACCTCGAGAAATGTGTCGCATTTTGCCTCGTTTTTCATGTTGCCTTGATTTTCGTGTCCATTGTTGGGTGGTTTTTCAACACATGGTTTTTGCCAATGGTTTTTTGTTTCTGGTTAAGGAATTAGGGTTGGTGACTAATCCAGGTCATTGGGTTAGGGTTTTGGATGTCACTGGATCCTATATGTATATTGTATTGTAAATAATGTATCACTATGAATGAATATAGAATATGATGGTTTTCCCAGTTTGGGATTCTAGTGGAAAAATCTATGTGTAATGTGTGTATTTGCCATCATATATTTTTTATTCTTTTATTGAAAACATGTTTGTAGTAAAATATTGTACAAGGTTAAAATCTGTATTTGGTATCAGAGCTTTGTTGGCTTCAGGGGGATGCTTTTGTGGTCAAGGGTTTGGCTCAGGACTATGATAAGACTTGTTAGAGTGGGAGATTTGTGGTATTGATTTTTCAGGTGAAAAGAAATGGCGAGCAATTTGAAAATGGAGATCAAGAAGTTTAATGGGAAAAGTTTTGAGTTGTGGAAGCTCAAGATGGAATATTTGTTGGTGGACAGAGATCAGTGGATCGCGATGGATCCATGTACTACACTTACAAGAAATTCAACAGGTAACTGGAAAAAGTTGGATCGGAAGGCGAAGAGCACAATTCAACTGTGTCTCTCAAATTCAATATTACTAAATGTGTCAGAGGAAGCTACAACCAAAGATTTATGGGACAAGTTGGGGAAGTTGTATCAGTCTAAGTTCCTAGTAAATAAACTATTCCTGAGAAAGAAGTTGTATAACCTAAGGATGAGAGATGGAGACTCGGTAGCAGAGCATTTGAACGCCTTCAATACTGTGGTAAGTCAGTTAGTATCTGTTGAGATTAAAATTTCAGATGAAGATAAGTGTATCAGTTTACTGTGCTCTTTACCAGACTCATGGGATAATCTGGTTGTGGCCATAGGTAGTAATACAAGCCATGAAGTTTGATGAAGTGGTCTCATCCTTGTTGTCAGAGGAGATGAGATGGAAGAACATGGAAGGAAAGAGCACATATGCATTGTTTGCAGGAGGACGCTCCCATGAAAGAAATATATCTAAGTCCTCAAGTGGGAGATCTAAGTCTAAGGGTAGATATAAATCTCCTAGAAATTTTGTAAAGGTATGTTAGAGATGTGGAAAAGAAGGGAACTACAAGAAGTAATGTAGATCCAAAATTGAGAAAAAGAAGGGATTTGAAGAAGCTCCTTCTATAGAAGAAAAGACCTCCAAGGAAGAATGAGGGGATGCATACTTGACTTCTTCAAGCACACATGAAGATCGTGAGGCATGATTGGTTGGCTGAGGTGAATCCTTTCATATGACTCCCCACAGGGAGTGGTTATGTGAATATGAAAGGTATGATGCAGGTAATGTTTTCCTAGGTGATGAATCGACAACCAGAATCATAGGACGAGGAATATTCAAGTTGAGGCTCATAGATGGAAGGATTAGAAAACTACCTAGTGTTCTGCACATCCCAGGTTTGGCCAAAAATTTGATTTCTGTAAGAAAAATGAACAATGCAGAGGTAAAAAAAATATTTGAAAAGGAAACCTGCAGGATGGTTCGAGGGGAAATGGTATTGATAAAGGGAGTTAGGTTTGGAACTCTGTATAAGCTGCAAGGTGTTGAAATATTGTAACTGCAAAGAGTATTCTATTTATTATTGAGTCATTATTCATTATATCAATCTCCTATTGTGGATTGATCATGTTGAGCATTGTAATTGACCAAATCCCCTTTTGCGAATTGGTCAAACCCTAAATATAATATGAAAATTGAGAAGTCGGCCCCTAGGCTAATTAAAGTGGTTTTAACCACTAAGAAGACAAGTCGGCCCTGCCCAGTGAAGAGACGTCTTTTCAGCACCTACCAATTTGTATAAATAAAGGAATCCGACGCCTCATTATCACACTCACTCATTCGCTCATCAAGTGCGCAAGTTTGGTAGCTGCATTTGGGAGAAGAAGGAAGAGAGGCACATTGCTCAATGTTGGATATTCTCTAGTGTTTTAGCTTATTGTCTTGACATTGTATTGGCTATCTATATTAAGGAAGTTTTTGCTGGGTTTTCTCCCCCATGAGGGTTTCCCAGGATAAATGTTGTGTATCTTGTGATTGTGTTTCTCTCAATGATCCTACCTATGTTATTGTTATCTAGTAAATTGAAAAGAAAACTAATAATAGCTCAAAAATTAACATGGTATCATAACTAAGCTGAAGAGAGCACCTTCCACTGGATAAGAAAAAACGTCATTGTTGCTGTACAAGAAAATTAAGGTTTTTTGTTGGAGAGGAATATCAGCCTAAAAACCATCTAGAAAAGTGCACCCTAGCCTAGGGAACTCTTTGGCACCTTGAGTGCACCTTTTCATTGGTCAGATACTCTGGAAAGTTAAACCTAGTTTTTACTGGTACTAGAAAACTAGAAGTACCAGAAAACCAGAAAACCAGAAAACCAGAAGTACCGGAAAACCATAACTAGTACCAGAATTACCAGTCCAGATTTCCGCAAGCTCAGTTTCAAGGGGTAAAATTTTTATTTTCAGAAATCCGAGTGCACCAACTTACTCGCCTCAGCTCAATGCATCTAGTCCCTGGATCAGAATTTCAAAATTTGAAGTTTTAAAAATTAGGGTTTCCTCATAAAACCCTAAGTTGCAGTTTCAAAATCAGTTGCAGTATCAATTGAAGTATCAACTACAATACCAGTTGTAGTCACCCTTGAAGTTTTAAAAGGGTTGATAATTATTACCACTGCTACTAGATGGTGCCACTACCTGCAAATGCTATCAGAGGTATGTACTCACATATGCTTAAACTGTTAAGATTTAAAGGGTATTTGCAGGAGAAGGGATATTTTTCCATAGATCTAGAAGGATCTCAAGATCCAACACATTCAGAGGAATAATGCAACCCAAGTTTGATTATTCTAATATGCATCTATTTGTTATGACATTATTTTGATCTAGGTTGCATGTTGAAGCTATGACCATCATACTAACCTCTGGTCAAAATTAAATTCAAGGTATTAGATGGATTAAAGTTGAGATCATAGAGTTTATTCTCTAACCCAACTTTCTGTCAAGATAGCATGTTGTCTTAGTACATAAGACATGTTGAAGAAAGCACTTGTCATCTTGAGTGAGTGAGACTTGGAAGAAAAACAACACACTCATTCTTGAGGACAAGACTCCAGGTTCTAGGTTTGATTAATTAAGTTGATAATATTTAAAGTTTCACATGAAAAAAATGATAACTACCCCATTACAAGTAAACACTATAGTTGAGGTAGCAATCTTTGAAAAGTATTATGCTTGGTAGCATGTGAGCATATTGAGATAAATGCTTAATGTAATCATTTACCAGATACAACTAACATCTCCTCTAGGAGAA
>ML799936.1:20185-44893 GCA_009831015.1 Picea engelmannii | reverse complement strand
ATTCTTCCATGGCAACCTGGAACTAACACACGAGGTTTCTCCTAGAGGAGGTGTTAGTTGTATCAGGCAAAGTATTTACCTCTATATGCTCACATGCTATCAAGTATAATACTTTACAAAGACTGCTATCTCAACTATAGTCACCAACTTGTCATGTGTACCTTTGAATCTTATCAACTTGATTTAATCAAACCTGGAGCCTTGCCTTCAGGAATGAGTGCTTGCTTTTCTTCCAAGTCTCCTTCACTCAAGATGACGAGTGCTTTATTCAACCTGTTTGTTGTACTAAGACAATACATTATCTTGACAGAAGGTTAGGTTAGAGGATAAGCTCTATCATCAACTTTCAATCCTTCTAATAATTTGATCATAGCTTCAACATGCAACATTGATTAAAATAATGTCATGACAAATAGATGCATATTAGAATAATCACACCTGAGTTGCATCATTCCTTTGAATGTGTTGGATATTGAGATCCTTCTGGATCTATGGCAAGAGATCCCTTCTCCTGCAAATGCTCTTTAAAGATTAACCATTAAACATATGTGAGTACATACCTCTGATATCATTTGCAGGTGGTGGTACCATCTGGCAGCAACAATAATCATTACCAACTCTTTAAAAACTTCAAGGGTGATTTCCACTGGTAGTACGACTGCTACTACAATTGGTACTGCAACTGCAACTGGTTCTGAGACAACAACTGCAACTGCAACTTAGGGTTTTATAAGGAAACCCTAATTTTTCAAACTTCGAATTTTGAAATTCTGATCCAAGGGATAGATGCGCTGGGCTGAGGTGAGTTAGCTGGTGCAGTCAGATTTCTGAAAATCCAACTTTTACCCCCTCAAACTTGATCTGCAGATTTATGGACTGGTGCTTCTGGTTTTCTGGTACTTTTGGTACTTCTGGTACTCCGATTTTTTGGTACTTTGTGAAACTAGGGTTTCACTTTCTGGGAGATCTAGCCACTGAAAAGGTGCATTGATGATGCCAAATTGATCCTTAGGGGAGGGCACAACTTTCTAGATATTTTTAGGGCTGAAAAGCTTCACTTTTGAAAAACCCTAATTTGCAAGTACGACAACAGTGATGTTTTTCTCTTGCGAAAGGTGCTTCCTTCAGCTTGGCTCTGAAACCATGTTAATGTTTAAGCCATTATTATAGATGTTTTCATTTCATTAGATAACAATAGCATAATCCAAGATCACTGAGAAATACACAATCACAAGATACACAACATTTATCTTGGGAAACCCTCTAGGGGAAGAAAACCCAGCAAAACTTCCTTAATATAGATAGCCAATACAATGCCAAGAGATCTCTTATGCTAATACATAAAGTCCTCTCCTAGATATGCGACACTCTCTCTCTCCTTTGCCGGTAACAGATTAGAACTTGTCTCTCAAACTGAGCAAGTGAGTTGTGTCTAAGTGAGGCGCTAGCCTCCTTTATTTATACAAGTCTGGCACGTGTGAAGTGTCTCTTCACTGGCAGGGTCGACTTTTCAAACTGGGTGGGTAAACCCACCTTTATTATATTTCTAGGATTCTTTAATATCTGCTGGGGCCGACTTCTTATTATGCCTATTACAATTGTCTTTTGACCAATCCACAAAAGGGGATTTGGTCCTATTACAATAACCGACATGATCAATCCATAATGGGGATTTATCCTATGAATAATATATCAATAATAATAAGAATACTCTTTGCAGTTACATTATTTCAACAAAGACAACAACAATATACTCAACTTCTGCTGTAGATAGTGATATGGAGGGTTTCTTTTTACTTATCCATGACACAAGACAATTTCCTAGGAATAATGCTCCTCCACTAGTGCTCTTTCTGTCATCAATACTTTTTGCCCAATCTGCATCAGTACATGCAGTTAATGTGAAGTATTCTGCTTTTGGATACCATAATCCAAAATCCAAGGTGCCTTTGAGATATCTAAAAATCCTTTTAACTTCCTTCATGTGTGTCTCTTTAGGTGCACATTGAAATATGACCACTAATCCTACAACTTGCACGATATTTGGTTTTATTGTTGTTGTATATAATAGGCTACCAATAATTGATCTGTACATGGTTTGGTCTAGTTTTAGTGATTCATCATCTTTTCTTAGTTTGCATCCTATAATCATATGAGTGCTCATATGTTTGCAATCTTCCATTTGAAATTTCCTCAACATTTCTTTAATGTATTTGGTCTGAGATATGAATATGCCTTTGTCTGATTGTGAGACTTGTAATCCCAAGAAGAATGTCGGTTCACCAATCATTGACATTTCAAATTATTTTTTCATTAATGTAGCAAATTGCTTGATTACAGGGTTTAAATTACTTCCGAAGATGATATCATCCACATATACTACAACAATAATCATATTCCAATTTTCAATTTTAGTGTAAAGATTGTTGTCAGTAGCTCCTCTTTTGTATCCTTGTTGTTGTAGATGATTATCAAGTCTTGAAAACCATGCTCTGGGAGCTTGTTTGAGACTGTACACTGCTTTATTTAATTTACAAACATAGTCTTGGTTCTCTGATAACATAAATACTTCAGGTTGTTCTATGTATACTTATTCCTTTAAATTTCCATTTAAGAATGTTGATTTGACATCCATTTGATATATATATATATATATATATATATATATATTTTAAAACTTTCAAATTCCAAGAACATTCTAATAGCTTCTGGATACTGGGGAAAATGTTTCCTCAAATTCAATCCCTTCTACTTCATCATATCCTTTGCACACCAATCTTTCTTTATTCCTTATGATTTGACCATCTTCATTAATTTTATTTTTAAAAATCCATTTGGTCCCTACCACATTTTTGTCTTTAGGTCTTGGGACTATCTCCCATGTCTAATTTTTCTCTATTTGATCAAGCTCTTCATTCATGGATTTGATATAGTCTTAGTATTTTTTGGCCTTTGCAAATGTTTTGGGTTCTATTAGGGATAACATTGCTTGTTTTGATTCATATGTTAGCCTTCTTCTTGTTTCAACTCCAACACTTTTGTTTCCTATGATTTGACTTTCACGATGATTTCTTTGTACTCTTTTTAATGGTGCTTTTGAATCTTGTCTTGGTGATTCTTCCTCTTCCATTTCTTATTCACTTTGTGATCCATCCTCTTGTATTTTTCAACTTCTTCTTCATCATCATCATTTCTTCTCCTTTCATCAAAGTGTGAATTATCTTGAGATTTGATTATTCTTGATTTTAAATCATCCACTTTCACATTTTCATTTTCCACAATTTTGTGCAGCCTCAGGTTATAGCATCTGTAGGCCTTTTTGTTGGATGATAACCAATAAATATGCCTTCATTTGATATGGAATCAAATTTTCCTAGGTTATAATCAACTCTCTATATATAACATTTTCTCCCAAAGACTCTGAAGTGTTTGACTGATGCTGGTCTTCCAAACCGTAATTCATATGGTGTCTTATTATAGTTGACTCTAAGTTGTGATTTATTAAGTATGTATACAGTTGTATACACTACTTCTCTCCAATATATATCTGGAATTTTGGCTTCATTAAACATAGTTCTGGCTACTTCTTGGACAATTCTATTTTTCCTTTTAGCAACTCCATTTTGTTGAGGAGTTCTTGGAGATGAAAAGTGTTTTTTAATTCCATGAGTTTCAAAAAACTTGTAGAACTAATTTTTATCCAGGAGAAAATCGGTGGCCACCCACCTATTCCACTGGCTCAAAACATGGGTTTCCACCTTGGCAGTTTTTCTACAACTTTTCGGGTCCTAAACTTTTGGGGCCATTTTGAGGCCCTAAACAACGTTTTTTGGGCCCACCATAGTCACACTATAGGATTTATCCAGAGTTTGGCGAAAAAATGTGTAGTCATCAGATAAAAATTTCAAACGAGCTATCATGCACCCCAAACAAAGATCATATGCAAAAGTTACGCCCTTGGGAAGTTGACGTACCAACGACCCCCATCGAGGCTCACAAACCTTTTGGTGTTTCATCTTCTGGGGTTAGGGTTTTGGATTTTCTTTATGTTAAAAGGGCCTCTAGAGCCTCATTGTAAGGATCATCATCTTCTTGCAAATGAGCATATCCATCACATCTCTTCTCAGAGATAAGCTGCCATCATTCTAGTGAGTCATTCACTCTGTAATTTTATAGTTTCTATACATTCTCTCATTAATAAAAATTATGCATTAATGTATATTTGTGTTTGTTGAAATATCTCTGTATATTTCATTGTTATATCTCTAACTTGATTTCATTCTCAAAATAATTTGGATTAGTGGTATCATAGCAGGCTACTCCTTTTCATTTCTTAGTGCATGTCCCTGACGAGGTCAGAGTATATAGAGTTGGGTCTCGAGATAATTTCTCTTGAGGAAAACTGCTCTCGCCAACCCAAGAAACCTCCCATGATAGAAGATAAGAGGAATGAGGGAGAAAAATATCCCATCAATTCGTTGCTCGCGAAAGCCCTTGCACAACAGAGGAACAAGATGTTGGATAATTTTGCCCAAATTCTTCAATGATTGTCGACAATAACAATCACGTCTTCTTCAAGTAGTCACTTTGGAGATGCGACCCCATTCAAGGTACAAGTTAATTTTTATATTCCCATATTTGAAGGTCAAATCGATGCAAATGCTTTGGAAAAATGGTTAAATTTGCTAGAAAGTTATTTCTTTGTTCACAATTTTTTCGACAGAGAAAAGATCACCTTTGCGCTCTTTAAGGCTCTTCCCCATGTCAAACATTGGTGGGAAATGTACTAGGATTAAATTCCACAGAGGAGTCTGGAATATTTTGGGCTGAGCCCACTTGGGATTTTTTTATGGATGTGGTCAAGGAGCAATATTACCCTATGGGAAACTATGATGACTGGTACATGAGATGGACCACACTGCATCAAAAGCAGGACGAAACAGTGCCAGAGTTCACAAATATCTTCCATACCTTGCACACCAAGCTGGGTATCAAATACTTTGAGCGATATCTAGTTTTGAAATACCGTGGGGCTCTACATAGGTACATCCAAAGAGAAATGGAGTTTCTGGATATCTCATCATTGGGAACCACTTATAAATATGTTGTCAAATCGAGTAGAAATTTACGCAACCATACAACATTGGATGGATCTTCTAGGGATGAGATCTTCGTGTCAGCCAACATTGTCATCTGTCATATGACATTAAGCCCTTCAAGGATGAGGTACTATGTGATGTTTCCCCACTGGAAGTATGCAATGTTCTATTAGGACAACCATATATGTGGAGGCATCATGTTGTTTATGAGTCTCGACCCCATAGTGTCATTATTACTCTGGGGGGTCAACCCTACAAGATACCAGAGGTAGTTCCGAATACTGTACTGAAAAAACAATGCCACAAAGTAATCTCTCATACCACAAAGTTTATCCTCTTCACAACCTAGTCATAAGAGAAGGACATTGCAACCACTGCAGCCTCGGTCCAAGACCCTTATATCCAGCAGAAGCAGATCAACAAGATTGTAGAAGAGAACCAAGATATTCGTATTACACCTATGAGGTTGCCTCCACACTGCCTAGTCAAACCAAGTTATGATAAATCCCTTCATGTTCTTCATGCTACATATTCATCGAAATAGTCCTCCCACACTCCGATAGATCATGCATCCATATTGGTTAAACATATCCAACCCCTCCAACAATAGGTTCATAACAACCTTCCACAAGCTAAGAAGGACAACCTCTTCAACAAGGCAAGCAACTCACCAAGATTCAGATTCAACAAAATATTCCTCGGGGAATTCATGCAATGGAGACCATTGCTTCTTAAGGGGGGAGGATTAATCTAGGCAAAAATCGGTGGCCACCCACCTTTTCCATTGGCTCAAAATAGGGGTTTCCACGTTGGCATTTTTTTCTACAGCTTTTTGTCTCCTAAACTTCCGGGGCCGTTTTGAGGCCCTAAACAACATTTTTTGGGTTCCCACAGTCACATTCTAGTATTTAGCCAAAGTGTGATGGAAAAATATGTAGTCCTCGGATATACCTTTCAAACGATCTATTGTGCGCCCCAAACGAATATCGTATTCAAACGTTACGCCATTGGGAAGTTGACGTACCAACTACCCCCATCGGGGCCCACAAACCTTTCGGCGTTTGATCTTCCAGGTTTGGGGTTTTGGATTTTATTTATGTTAAAAAGGACTCTAGAGACTCATTGTAAGAATCATCATCTTCTTGTGAATGAATGTATCTATCAAATCTCTTCTCAGAGATAAGTTGCCACCATTCTAATGAGTCATTCACTCTGTAATTTTACAGTTTCTATACATTCTCTCATTAATAAAAATTGTGCATTACTCTATCTCTGTGTTTATTACAACATATTTGTATATTTAATTGTTATATCTCTGCCTTCATTTCATTCTCAAAATAATCCGGATCACATTTGAGGTAAATTCCCCTCCATTATATGATCTTAGGCACTTGATTTTGAGATCGATCTCATTTTCAACATGTGCTTTGAAGATTTTAAAATTTTCAAATGCTTTTGATTTTTCTTTGAGAAAGGATACCCAAGCCATTCTTGTATATTCATCAATGAATAAGATGAAGCCATGTTCACCTTATATTCTTTTAGTTCTGGTAGATCCACAGAGGTCAGTATGAACAAGTTCTAATGGTTTTGATGTAGAGTATTCTTTTGTCTTGAATATGACTTTTCTCTGCTTTCCATTTTGGCAGTGCTTACAAACAAAATTTGAAGGTTTTATAATCTTTGGAATATCTTTCATAGCTTCCTTTTTACTAACTTTTAGCAAATTATCGAATCCTATGTGTCCCATTCTTCTGTTCTTTTAGTCAATTAGAAGATAGATCTTATTATTTCAATTTTGTTTGCTTTTAATAAGAGTTATGCCCACTTGATATCACACATTACTTATAGTATGTAATTTATTTTTTTTAATAAAATTTGATTGGCTAAACTATATTGCAATTTTAGGTTCAACAATAATTTAGATGAGAGATAACCTTCAAATATTTAAAACATCCAGGGATAATTTTAGGGATGGAAATTTATATAAAAATGTAGAAACATGGACTAATATTACTAGTCCTTAATATGCAAAATGTAAAATGTTTGACGATAGTTTTGTAAAAATATTCAAATTTCTAAGGATTTTATATAGTTTCTATAAATTTTGGTGATTTTTAAGGTAAAATAATTTTATTTTATGGAATTTGGGTGAATTGTTTAAAAAAAAAGGAAATTGACGACTCTTTTTTGGGAAAACCATGGAAAATTAGCCCATTGGAGAAATTTATCCCCTTAATTCATCTATGAAAATATTCTGATGTATTTATTTATTTATTTAATTTAAATGTTTTTTTATATGTTTTGCTTTATAACAATCTATATAAAATGGACTTGATTTGAATTTTCCTAAATGACGTGTTATGTTATGGTTAATTTTAGGCATAAATATTATATATTTGAGTTAGTTAATAAATACACCAATTTATTTTTTCAAAAAAATTTATTTGCCATTTTTTTTAATATTGCAAGTTTTTTTTTATAAATAAACTAAAATATTTAAGAACATTGTTTTATATTTTAAATTTTATTAATCAAATTTTTGACGACTTGGAAACAAAATTAAATTTACTTATTTATTAACTTCTTATATATTTGTCAAATATCAATAGAGAAATTGGTTTCGATGGGCATCGTTCTGCATGGCGACCTGGGTTCGAAATCCACCACTATTGCGAGGAGACACCAAAAAATCCAGCCATGATAAAGGTTGGTGTGGCCGAGGCCTAGTGTGATCCACGCATGATGATTTTGATGAATTAGATTCCCCTAGATCGTGGTTTCTCAGCCACAGGCTAGTCCTGCAGGAGGAGACACCAAAAAAATCCATCCATGATAAGGGTTGGTGTGACCAACCAAAAAAACCAACCATGATAAAGGTTGGTATTGCCTATGCCTAGTGCGATCCCTGTATGATCTTGACGGCTTAGATGCCCCCAGGTCACGATTTATCATCCAGAGGTGATCCAAAAATCCTTAGATGTTGATTTATTCTTAAATACATATAAACATCCAACTTGATTCAAAATACAAATGATCACTTTGACTATTTACAAATAATATGAATTAACTTATCTATACAAATCCACTTTAATGATAAATAACTTGCAATATAGCTGAGTGAAATAAAACAACAATAATAAAATACATACACAAGTTTGTTAACAAAGTTCACCCAACTTGGGCTACATCTTCAGGTCCGCTTCCAATCGAGAGACCACTTTACTAATGCTCAAATGCTTGTGTTCTTACAATGATACTTTTATTTGTTTCTCAAACTCAAAAATAAAGTGCACCATTGAATTCCTCTCGAAATTATGAGAAAATTGAGTATAAACACCCTATAATTTCTTCAAGGAACCCTTTGGCACACATTACAATGCAAACTCAAAGTCTAGATAGCCTTATGACAAGAAATTTGATGCACCTTAGCACACATACCAATGTGCTTGTACTTTGTGGTATTTTGTACCTTGCCTCGGACTGAGCGCTATCTTAAATAGGGCACAGGCCCTAACCTCCATCCGAAACCATAGACAAGAAATAAATATATGGTTGGCGGATTCCCATAACAAAGGGCACCTTTGGTGCAGAGGTTAAAACTATAGTTTATGTGGGAGGAGGTCATGGGTTCGACCTCGAAGATCTCTCCCCCTTTTGGCACTTTGTTAATGCTATATATAACATATAGTTTGAATATAGTCCAGACCACCCGTGGATTTTGGGGTTAACATTCAATATATATGTATATCCGTAGGAATGAGGGCTATTCCCTTGGTCCTATTTTCCTTCCATTTAAACTTTGATCAAAATTAAACAAAACCCCAAACTATATTAAATGGTTAAGTCTCATGCCGTGGGTGTAATGGTAAGGCATTGGGATGTTGGCCGAGAGACCCGAATTTGATCCTTTGGGCTCTCAACAAACTTTTATTCAACCTTAGCCATATTATGCCAATGGGTGAATGCAACATTGTAGTCTCTCATTGGTCCACCTGTGCCTGTACGAACATGCCACATGTCAAAAAATGATTGGTCCATGTCACCTAACCATTCTGACGTACATCGTGCCAAATCATCCTGCTACCTGCCACATGTCTCACTGTGAGGTTTCCAGGTAAAAACTGTATGGACCTATATGAATGTGCCACGTGTCACCCTTCCAGTGGTGCCACATGTCACCCCCTTTGACTTTTTGATCCTATTTAACCAAAACTTTGAACAACCATATCTTTCTCATACAAATTCCGTTTGAGGCGATTTTTTCTTAGTTGGAAATCTCTCGCTGAGCTCTAGGCAATGAAGTCATTTCCGAGAGAATTTGAGACAACAATATTTTGAGCATTTCTGGATCTTCTTGGAACATTCCTCCCAATTTGAAGCCTTTTGAACCACCAAAAGTCTTGATTACTGAACAATTAAGTGAGGGTAAAGCTCCCTCACATTCCCAATCTTGAACCACTTTTCTTTGCTTGGTTTTACTCCTTGAAGACCAAATCGAAGATATTCCACACACCTCGCTATGAAGTCTTGATCCTTCTGTCAAGAACAACATCTTCACATAGCTCATCTAAATACTCTTGAGAAAAATCATCAATTGTAGGAACCTTAACGCCTTCATCTTCATCCATAATTATAGGAGGCTCATAAAGTTTCAAATTCTCAACATTCACCATTGAATACATTTGCATATAAGATGGTATATCTAAATGAAAGGCATTTGAACCAATCTTCTCCAAAATCTTGAATGGGACATATCAGATTTGCCTGATATTTTTACCTTCACCTTTCATTCTGTCCTTGCTGATACGAAACCATACTTGATCACCGACTTGAAACTGATGATCAACTTGATGCTTGTCATACCTCACCTTGTATTTCACTTGTATTTTCTCCAATTGTTCCTATACTGCTTTATGTACCTGTTGGATCCTTTGAACGAACCTTTTAGCTTTAATGGAATGATTTTTCTCATCCTCTTTGTTTGCTTCTCCGAAAGAAAACTCCATAGGTGATTTAGGCAAGTACCCCAAACATACTTCAAAAGGATTTCTTTGAGTAGAATAATGCATGAAACAATTATAGGCATGTTGTACATAATGGAACTGTTCATCCCATAACTTAGGATGTTTACTGCAATATCCTCGTAACAAAATATTCCATTGTTCTGTTCACCACCTCTATCTGTGGATGAAAAGTTCTGCTCTTCTTTAACTCAGTGTCCATCAACTCCCATAAATGAGACCAAAAATTTCCCAAGAAGTGAGAATCTCGATCTGATATAATAGATGCAGGCATCCAAAAATGAACCCATACATTAGAAAATAAAAACTATGCTGTCTGTTTAGTTGTGACTTGTTTCTTGCATGGCATTAAGATACACATCTTACTGAACCTATCCACGATGACATATAAATAATCATGACCTATTCTGGAAATTGAAAAACACCCTATGAAATCCATGGACACACTTTCCCATGGTTGAGAAGGTATTGAAAGTGGTGCATATAATCCCAACTTTCTATTGCTATGCTTACTTGTGGCACACATAACACACCCTTTTACATACTTGTTAAATGTCTTATTCATTCGAGGCAAAACAATATTTTTGCAACTGTGCTACTATCTTTCCTACCTCGAAATGACCAGAAATGAGAGATGTATGAGCTTCTTTGATTACATTTTCTCTTTCATCCGTGGGTATACATAACTTTCCAAGATGATATAGTAAATTATCATGCACATGATAATCCAATTTCTTATTTCCATGAGTTAGAGCTTCATAAACATCTTTAAAATCATCATATCTAGCATATTGTTCAATATAACTTTCATGAGCTAAATAATTATGCTTCAATATTGTAGATGCATTAACCAATGGTCTTGATAACATATCTGCAACCGTATTAAGAATACCCTTCTTATACTTTATTACCAAATGAAATTGCTGTAAGAAACCCATCCACCTGAAATGTCTATGATTGGAAATACTGTAATGGCTGATGATCTATATGAATGATTGTCTCCTTCCGCATTAAGTAATGCTTCCATTTTTTAACACTTTGTACCAAAGCATACAATTCCTTGTGCTATGTCAGATAGTTAATAACTGCTTGAGTAAAAGTCTCAGAATGATAACAAATAGGTTTACCTCGTTGCATCAATACTACTCCCATGGAATATCCACTCGCATCGATTTGAATCTCAAATGAATGTTGCAATTCTGGTAGAGCCAAAACTATCGTGGCACTTATCTTTTCCTTTAATGTATCAAATGCTTTTTGTTTCTTGCATCCCCATTGAAAGCCCTGTTTCACACCAATGTTAGGAAGAGGAGCATCCTACTGCAAATGAATTTCATGTTCAACCTCCCTCTTAGGAGGAAACCCTATAGGTTCTTGAAATAACTCATCATAGTTAGATATGATCTTTACCAATTCCATTTTATGATATGGATCACAACTTGACATAGTCTGATATATATTCCTCTTTTTACTTCACCATCATTACAGCAAACAATTTACTAACATTTATGAGTCTCTTCATTTGTCGTGTTCCCACTAATGAAACTTTAGTTTTAATTTGGTGAGTTTTGACGATATATTCAAACCCATCCTTGAAAATGTGATATTTGTTCTCTTCATGATAAAATATAGCTTTCCATTGAAATAGATATGGACTACCCAAGACTATGCCGCGCACAACATCTAACTCAACCTCATCAAAGAACTTAGATGTAAATGCAAATCTGATTTTACACTGCTTCATCACTTGCAACTTAGCATCGTCACACACCCAATCTAATGGATATGGTTTCACATGAGGTGTTGTCTTCCATCCCAACTTCTTAACTGTTGATTTAGATATTAAGTTAACTTGAGATCCACTGTCAAACAACATATAAATATTTGTATGCTTCACTATAACCTTGACATGGAAAATCTCACTTCTTTTATTTTGATAAAAAACACTTTCCAATTTAGCAAATTGAACTGAAGAACTAGAATTAGTAGTAGATATACCTTTGTTTCATATTGACACGATCTTAGTTTCATCTCCTAAATATGATCCTAGATCTTATTGAGCTCTTTCAACAGTCTTCTGTTTCCCCTTATCCTGAAACTTATTTGGTCACAACTCTGGATGCAGTTTCCAACACTGTGCTTCCTTATGTCCTTTCCTTTTGTAGTGAGAACATGTAGGTTTATCTTCAACTTTCTTTACTGTAGCTGATTTATTACTCTTCCATTTTCCTTTCGAATTCTTCTCAAACTTGTGTGGCTTTTTCTCTTCAAACATATTCTTTCCCTTGATAGATTCAATATGAGTAACATTTACTAACACCTCATCAATATTAGTAGGGTTAAACATCAATATATCATGTCAAATATTTGAATGCATACCACCAATATACTTTAGAAGAGTTTCATGAGGATATAATGGAATTCCTAAAGATAATGATTTCTTCTTAAATTCCTGTGTATATACTTGTACATTTTTCCCCTTTCCTTTTCTTAGATGTTTCCATTCTATTATTGTCGTTTGTACATAAGCTAATGGATATATTTTTTTTCTAATTGCAACAGTAAATTCATCCCAATAAGAAATTACTTTACCCTGTTGAACGAGATCAACTTGTGTCTTACTCTCCCACCATATCAAGGTTGTGCCGCCTGGACGAAGAGTAGCCAGGTGTATCTTTGCAGTGTCATCCATGATCTTCTGTACCCTGTAATATACTTCAATTTGTTTTATCCAATTGTCCGATTTCTTTGCGTTCAATTCTCCATCATAAATAGGAAATTCGAACTTTACATATAATTTCAATATAGACAAATTATGAGTATGAGAGAAATAAGACTTCTTCGAGGGTTTCTTCTTATAAAAAGAATGTTTAGTTGCTCCATTGGTAGATGATGACGAGGAAGATGGTGAAGAGGGTTCTGCAGGTCCACCACCTTCACCTCCTCCTTCAGCTTTTATCGAATATTCTCCGTCTCCAATCTTATGAACTCTTCGATAAAATTCATCTATTATTTTCTTCATGGAACGAAGTGTAGTCATAAATTCCTCAGGTCTCATGGGAGGATATTATCCTTCCTTTCATTTGGAAACCATCTCATGTTTATGAAATCTCCTTTGAATCTTGAGCTTATAACTCACAAGCTTTCCTTTATCAAGATTGAATCTGGAACTTGTAAGAATTCACTTGCAAACACTTGTCAAAACCTACTATGATACCAACTTGATCCGAAAATCATTAGATGTTAATTTATTTTTAAATACACATAAACGCCCAACTTGATTCGAAATATAAATGATCACTTTGTCTGTTTACAAATAATATGAATTTACTTATCTATCAAAATCCACTTTAATCATAAATAAATTCCAAGATATCTGAATGGAATGCACCCAACTTGGGATACGTCTGCAGGTCCTCTTCCAATCGAGAGATCACTTTACTAATGCTCAAATTCTTGTGTTCTTACAATGATATTTTTATTTGTTGCTCAAACTCAAAAACATAGTGCACCATTAAATTCCTCTCAAAATTATGAGAAAAATGAGTATAAACACCCTATACTTTCCTCAAGGAACCCTTCGACACACATTACAATGCAGAATCAAAGTCTAGATACCATTATGGAATGAAATTCGATGCACCTTAGCACACATACAAATTTTCTTTTACTCTTCATTACTTTGTACCTTGCCTCGGTCTGAGCGTTAGCTTAAACAGGGCGTGAGCCCTAACCTCCATCTAAAACCATATGGAAGCAATAAATACATGGTTGGTGGATTCCATTAAAAAATGGCACCTTTGATGCATTGGTTAAAACTGTATTCTATGTGGGAGGAGGTCATGGGTTCGACCCCGCAGATTTCTCCCCCTTTTGGCACTTTGTTAATGCTATATATAACATATAGTTTGGATATAGTTTGGACTGCTTGCAGTTTTTGGGTTTAACATTCAATATATATGTAACATCTCTCTCTTGTACACTGAGTGAAATTATTCTTTGAGGACACTTGCTCGCAAGTGATCCAGATTATTATGTTATTAAAACATTGATTTTGATTATGAGGCGTTATGGGTTGATGCCATTTTGTTTTGCTGCATTGACATAGACAGGTGCTATTGACTCTGTTTTATTGAGTGTGCAGGATTTCGGACCTCGAGGATGTAGAGGCATCGATGGAACCCCTTGGACTTTGGATCAAGTCGGGGAGTGAACTATTGGGGCTTGATTTTTTTATATGTGATATTAGTGCATCTGATTAGATGATATGATTATGGATATATTTCTGACATGATTCGTTGATGATGTAGGATGACGAGAGCTTGCCGACCAGACTCACATGTGGAGCAGAGGGGTCACGTAGAACTACCAGAGACATTGAGGGAGAGGTGTGGACAATATCCCTACCACAACCTACTAGCACTCCCGTCGTGGCTTGAACTGTAGGTTAACGATTACCTAGTTTGAGAGGACCACGATGCCGTGAGGGCAGATTGTGACAATTTCTCACGATGATTCGAAGGGGTGCACAATAAGGTAGGGGCCTCATTCATTAGAGGCCCTTAGTCTCCCACAAGGTCACCTGGTGGAGTATTGACTCCAGGGGTTTTTGATGTCTACCAAGTCAGTCAAGAGGCGGGTGGCACCCTTGGAGCATGTGGTGCGTCCTGAAGGGCACATTGCGCAAGGGAAACCGATGAGGTGAGTGGCACCCTTGGAGCACCTAGTGCGTCCTGAAGGGAATGTCATGTTGTCAATGATAAATGAATGAACCTAGATGGCCTGAGGGTGAATAACGTGATCAGATTTTTTTTTAAAACAATTTCCCTAATAAAATGTCGCCCAACACGAAAATTAAAGTCTAGGTCTAAATTATATTGGGGGCAATTTTTTTCTATCCTTTATATATATATATATATATTTATAAAAATAAAAATAAAATAAATAATGATGATAATCTTCATTAATCTTGTAATAAGAAGGGAGTAAGCAATTTAATTGATTCATAAAAATCTGTTGGGATAAAAAAAGAAGGGGGAATTAATTGTTTTATTATATTATGATAATTTAAAATTTATTAATTAAAAAGGGAAAAGGGAAAAAGTTAATTTCTACACCTGCCAAATTGAGTTCTAAATGAAAAGGGGAAAGACAAAAATCTAAAATAATTAGGAAACTAGGAAAATAGGGAAACATAAAAAGAAAAGGAAAACACAAGGGAAAAAGAAAAAAGTCAAACTTAGTAAGGTATCTAGCATTTAAGAACTTTCTAATTTAAACTGAACTAACAAATTAACAATGGGGAAAGTCATTAAAACCTGTAAGGGAATTTGGGGACACCTAGGAGCGATTCTAGGAGTGACTCTAGGTGGGTGAGGGAAATAAGGGTAATTAATTAATTAATTAAAGAAATTAGTTTTTGGAGGAATGGAGGGGATGGGTGACACATCTACGGGGAGGATTTTTATGAATTAATTTATTAAAATTTAAATAAAATGGGATTTTGGGAAAGTAAGGGACTTCGAAACTCTATATAATGGAGGGAGGAGAAGGATGATGGACGCCTTCTGATTTGCATAACGTTACGCTGCATAAATATATACTTGACTGACTTAGCATGTGGGAGTTGGGATACCCATCTCGGTGAGGAGTGGTAGCTCAGCCTTGCAAGGTGAGCTGAGAGCTAGTTGATTCTCTGGTTAGTGTGCATGGCCCCTTTGCGGCTTGGGGGGCTAAGGGGGAAGAAGAGTACCCATAGCATTGGTTGGGAGGTACTGGTGAAGTCTCGTCGGTCAACGAGCGGGAGTTGCACAGAGCGCACGAGACATCAACTCAGAGCAGACAATCAGGCAACGATACACTTTCTTTATTTTTGCATGGTAGATTGTAGTATGATTTATGCTTTGGATCTGCATGTTAATTGGGTAAGGAAATTGATTGTCTTAGCATTCTAGTTGATGACTGCATTTTTCCATAGCCTATAGCTCGATGATTGACCGACTCCCATGGCCTTCGATTCTCGACATGTCTTGACCACCCTTTGGTGTTTTGATTGTGAAGATAATGGCTGTTTTTGCCTTTCGTCCCTAGTTCATCAGTCCTCGCTTGAGCAGTTGACCAAGAGATTGCTCTACGGTCGTCACTTCGACATTAATATACCTATGGATCTCAATGCCCTGCTTTTCTGTGCATGGATGATGAGTGAAGGACGATCCTGTCAGCCATCTACCTCCATTGTTGTCCTTGGCTAATTGTTTGACTTGCGCCTTCTAGCCAGACCTCTGCATCTGGATTATCTTGTGTCCTTGTTGGTATTCTGGAAATGGAAAAACAAATTTATTTCAATTCTGCATTTTTGTATTGGTATCCTGGAAATGGAAAAATGTTTTTGTTCATTATTCCTGTTTGCGTTGTGTTGGTAATTTGGCAATGGAAAAACGAATTGATTTCATGTCTTCATTTTTGTATTGGTATCTCGGAAATGGAAAAATGTTTTTGTTCGTTATTCCTGTCCGCATTGTGTTGGTAATATGGCAATGGAAAAACAAATTGATTTCATTTCTGCATTTTTGTATTGGTATCTGGGAAATGGAAAGACGTTTTTGTTTGTTATTCCTGTCTGCGCTGTATTGGTAATCTGGCAATGGAAAAACAAATTGATTTCATGTCTTCATTTTTGTATTGGTATCCTGCAATGGAAAAATGTTTTTACTTATTATTCCTGTCTGCGTTGTTTTTGTATTTACCTCAGCGCTTTTATAATGACCAATTTTCGTTGATCTCTTGTATAGCTTCGAGTTTGCAAATATTTTTTATGATAACGAATTGCCACTTAAAAACGTGACTAAGTTTGCTGTTTAAATGACCACCCTTGCTTTAAAAACGTGACTGAGTTTGCTGTTTAAAGGACCCCCATTTTGCCTTAAAAATGTGATGGAGTTTACTATTTAAAGGACCCCCATTTTGCCTTAAAAACGTGATGGAGTTTGCTGTTTAAATGACCACCTTTTCACCTGAAAACGTGATTGAGTTTGCTGTTTAAAAACACCCACGAATTTGCTTTAAAACGCTTTCCTGAGCTTGCTGTATTTAACCACGATTTTTGCCATTTTGATGTGACTGAGTTTGTTGTAATTGACCATGGATTTTTCCAAAATATTGCCTGAGTTCTTTGTATTAGGGAACACACTTTTGCTAATTAGAATGATTGCATTGCTGGTATGCCCACAATTTTTGCCTTTCATTGTGGACTGTGTTTGTGTTGAATGGCCATGAGTTTGCTTAACTGTTGACTGCGCCTCTTAACCTGGGAAAGACAATATTTCTAGACAACTAACTAGGATTTCATACTCCTGAGCCTTACCTTTACCTGACAATGCGTCTAGTTGGCCTAGTTGGATTGGAACAACTTTACTCCCCCTTTTTTTGCAGTATTAAGTATTGTTATAGGATTTTTGCATTTGCATCCACTGTAGCGTCTGGTTATGGATGACTTAATTAAGATCAGGCCCTGTAATTAATTCCTTCAGATGATTATGGTAGTAATATCCCTTAACATTTATGACAATAAATCTTATTTGCTACATATGGCAGTAATCTCCTTTTTACATTTATGGCAGTAAATTTTATTACTACAGATGGCATTGATCTCTTTTAACATTTATGACAGAAAAATATTATTAAAGACATATGGCAGTAAATCTAATTATAGGTACATGACCTTAGTTTCTCATTGACTGTATATGGCTTTATGACATTTACACTTCTTAGCAGATTCTCTTAATGTTCATAGACAACTATCATTTTGGTATGGTTAGTGTAGACATACAACGTGTGGCAATTTAATGAGTAAATAAATGTTTCATTGTTTCATTCTACCTTGAGGCAGTTAATGTTGTTAATTGACGTCAATGGGTAGTTAGATTGAATTTGGGATTAGTTTAGATTTGCCTGCTTAGACCTTATTAATGTTTAAATGATATTGTAATAATGTAGATTGATGGTAATAGTGTCTAAATTGTAAATTAGACTTGTGAATCAGATTTGTTAACTAATGAAGAATCAAAATCCATCAACAAGTAGTAGTATTCGCTTGCTAAATTTTGATTTGTGGTTAACACTCATTAGTATATAATGGTTGTCTAAATTGGTAATTAGACTCTCTAATTTAGAACTGTATATCATGTTAATTTAGGTGGTAAATCAGTGACTTCGTAATCTAGACGGGTAAGGTAGATCTGTATTTAACGCTATTTTTGACCAGTTCAGACCAGATGAATGGGTTGGGTTGATGCGCGGTCATGTAAAAACTTGTGTTTTCTTGTTAGCGTCAGGCTGCATCTTTCCGACCCGTTGCTTGGTGTGTGGGTGTAGTCTTCTTATCCGTGGGATTGTCCTAGCGCGTCGGATTTTTATAGAGTCTTCGGTCTGGATAGGATGTGTTGTGCCAAGGTTGTGGACGAGTCTATCACCTTGGGACGACATGATTCTTGATGAAGGGATCATGGCATGCCCAGTGGGATATCAACGAACGAATACTTGGATGAAGTCGGTGCGGGTGGTGGAGTGTTGTCGAGCATGGTAAGTTGCTTGGACGCATTGGTGGAATGCCTTCATGCATTTGGTTTGCACACCTTGAGGTTCTAGTCTTGTTCGTCAACGTCCTTGTGTCAGGAATGAGAAGTTATCTCTTAGCAGTTAGGAGTGTCTTGATTGCGTCCGACGGGCAGTCGTTCCTCCTTGTTACTATGTGCATGTTTTGCCCAGTTTCCCTTGTGCCTATGAGTGGTGTCATAATATCCTGTTGCCTGGACTGCGTGCTTGCGTTTGTTGTTAGTGGTGTGGTAAACTGTTGTCATCATCGCCTTCTTGCCTAAAAACATACACCAAAATAAATAAATAAATTTGCTTCGCTTGATGTTGTAACGATGGGGTCGTTACATATGGTATCAAAGTGGGGTTCAACCTGCGACTTGGGATCACTACAACTTTCGTTGATATGATTTGATTATGATGTTTCTAATTAAGTTGACTTGTATTCATGCAGGTAATCATGGTTAGAGGACACCACAGAGGCAGACGATGGGGTGCTAGGGGAGGAGGCGCGACGCCTCTAGTAGCATCCACGCCTAAGGGGTCTAACCCCTAGGGAGACGAACAGGTTGTCGGGAAGGAGCAGATAGTGGTGGGTGATGTGGTTGGTATGATGAGGTATTTTTAGTGGATGTCTGAGGCACTGATCAACCGTTTGAACAGAGATGAGGCCAGGGCACCGACACCCCCTGAGGGTCCACCACGCGTTCCGGTCGGTACTAGTAGCATTCACCGCGAATTCGAGAAGGTTAAATTTCCTGAGTTCTTTGGTGCCCAGGAAGGCACAACCGTTGAGGCATGGTTGGATAGTATGGCGATGTGATTTTCACTTCACGACTATACCTCCAACATGAAGGTCTGCATGGTGGCCTTTCAACTGAAAGGAAGCACTCTTTTATGGTGGAAGACGTGTCATGGGAATTGTTCGAGAAACGATTCCGAGAGAGGTACCTATCAGAGGAATTCATTGAGCGTCAGCTCAACGATTTCAACACCTTATGACAGGGCGGCCGTACAGTGCCTGAGTATGAGGCCTATTTTATGGAGCTGTTTCGTTATGCTCCGCATCTTAATACAGAGAAAATTAAGGTCAACAGGTTCGTGTTCGGCCTTAATGGCAACATACGTGCAAAGGTTAGGATTTTGATGCCTCAAACCTTGCATGATGCTGTCCAGAAGGCCCTCATAGCAGAGGAGGAGCTTATCAGTGGGGGTCAGAGCAGGACTCCAGCGAGACCAGCAGGGCAGGTGTCATCTGGTGCGCAACAACATTAGACACCAGCCAGACATACGCTAGGATATCGTGGCTTCCAGAGGGGATCCACTTTCACTACACCTCAACGATTGGTGCCTCAGCAGTGGACACCTTATCGGGGACCATGACATCAGCAGTAGCATCGACCGCAACAACAACAGTTTAGGCCTGTTCAGTAGAACAAACCAGGATTCCAGGCTGGTGGGCCGTCATCTTCTACTTCGGGTACCAGGAGTACTGGACCAAAGAAGGGGTGTTGGACGTGCGGGGAACCACATTACCAGCGTGACTGCCCTGTGGAGAGGACTAGAACATCTGGATTAGCTGGACCCACTATCGTGGGAGATTTGGGCAAGGCCCATTAGATTCATGCAGCGGTGAATAACCATCAGGTAGAGCACCAGTCGACTGTGCTCGAGACATCAAGTACCATCGCTGACCATACCCTTAGTATTTTGATAGATCTCGGTGCTACCAAGAGTTTCATTTTTGGTGTGGCGTTAAAAAGGATTAAGGTAAAGGCAATCGAACTGGATGAGTTTAGCTTCGTAGAGATGGCTTCTGGAGTGAAACAGAAGGTTGGAGGAAAGGTTATGGGCTGTATCCTTAAACTGGGAGAGTTTGTCACCAGGGCCAACCTGTACATTACGATATTAGGATCTTATGACGTCGTGATCGATATGGACTAGTTGGAATCACATGAGGCGATACTCAATTGTAAGACGAAACGTTTGAGCTTGGTCGATGATGAGGGACAAAGAGGCGTGATTGTAGGATGGAACCAGGGAGTTTCCTTGAGGTTCATCTCTTCCTTGCAACTTCAAAAGAGCATGCGCAAGGGATGTAAGCTTTATGCAATTCTTGCGTTAAATGAGAAGGGAGTAGCGGAAGGTCTATAACACCTTCTAGTGGTGAGAGAGTTTGTAGACATATTTCTGGAGGAGTTACCTGGGATGTCATCAGAGAGGGAATTGGAGTTTACTATAGACCTAAAACTAGGGATTGAACCGATAGCTAGGACGCCTTATCGGATGTCAACCCTAGAGTTACAGGAGTTGAGAATGTAATTGAAAGAATTGCTGGACCTGGGACTGATACATCCAATTGTGTGACCATGGGTTGCGCCTGTTATTTTCATACAAAAGAAGGATGGGTCATGGAGGCTCTTCATTGACTACCATCAATTGAACAAGGCGACGATCAAGAATCAATATCCGTTGCCGAGTTTTGATGATCTGTTCAATTAGATGAAGGGTGCGACGATGTTCTCAAAGATCGATTTGCGATTAGGGTATCACCAGTTATGGATCAAGGAGGATGATGTCCCTAAGACCGCCTTTAAGATGAGGTTTGGACATTATGAGTTTATTGCTTTACCGTTTGGACTGAAAAATGCCCCAGGGGTATTTATGAGTTTGATGAACGGGGTGTTCCACGATTATTTGGACAATTTCATCCAAGTATTCATTGACGATATTTTGATTTACTCTCGGATGAAGGAGGAGCATGAGGAGCACTTGCGCTTGGTACTACAGTGTTTGGGAGAGCACATATTGTATGGGAAGTTGTCCAAATGCTCATTTTATCAATCAAAGATTCACTGCTTAGGGCATGTCATCTCCAACAAAGGTATCGCCATGGATCCAACAAAGGTCGAGACTATTATGGAATGGCATGCGCCGATGAACATCATGGAAGTATGTAGCTTCATGGGTCTAACAGGATACTATTGATGGTTCATTGAGGGATTTTCGAAGATAGCAAATCCGATCACAGAATTGCAGAAGAAAAAAAAGAAGTTTGTTTGGACCGAGAAATGCGTGGAAGCATTTCAGAGGCTCAAGGAGCTGTTGACAACAACACTGATACTAAAGGTCACTGACATGGGCACAGACTTCTTGGTATGCACTGACACATCCAAGGAAGGCTTAGGCATAGTCTTGATACAAGACTGTCGAGTGATCGCTTACATTTCGAGGAAACTGAAAAGGCATGAGGAGAACTATGCGATGCACGATTTGGAGTTGTTAGCCATTGTATATGCCTTGAAGGTTTGGAGACACTACCTTGTTGGATGAAAATTTGAACTAAAGACTGACCACTGTGGACTAAAACACATCTTTACGCAAAGCGACCTGAACGCGCAACAACGGTGTTGGTCGGAATTACCTAGCGAGTATGACTTCGAGATTACTTACATAAAATGAACAATGAACCAAGTGGCAGATGCATTGAGTCGGAGACCACACATTTTTTCGTTGTTGCCTCTTCAGAGGAATCTACATGAAAAGATTCTAACTTTACAGCGTGACGATGACTGGTACAAAGAGGTTGAGGGTTTTATTGGACAAAACACAATTATGGTACCAAGATTTGAAGGATTTACGTTTGACGACGATGGATTACTGAGGTTTAAAAATCAGATTTATGTACCACCGAATGACGAGTTGAGGAGTTTGATCCTAAATGAGGCTCATAGAGAAGTGTACATGGCTCACCCAGGAGTCACGAAGATGAGGGCCGACCTTAAACCCTTATTCTTCTGCAAGGGAATGAAGGCAGATATAGTCAACTATGTGGCCAGATGTCTAGAATGTCAGCAGGTAAAGGCTGAACATAGACATCCAGCAGGATTACTACATCCACATGCTATTCCAGAATCGAAATGGAAGGTTATTTTGATGGACTTTATTGTTGGATTGCCACTGACAGCAAGGAGACATGACTCAATTTTCATAGTAGTAGACATTCTAACAAAGAGTGCTCACTTTATTCCTGTGTGTACGACGTATCAGGCACCTAACATAGCTAGAGTTTTCATCAGTGAGATTGTGAGGCTGCATGGCATGCCTAAGAGGATTATATCCAATCGCGGATCTATGTTTACTGGACAATTTTGGACGCGTTTCCAAGAGGCCTTGAGAACCCAACTTAACTTCAGTACTGTGTACCACCCGAAGACTGATGGTAGACCAAATGAACGAACCAGACCTTGGAGGACATGTTGCGCATGTATGTGATGGACCAACAAAAGCGTTGGGAATAATTCTTTCCACTGGTGGAATTCGCTTATAACAAAAGTTACCAAAGCACCGTTAAGATGGTGCATTTCGAGTTTCTTTACGGGCAACTGTGTCAGATGCCTTTGAGTTGGGATCGGCTTGAGGATAGGGTCCTGGTGGGACCAGAAGCGATCCAAGAAATGGAAGAGAAAATGCAAACAATAAGACAAAGGATTAAAGAAGCACAGGATCGGCATAAGAGTTATGCCGATGTGCACCGTGTCGACCTTAGTTATGAGGTTGGCGATCGAGTCTTCTTGCAGGTTAAACTGCATAAAAGTTCGATCAAGTTTGGAAAGGGAGATAAACTCTCTCCTAGGTTTGTGGGACCTTTCAATATTGTGGAGAGAAAGGGGCCCATGGCCTATCAACTAGCCTTGCCTTATTCTTTGAAGCGTATGCATGATGTTTTTCACGTATTTGTTCTGAGACATTATATTAGTGATCCTACACATGTTATTGACATGAGTTCCTTGTAGGTATCGGACGAGGGGGAGCTTACAATTGAACGAATCCGCATCCTGGATCATCATGTTTGACAACTACAACGTCAAACAATAGATCAAGTCAAGGTCTAGTGGGACAACTATAGTCCGCACTCGACGACCTGGGAGGACGCATATGATATGTGCCAACAGTTTCCATTTTTGTTTGATAGATAGACTTATGATACTGTGTTACACATTATTCAACACTTATACTATGAAACTTCGGGACGAAGTTTAGACCAAGAGGGGGTGTATGTAACATTCCTCTCTTGCGCACTGAGTGAACTTATTCTTTGAGGACACTTGCTCGCAAGTGAACCAGATTATTATGCTATTAAAACATTGATTTTGATTATGAGGCATTATGGGTTGCTGTCATGTTTTTTTGCTGCATTGACATAGACATGTGCTATTGACTCAGTTTTACTGAGTGTGCAATATTTCGGACCTCGAGGATGTAGAGGCATCGATGGAACCCCTTGGACTGCGGATTGAGTTGGGGAGTGAACTATTGGGTTTTGATTTTTTTATATGTGATATTAGTGCATCTGATTAGATGATATGATTATGAATATATTTCTGACATGATTCGTTGATGATGCAGGCTGATGATAGCTTGCCGACCAGACTCACATGTGGAGTAGAGGGGTCACGTAGGACTACCAGAGATGTTGAGGGAGAGGTGTGGACAACAGCCCTGCCACAACCTACTAGCACTCCCACCGTGGCTTGAACTATAGGTTAACGATTACCTAGTTCAAGAGGACCAAGATGCCGTGAGGGAAAACTGTGACAGTCGCTCATGATGATTCTAAGGTGCGCACAATAAGGCATGGGCCTTATTCCTTAGAAGCCCGTAGTCTCCCACAAGTTCACCTAGCAGAGTATGGGGTTTTTGATGTCTACCAAGTCAGTCAAAAGGCGAGTGGCACCCTTGGAGCACGTGGTGTGTCCTGCAGGGCATGTCGCACAAGGGAAAAATATGAGGCGAGTGGCACCCTTGGAGCACCTAGTGCGTCCTGAAGGGCATGTCGCGTTGTTAATGATAAATGAATTAACCTAGATGGCCTTAGGACGAATAACGTGATAATTTTTTTTTTAAAACAATTTCCCTAATAAAATGTTGCCCATAACGAAAATTAAAGTCTAGGTCTAAATTATATTGGTGGCAAAATTATTCTATCCTTA
>ML799936.1:5880-19523 GCA_009831015.1 Picea engelmannii | reverse complement strand
AGGGAAACATAAAAAGAAAAGGGAAACACAAGGGAAAAAGCAGAAAGTCAAACTTAGTAAGGTATCTAGCATTTAAGAATTTTCTAATTTAAACTGAACTGACAAATTAACAATGGGGAAAGTCATTAAAACCTGTAAGGGAATTTGGGGACACCTAGGAGCGATTCTAGGAGTGACTCTAGGTGGGTGAGGGAAATAAGGGTAATTAATTAATTAAAGAAATTAATTTTTGGAGGAATGAAGGGGATGGGTGACACATGTACGAGGAGGATTTTTATGAATTAATGCATTAAACTTTAAATAAAATGGGATTTTGGGAAAGTAAGGGACTTCACAAATCTATATAATGGAGGGAGGAGAAGGATGATGGACGCCTTCTGATTTGCATAACGTTACACTGCATAAATCTATACTTGACTAACTTAGCTTGTGGGAGTTGGGATATCCAGGTCGGTGAGGAGTGGTAGCTCGGCCTTGCGAGGTGAGCTGGGAGCTAGCTGATTCTCTGGTTAGTGTGCGTGGACCCTTTGTAGCTCGGGGCTCTAAGGGGGAAGAAGATTACCCCTAACATTGGTTGGGAGGTACCGGTGAAGTCTCGTCGGTCGACAAGCGGGAGTTGCATGAAGCGCATGAGACATCAACTCAGAGCGGGCGATCAGGAAACAATACACTTTCTTTATCTTTGCATGGTAGATTGTAGTATGATTTATGCTTTGGTTATGGATGTTTAATTGGGTAAAGAAATTGATTGTCTTAGCGTTCTAGTTGATGACTGCATTTTTCCATAGCCTATAGCTAGATGATTGACGGACTCCCATGGCCTTCGATTCCCAACATGTCTTGACCGCCCTTTGGTGTTTTGATTGTGAATATAGTGTTTTTTTTTGCCTTTCGTCCCTAGCTCATCAGTCCTCGCTTAAGAAGTCAGCCAGGAGCCTGATCTACGATCGTCTATTTAGCGTTAATAGACTTATGGATCTCAATGCCCTGCTTTTCTATGAGAGTATGATGAGCGAAGGATGATCCTGTCAGCTGTCTACCTTCGTTGTTGTCCTTGGCTGATTGTTTGACTTGCACCTTCTAGCCAGACCTCTGCATATGGATTATCTTCTGTCCTTGTTAGTTTTTTTTTTCTCTGCGCCTTGACTGATAGAATCCTTGTGATCATTTCAATGACCTTTCCCAATGGACCCTTGCATTCCTCTTGCTACTGTCTGCATTGTATTGGTATTCTGGCAATGGAAAAATGAATTGATTTCATGTCTGCATTTTTGTATTGGTATCCTGGAAACGGAAAAACGTTTTTGTTCATTATTCCTGTCTGCGTTGTGTTGGTAATCTGGCAATGGAAAAACAAATTGATTTCATGTCTGCATTTTTGTATTGGTATCCTGGAAATGGAAAAACGTTTTTGTTCGTTATTCCTGTCTGCGTTGTGTTGGTAATCTGGCAATGGAAAAACAAATTGATTTCATGTCTGCATTTTTGTATTGGTATCCGGAAATGGAAAGACGTTTTTGTTTGCTATTCCTGTCTGCGTTGTATTGGTAATCTGTAAATGGAAAAACGATTTGATTTCATGTCTGCATTTTTGTATCGGTATCTTCAACCGAAAAACGTTTTTACTTATTATCTCTGCCTATGTTGTTTTTGTATTTACCTCAGTGCTTTTATAATGACCAATTTTCGTTGATATCTTGTATAGCTTCGAGTTTGCAAATATTTTTTATGATAACTAATTGCCACTTAAAAACATAACTAAGTTTGCTGTTTAAATGACCACCCTTGCTTTAAAAACGTGACTGAGTTTTCTGTTTAAAGGACCCCCATTTTTCCTTAAAAACGTGATGGAGTTTTTTGTTTAAAGGACCCCCATTTTGCCTTAAAAACRTGATGGAGTTTGCTGTTTAAATAACCACCTTTTTGCCTTAAAACGTGACTGAGTTTGCTGTTTAAAAACGCCCACGAATTTGATTTAAAACGCTTGCCTGAGCTTGCTGTATTTACCCACGATTTTTGGCATTTTGATGTGACSGAGTTTGCTGTAATTGACCACGAATTTGCCCAAAAKATTTCCCGAGTTCTCTGTATTAGGGAACACGCTTTTGCTAATTAGAATGATGACTGCATTGCTGGTATTCCCACGATTTTAACCTTTAATTTTGGACTGTGTTTGCGTTGAATGGCCACGTGTTTGCTTAAATGTTGACTGCGCCTCTTAACTTGGAAAAGACAATATTTCTAGACAGCTAACTAGGTGTTCATACTTCTGAGCCTTACCTTTACCTGACAGCGCGTCTAGTTGGCATAGTTGGATTGGAACAACTTTCCTCCCCTTTTTTTTGCAGTATTAAGTATTGTTATAGGATTTTTGCATTTCCGTCGACTGTAGTGTTTGGTTCTGGATGACTTAATTAAGATCATGCCCTGTAATTAATTCCTTTAAACGATTATGGCAGTAATCTCCCTTAACATTTATGACAATAAATCTTATTTTCTACATATGGCAATAATCTCCCTTTTACATTTATGACAGTAAATCTTATTACTACAGATGGCAGTAATCTCTTTTAACATTTATGATAGAAAAATCTTATTAAAGACATATGACAATAAATCTAATTATAGGTACACGGCCTTAGTTTCTCATTGAATGTATATGGCTTTATGACATTTACACTTCTTAGCAGATTCTTTTAATGTTCATAGACAACTGTCATTTTGGTACAATTAATGTAGACAGACAACGTGTGGCAATTTAATGAGTTAATAAATGTTTCATTGTTTCATTCTGCCTTGAGACAATTAATGTTGTTAATTGACGTCAATTGCTAGTTAGATTGAATTTGGGAATAGTTTAGATTTTCCCGCATGAGACATCAAATCAGAGCGGGCGATCAGACAATGGTACACTTTCTTTATCTTTACATGGTAGATTGTAGTATGATTTATGCTTTGGATCTGCATGTTTAATTGGGTAAGGAAATTGATTGTCTTAGTTTTCTAGTTGATGACTTCATTTTTCCATAGCCTATAGCTCGATGATTGACTGAATCCCATGGCCTTTGATTCCCAACATGTCTTGACCGCCCTTTGGTGTTTTGTTTGTGAAGATAGTGGATGTTTTTGCCTTTCGTCCCTAGCTCATCGGTCCTCACCTGAGCAGTCGACCAGGAGCTTGATCTACGGTCGTCGCTTTGACGTTAATAGACCTATGGATCTCAACGCCCTTCTTTTCTGTGCATGGATGATGAGCGAAGGATGATCCTGTCAGCTGTCTACCTCCGTTGTTGTCCTTGGTTGATTGTTTGATTTGCGCCTTCTAGCCAGACCTCTGCATATGGATTATCTTGCGTCCTTGTTGGTCTTTTTTTTCTCTGTGCCTTGGCTGATAGAATCCCTGCAATCATTTCAATGACCTTTCCCAATGGATCCTTGCGTTCCTCTTGCTACTGTCTTCATTGTATTGGTATTCTGGCAATGGAAAAAGGAATTGATTTCATGTTTGCATTTTTGTATTGGTATCTTGGAAATGGAAAAACGTTTTTGTTCATTATTCCTGTCTGCATTGTGTTGGTAATCTGGAAATGGAAAAACGAATTGATTTCATGTCTGTATTTTTGTATTGGTATCCTGGAAATGGAAAAACGTTTTTGTTCGTTATTCCTGTCTGTGTTGTGTTGGTAATATGGCAATGGAAAAACAAATTGATTTCATGTCTGCATTTTTGTATTGGTATACGGGAAATGGAAAGACGTTTTTGTTTGTTATTTTGTCTGCGTTGTATTGGTAATCTGGCAATGGAAAAATGATTTGATTTCATGTTTACATTTTTGTATTGGTATCTTGCAACGGAAAAACGTTTTTACTTATTATCTCTGTCTGCGTTGTTTTTGTATTTACCTCAACGCTTTTATAATGACCAATTTTCGTTGATCTCTTGTATAGCTTTGAGTTTGCAAATATTTTTTATGATAATGAATTGCCACTTAAAAATGTGACTAAGTTTGCTTTTTAAATGACCACCCTTGCTTTAAAAACGTGACTGATTTTTCTATTTAAAGGACCCCCATTTTGCCTTAAAAATGTGATGGAGTTTTCTGTTTAAAGGACCCCCATTTTTCCTTTAAAACATGATGGAGTTTGCTATTTAAATAACCACCTTTTTGCCTTAAAACGTGACTGAGTTTGTTGTTTAAAAACACCCACTAATGTTTGCCATTTTGATGTGACTGAGTTTGCTATAATTGGCAACGGATTTACCCAAAAGATTGGTTGAGTTCTCTGTATTAGGGAACACACTTTTGCTAATTAGAATGATGACTGCATTATTGGTATGCCCACAATTTTTGCCTTTAATTGTGGACCGTGTTTGCGTTGAATAACCACGAGTTTGTTTAACTGTTGACTGTGCCTCTTAACCTGGAAAAGACAATATTTCTAGACAACTAACTAGGCGTTCATACTCTTGAGCCTTACCTTTACCTGGCAGCGCGTCTAGTTGGCATAGTTGGATTGGAACAACTTTACTCCCCTTTTTTTTGCAGTATTAAGTATTGTTATAGGATTTTTGCATTTGCATCAACTGTAGTGTTTGGTTATGGATGACTTAATTAAGATCAGGCCCTGTAATTAATTCCTTTAGACGACTATGGCAGTAATATCCCTTAACATTTATGACAGTAAATCTTATTTTCTACATATGGCAGTGATCTCCTTTTTACATTTATGGCAGTAAATCTTATTACTACAGATGGCAATAATCTCTTTTAACATTTATGAAAAAAAAATATTTTTAAAGACATATGGCAGTAAATGTAATTATAGGTACACAACCTTAGTTTCTCATTGAATGTATATGGCTTTATGACATTTACACTTCTTAGCAGATTCTTTTAATGTTCATAGACAACTGTCATTTTGGTATGGTTAGTGTAGACAGACAACGTGTAGAAATTTAATGAGTTAATACATGTTTCATTGTTGCATTCTACCTTGAGGCAGTTAATGTTGTTAATTGACGTCAATTGCTAGCTAGATTTAATTTGGGATTAGTTTAGATTTTCCCACTTAGACCTTATTAATGTTTAAATGATATTGTAATAATGTAGATTGATGGTAATAATGTCTAAATTGTAAATTAGACTTGTGAATCAGATTTGTTAAGGACTAATGCAAAATCAAAACCTATCAACAAGTAGTAGTATTCGCTTACTAAATTCTGATTTGTGGTTGACGCTCATTAGTATATAGTGGTTGTCTAAATTGGTAATTAGACTCTCTAATTTAGAACTGTATATCATGTTAATTTAGGTGGTAAATCAGTGACTTCGTAATCTAGACGGGTAAGGTAGATCTGTATTTAATGTTATTTTTGACCAATTCAGACCAGATGAATGGGTTGGGTTGCTGCGCGGTCATGTAACAACTTGCATTTTATTGTTAGCGTCAACCTGCGTCTTGCCGACCCATTGCTTGGGGTGTGGGTGTAGTCTTCTTGTCCTTGGGATTGTCCTAGTGCGTCATATTTTATAGAGTCTTCGGTCCAGATAGAATGTGTTGTGCCAAGGTTGTCGACACGTCTATCACCTAGGGATGGCATGATTCCCGATGAAGGGATCGTGGCACACCATGTGGGATAGCGGTGAACAAATACCTGGCCGAAGTCAGTGCGGGTGGTGGAGTGTTGTCGAGCATGGTAAGTTGCTTGGATGCATGGGTGGAACGAATTCATGCGTTTGGTTTGCACACCTTTAGTTTCTAGTCTTGTTCGTCAATGTCATTATCTCAGGAATGGGAAGTTGTCCCTTAGCAGGTAGGAGTGTCTTGATTGCATCAGGTGGGCAGTCGTTCCTCCTTGTTACTCTGTGCATGTTTTGCCCAGTTTCCCTTGTGCCTGTGTGTGGTGTCATAGTAGCCTGTTTCCTGGACTCCGTGCTTGCATTCATCGTCAGTGGTGTGGTTAAACTGTTGTCATCATTGCCTTCTTGCCTAAAAACACACACAAAAAAAACAATTGCTTCGCTTGTCTTCATAACGATGGGATCGTTACAATATATGTATATCCATAGGATCGAGGGCTATTCCCTCTGTCCTATTTTCCTGCCATTTAAAATTTGATCAAACTTAAACAAAATCCCGAACCATAAATAGTTAAGTGTCATGCTGTGGGTGTAATGGTAAGTCGTTGAGATATTGGGTGAGAGACCTAGGTTCGATTCTTTGGTCTCTCAACGAAATTTGATTCAAACTTATCCATATCAGGCCAATGGGAGACTACCACGTGGTAGTCTCTCATTGGTCCACCTGTGCCTTTAGCAACATGCCACATATCGAAACATGATTGGTCCATGTCACCGGCCCAGTCAGACATACAACTTGCCAACTTAGCCTGTTACCTGGCACATGTCTCACTATGAGGTTTCCATGTTATAATTATATGAACCTGTATGAATGTGCCATATGTCACCCTTCTAGTGGTGCAACGTGTCACCCCTTTTGACTTTTTGACCAAAAATTTGAAGAGACATAAATTTCTCTTTTGAACTCCATTTGAGGAGTTTTTTGCATTGTTGGAAATATCTCACTGAGCTGTACACAATGAATTTTTTTTTGAGATAATTTGAGATGATAAAATTTCAAGCATTTATGGATATTACTGGAATATACCTCTCCATTATAAGCCTTTTGGACCACCAAAAGTCTTGATTATTCAAAAATTAAGTGAGGTTAAATCTCTCTCACCTTCTTGATCTTGATCCACTTAGATTTGCTTGGTTTTACTCCTTGAAGACCAACTTAAAGATATTCCACATCACCTCGCTCTAAAGTCCTAATCCTTCTATCAAGAATAACATATTCTTGTAGCTCGTCTAAATACTATTGAGAAAAATAATCAATTGTAGGAACCTAAACGCCTTCATCTTCATCCATAATTATAGGAGGCTCATAAAGTTTCAAATTCTCAACATTCACCACTAAATACATTTGCATATAATATGGTAGATATAAATGAAAGGAATTTGAACCAATCTTCTCCAAAATATTGAATTGAACATGCCGAATTGGCTTGATATTTTTACCTTCACCTTTCGTTCTATCCTTGCAGATATGAAACCGTACTTGATCACGACTTGAAACTGATGAGTAACTCGATGCTTGTCATGCCTTGCCTTGTATTTGGCTTGGATTTTCTCTAATTGTTCCTATACTGCTTGATTTACATGTTGGATCCTTTGAATGAACCTTTTAGCTTTATCTAAATCATTTTGCTCATCCTCTTTTCTTGATTCTCTGAAAGAAAAATCCATAGGTGATTTAGGAAAGTACCCAAAACATACTTCAAAAGTTATTCTCTGAGTAGAAGAATGCATGACACAATTATAGGCATGTTGTACATAGTGCAACTGTTCATTCCATAACTTAGGATGTTTACTACAATATCCTCGTAACAAATGTACCATTATTCTGTTCACCACCGATGTTTGTCAATTTTTCTGCGGATGACAAGATTCACTCTTCTTTAACTTAGTTTCCATTTACTCCCATAAATGAGACCAAAATTTTCCTAAGAAGCGAGAATCTCAATATGATATAATAGATGTAGGCAACCCAAAATGAACCCATACATTAGCAAAGAAAAACTGTGTTGTCTGTTCAACCGTGACCTGTTTCTTGCATGGAATTAAGATACAAATATTACTGAACCTATCCACTATGACATACAATTAATCATGACCTATTCTGAACATTGGAAAACACCCTATAAAATCCATGGACACACTTTCCAATGGTTGAGAAGGTACTGGAAGTGGTGTATAGAATCCCAACTTTCTGTTGCTAAGATCACTTGTGACACACATAACACACCCATTTACATACTTGGAAACTATCTCATTCATTCGAGGCCAATAAAACTATCTTTACAACTATGCTATTGTCTTTCCAACCTCGAAATGACCAGAAATGAGAGATGTATGAGCTTCTCTGATTACATTTTCTCTTTCATCCCTGGGTATACATAGCTTTCCAAGATGATATAGTAAATTATCATGCACATGATAATCCAATTACTGATTTCCATGAGTTAGAGCTTCATAAACATGTTTAAAATCATCACCTCTAGCATATTGTTCAGTATAAATTTCATGAGATAAATAATTATACTTCAATATTGTAGATGCATTAACCATTGGTCTTGATAACATATCTGCAACCCTATTAAGAATACCCTTCTTATACTTGATTACCAAATGAAACTGCTGCAAGAAACCCATCCACCTGAAATTTCATGATTGTTGTAGCTTGGTCTGCGACTGCAAATACTATAATGGTTGATGATTTGTATGAATGATTGTCTCCTTCCCCATTAAGTAATGCTTCCATTTTTTAACACTTTGTACCAAAACATACAGTTCCTTGTCATATGTTGGATAGTTAATTACTGATTGAGTAAAAGTATCATAATGATAACAAATAGGTTTAACTCATTGCATAAAGACTACTCCCATGGAATATCCACTCACATTGGTTTGAATCTCAAATGACTGTTGCAAATATGGCCGAGCTAAAACTAGTGTCGTGCTTATCTTTTCCTTCAATGTATCGAATGATTTTTGTTGGTTGCCTCCCCATTGAAAGACCTATTTCACACCAATTTTAGGAAGAGTGATCTAGGTGGACATTGGTGGCCACCCACCTATTCCTACTGGCACAAAACAATCTTATGACAACTTACTATTTTTAGCAGGTTTTCGGTTCCTAAACTTTCGGGGTCATTTTGAGGGCCTAAATGAATATTTTTTGGGACAGATCACCTCAATGATACCCAAAGGATCTAATTGAGCCTCCCAAATTAATTTCCTCGATGATACCTTTCCAACGATCTATCGTGCACCCCAAACGAAGATCGTATGCCAAAGTTATGCCCACGAGAAGTTGATACACCAAACTACCCAAAATGGGGTCCACAAAACTGTTGGCTTTTCATCTTCTGGGGTTAGGCTTTTGGATTTTCTTTATGTTAAAAATTTCTTTAGAGACTCATTGTAATCATGTTCTTGTGAATGCGAGTAGCCGTCCGATCTCTTCTCAGAGATAAAGTGCCACCATTCTAGCGAGTCTTTCACTCTGTATTTCTACAGTTTTGTACATTTCGCTCATTAATATAAATTGTGTATTACTGTATCTCTGTGTTTATGGTTGCATATCTGATATATTTTTGTTATATTATTGGATATTTGAGATATCTGAGATATCTCTGTACATTTATTTATTATATCTCTGCTCTCATTTCATGCTGAAAATAATTCGGATCAATGGTATTAGAGCAGGCTTGTCTTGATCATTTTTTTTAGTGCATGTCCCCGACGAGGTCTGAGTATAACAAGTTGGGTCTCGAGCTTGTATCTCTTAAGGACAATCACTCTCGCATGCCCAAGAAATCCTCCATGGAGGAAGAAAATAAAAATGACAGAGCAAACGATTCTATTAATCTGTTGCTTGAGCAAGCTCTCACACAACAAAGGGACAAAATGATGGAGAATTTTTCCCACATCCTTCAACGCCTGTCAACAAAAACTGACACATCTTCATCAAGAGACTGCTTTGGAGGCACCTCGCCTTTCAAGTTACAAGTTAATTTTTATATTTCCGTATTTGAAGGACAAATAGTTTCAAATTCCCTAGAAAAATGGTTAAATCTGCTAGAAGATTATTTCTCTGTTCACAATTTTTCCGATAGGGAAAAGATCACCTTCGCACTCCTTAAGGATTTCCCCCATGTCAAACATTGGTGGGAAACTTACTGGGAGTAAATTTCCTCAGAGGAGTCTGGAATATATGGGGTCAAGCCCACTTGGGATTTTTTTGTGGATGCGGTCAAGGAACAATATTACCCTTTTTGTAACTATGGCGACCAATACATGAGATGGACCACATTGCATCAAGAGAGGGGCCAAGAAGTGCGAGAGTTCACCAATACCTTCCATACATTGCACACCAAGCTGGATATCAAATATTTTGAGTGGCATTTGGTTCTGAAATACCGTGGGGATCTACAGAGATATATCCAAACTGAAATGGATTTTCTGGACATCTCATTGTTGGGAGTTGCCTATCGATATGTTGTCAAAATTGAGCATAAATTTAGGCATCAGAAAAAATTGGATTTCATTTCTGTAAATTCGCAACAACCAAAGTATGATAAATATGACCCTAACAAACAACCTCCCGAAAGGCAGTCCAAGCCACAAGAAAAGAAGGGTCACGGGAAGATGAAGAAAGACTCTGGAAAGTAGTGTGATTTACACAAAATCCTCTGGCACAACACTTATGAATATCGCTCAAAACAATCATTGGTGGCCGAGATCAAAGACAAGGAGCCGAACCCTGATTTGGAAAATACCGGCAGAAGATAGATCATCGACACAGACCCCACTACTACTGTCGCGACCGCAACAATTCAACTAGAAGAACCAACAGATCCTAAGGAGGGGGAGTGACTTTTTCATTCACAGATGTGGGTGAAGGGCCCCCCATTGCATTTTATTGTTGATAGCAAAATCTAGAAGAACCTCATCTCATTATAGGTCGTCAAACAATTGGGATTGTCGACAACACCAAACTCGCAACCATACAACATCGAGTGGCTTCACCAGAGACATGATCTCCATGTCAACCAACAGTGTCGATTGTCACATGACATCCAACCCTTTAAGGATGAGGTATTATGTGATGTTACCCCGTAGGATGTCTGTGATGTTCTCTTGGGACAACCATACATGTGGCAACACCATGCTATCTATGAGTCTCAAACTCGTAGTGTCATTGTTACTCTGGGGGGTCATCTCTACAGGATACCAGAGGCAGTTCCAACTACTGTCCCACCTAAATTGTGCCGCAAGGTGGTATCTCATACTACAAAATTTAGCTTCTTCACAATCTGTTCAAAGGGTGAACAAAAGGACACTGTAACCACTACAGCCTTGGTCCAAGCACCTTCTATCCAACAAAAGCGGGTCGAAAAGATTGCAGCAAAGCACAAATATTCCTTCTTCACATAGTCATCTCATGTATCCATACTATTTGAACATATTCAACCCCGCCAACAACAGGTTCATGAAAACCTTCCACAAACCAAGCAACACAATGTCTCCAGCAATGCAAGCAACTCACCAAGATTCAGATTCAACGATCGCTTCCCCTCTCCCCTGGGAACTCAACGCAATGGAGACCATTGATGCTGAAGGAGGGAGTATTGATCTAGGTATATATCAATGGCTAACTACCTATTCAAACTGACACAAAATAGTCTTTTGGTAGCTTACTATTTTTAACAGGTTTTCGGTTCCTAAACTTCTAAGGCCATTTTGAGGGCCTAATGAAGTTTTTTTGAGATCGAGCACCTAAAAAATAGCCAAAGGCTCTGATTGAGCCCCAAAAATGAATCTCCTTTACTATACATTTCCAACGAGCTATCGTGCACCCCAAATGGAGACCGTATGCCAAAGTTACGCCCCGAGGAAGTTGATACACCAAACTACCCAAAACGGGGTCCACAAAACTGTTGGATTTTCATCTTCCGAGGTTATGATTTTGAATTTTATTTATGTTAAAAATGCATTTAGAGCCTCATTGTAATCATCTTCTTGCGAATGCGAGTAACTGTCACATCTCTTCTCAGAGATAAGTTGCCACCATTCTAACGAGTCTTTCACTCTGTATTTCTACAGTTTTGTACATTTCACTCATTAATAGAAATTGTGTATTACTGTATCTCTGTGTTTATTGTTGCATCTATGATATATTTATGTTATATTATTGGATATATGAGATATATCTGTACATTTATTTATTATATCTCTGTTCTCATTTCATGCTGAAAATAATCTGGATCAAAGAGGAGCATCCCGCTAAAAATGAATTTCATGTTCAACCTACCTCTTAGGAGGCAACCCTATAGGTTCCTGAAATAACTCATCATAGTTAGATATGATATTTACCAATTCCTATTTATGATATGGATTAGAACCTGACAAATCATATGGTATATCTTCTTCTTTTTTCTTCACCATCACGAGAACAAAATATTTACTAGCATTCACAAGTCTCTTCATTTGTCATGTGCCCACTAATGAAACATTAGTTTTAATTTGGTGAGCTTTGACGATATATTCAAACCCATCCTTGAAAAGTTGATATTTGTTCTCTTCATGATAAAATATAGATTTCCTTTCAAATAGATATGGACTACCCAAGACTATGCCACAAATGTCAAGTGACACAACATCTAACTCAACTTCATCAAAGAACTTAGATGTAATTGCAAATTTGATTTTACACTGCTTCGTCACTTGCAACTTAGAATCGTCACACAACCAACCCAATGGATATGTTTTCACATGAGTTGTTGTCTTCAATCCCAACTTATTAACAATTGCTTCAGATATTAAGTTAACTTGAGATCCACTATCAAACAAAGTATCAATATTTTTATGCTTCACTATAACCTTGACATGGAAACACTCACTTCTTTACTTTTGATCAAGAACACTTTCCAATTTAGCAGATTGAACCAAAGAACTAGAATTAGTAGTAGATATACCTTTGCTTCCTATTTCCATGATCTTAATTTCATCTCCTGAATCTGATCCTAGATCTTGTTGAGCTATTGTAGCCATCTTCTATTTCCCCTTATCCTGAAACTTCTTTGGTTGCAACTCTCGATGCAATTTACAACACTGTTCTTCCTTATGTCCTTTCCTTTTGCAATGAGAACATGCAATTTTCTCTTCAACTTTCTTTACTATAGCTGATTTATTAATCTTCCATTTTCCTTTCGACTTATTCTCGAACTTGTGTGGATTTTAATCTTCAAACATATGCTTTCCCTTTCTATCTTCAAGATTAGTAGCTTGTACTAACACCTCGTCAATATTAGTAGGGTTAAACATCAATATAGTGTGTCAAAGATATGGATGCATACCACCGATATACTTTATAATATTTTCACGAGTATATAATGAAATTACTAAAGATAATGATTTCTTCTTAAATTCCTGTGTATATACTTGTACATTTTTCCCCTTTCCTTGTCTTAGATGTTTACATTCTATTATTTCCGTTTGTACATAAGCCAATGTATACAATTTTTTTCTAATTGCAACAATAAATTCATCCCAAGAAGAAATTACTTTACCTTGTTGAATGAGATCAAATTGTGTATTACTCTCCCACCATATCAAGGCTATGCTGCCCAGACAAAGAGTAGCCAGCTATATCTTTGTAGTGTCATCCATGATCTTCTGTACCCTACAATATACTTAAATCTATTTTATGCAATTGTCCAACTTATCTACATTTAATTCTCCATTATAAATTGGCAATTCAAACTTTACATTTAATTTCAATAAAGGAAAATTATGAGTATGAGAGCAAGAAGACTTATTAGAGGGATTCTTCTTACGAGAAGAATGTTCACTTTCTCCATTGGTAGATGATGATGAGGATGATGGTGAAGAGGGTTTTGCAGGTCCAACACATTCATCTCCTCCTCCAACTTTTACCGAAGATTCTCCATCTCCAATATTATGAACTCTTCGATTAAAGTCATCTATTATTTCCTTCATGGAACAAAGTGTATG
>ML799935.1:175540-192995 GCA_009831015.1 Picea engelmannii | reverse complement strand
CCACACTTCGGTAGGAACTAGGAAGTCAATGCTTGTGTCAAGCTATTGCTTTCATGTTACCATGGAAGATACTTATGTCTAGACCGTTGTATTACACTAATCCATCAGATCATAGGATTGAGTATGAAAGGACCTAATCTACAAGAAGTTTATCCAAGAAAAGCCACAGATCACGCACTAGCCCAGAAGATCAAGGATACGTATGGCGATGTTGAAAAGGCAACACGAGGCTACAGGGTAGCCTCCATCCAGAATGGTGTAGTGCACGTCGCCTGTTAGTTAATAGACAAAAAACTACTAAGGAAAAACAGACCCACACAGGTCATGGGCTTTATCATTGACCTCGCGGGGAAGTGTGTAGAAGGTGTATAGATGAACTGGGTGAAGTACCTAGTGAATCAGCTTGAGCTAGACTTCCACGAAGCACAGGATCAAGGATACGAGTTCCACTTCAGCTGGCTCCTGATCCTTATCACCTTTGTTTCCTGGGAGATGCCAGAAGGTGTGACCTTCCTGGACATTGATCCATTTGAGTCGCTTGTCATGAATTTCACCATGCTTTGGTATTCAAGTGATATGAACAAACAGTGGTAGTCGAATGTTGTTTTTCATACCTACTACCTTCAGGTAAAGAGAGCTATAGAAGCCAAACCTCGCATGACTCTAAACACCCTACATAGGTTCTGAACTCTGATGAAGTTCAACATATATCGACACTTCATCTACATTACAGCACGAGCAGATGAACAAAAGGAGAAGCTCCAGTCATATTATAAGCTTACGGAAGACGACATTGAGGAGATCACTAAAGACTAGTCCACGAACCTCCTTATTCCCACTGACCCTGTAAAGATGTTCAACCATGAACTGGATGACCCTGAGACCACTCACAAAGAACATGACACACTTGGAACTAGCAAAATAAAGAATACTGAGGAGGTCCAAGCCTTAAGCAGTGCCTCAGAAAAGACTTCTTCAGCATCACCTGACTGAGGGGATGATGACAAAGTAGAATATGGAAAAGAAATGAAACAAAATAAAGGTGAAGTAACACCACCTAGAGAGGAGGTTGATTCCCTGAAGAAGAGGAATGTTTCTCCCCATAAACCCTCTTCCTGGAAGAAATCCAGACCCACCTTCACCAAGATGCAGACGGTGCTCACTAACGATGATTTTGACTTCATCATCGCAACTCTAAACGATGCTTCGTTGGAAATCGTGCAGAAACAAGAAGCCAAGCATGAGGAAAGGTACAACAAAATTGAGGTCAAACTATGATGGGTACAACAGGCCCTTTAGTCCAGCCGCACGATCTCCACTACGCCCCTGCCATCGGGAGAACCAGAGTTAGGAGACGAGCCTGCCCAACTCTGCAGAGTAGTTGATGTAATATAAGCTCACATTCGAACGGTGAAGAAAGAAAAGGAATAGGCCACAGTGGCCTTAAATCAAGCACAAGAGGATGTTATAGACAAATCTAGAATTGTGCTGCAAGAGAAAGACGACCTTCAGACAAAGTTTGTAGCAGATAGAGCAAAACTCCAAAAGGAAAAAGAACAACTTCTTGCGAAGCAGATTGGAATTGAAGAAGTAGTCTCCCAAGCACTTCACTCTATGACTGGCTTACAGAAAAAGGTGGAGGAATCCTTGGAAAACCAAGTGGCGAAGCTTACTGAAGCTATTTAGCAGCTTCAACAGAAAGTTGCAAAATTAGAGCTACAAACAATGCCAAGCACTCGATAGGAAGTGTGAGACCAAAGAGAAGCAACTGCCCAGAGCACAATTGACAGTATCATAGCATTATCCATCGAATGTAAGAAGATAAGTAGTCGAAATGAGCAGACTTATGAACGCCTATCTAAGAACCCTAAACTGAAGAAACTGGAGTCCCAGCTCCAGGACGTGAAGCAACAAGAAGAAACAATACATGCATAGTTGAAGCTCCTGTCACCAGTTGAAAGGATGAAAAGATCCTAGGAACAATGCATAGCTCAACAACAGGTTCATGCCATACAAAGCAGAGTTATGAAAGTAACTCAGAGGCTCCAACCGGTCCAAGATGCAGCTTGCCTATTTTTCGAGGAAATTGAAGGTCGAGGAGCAGAGCTAGAACAGGTAGTCACTGTAGTCCAACAATGATTAGAGGTACCTATCAGTGATGCAGTTATCCAAGAGTTCACCGAGTAGGAGGTCGTGGTGCAACAACAAGTTGAAGCAGCTCGAGCCAAGATCAAGGCTTTTGAGGCAGAGTTACCCAGAACAAAGTGACTCAGGACTATTCATAGGTGAGTGTTGGGGGCCTGTTGGCCCTTGATCAAGTTTTGAGGATTCTTGGTCATATTTGACCTAATTTTGGGACTTCGACAGGCTGTCGAAGTTGGAGCGCAAGAAGAAGTGGAGATCACAGGATCTTGACCCCTTTTTGGGTCCTTTTTGGGATTTGGGATTATGTAATGGATATGGGATGTTGGCCCATGGGATTTGCCCATGTTTAGGCCTATTTTGTAAAATATAATAGAGGTCTAGGCCATGTAAGGTAGGACATCTGTGTAGTAGTGCATCTATGTGATGTTGTGCTAAGTGCAAGTAAGGATTGTAAATGATTTATGCATGTTGTGTAAGGTTGGCAAGGATGAATGCAAGTGACTATAAATACTATGGAAGGCTTTTTGCTATAACCTAGCTCGGGGAAGGAGGATCTGGTAAAGTGCGTGTAGATATTGTATCCTATGCGGAGTAGGATTTTGTGGCTTTGTGCCTATAAGAAGCTTGACCGAAGATAATAAATAAGAGAAGAGTTGGTGGATGTAGACCTAGGGTGGGGGTGAACCACATATATCCTGTGTTGTGAATGCTTTGTGCTTTATGGTTATTCTCTTGTCTATATGATTAAATGCTTAGTACGTTGTTAGATGATGAATGAATCTAATATGGTAGCTTAGTGCTGAATAATGTGAATGAATGCTAGACCTGACCTTTGTGGATGTGCTTAGTGCTTGAATATAATAGATCTGATTAACTAATGTGATTCTCTGTAAGTGGGGTTTCATATGTGAAGTAGATACTGGCTTGATACTGATGAGTTACAGTTTCTAAGTGCTTTGATAAGGTATCATAATCACAGATCTGTGTCCCAGCTAAGGTTGCAAACATTTGAGTCCTACAACCACCCTTGCCTCTACCTCGGGTGAGACTTCATCTGCTTCGCAGGTGTTGCCAAAAGGGTCGGTAGTTAGGGTTTTGTTGGTGTGCTCTTGAGCGTTGAACCCTGGGTCTACCCTTGTTCCAACAAGGATTTCGGAATTTGGAAGAGTCAAGGTTGGCTCACATCCAAATACCTGAAACGTGAAATCACAAAGTGGCTTTTGGAAAGCTGTGTGGTCACAGCCAGTGGTCACGTGGGGGAACTTTGCACCCGGTGCTAGTTCACACAAGTGAAGTTCGAAAGGACCTGTGGATCTATTGTGAAGATTCCAGTAGGGAATTGCAGAACTAATCCAACTCGAGAAGTCAAAGATCCATTGACCAGGAGGTCAACAGACCCTGTTGAGGTAGGGGCAGTGCATCAAAGTCAATGTGAGCAAGTATTTTACTCAGAGGTACGTGGTAAAGCAGGTTGGTCATACATTGTTAGATATGATCCAAGAGGAAGACCATTAAAGTATAATGATGTAGCTGAGGATGGAGATAATGACGAGGAAGAAGATCATGATTATGTAGATCAGGAGAAGGTGGTTGTAGTCGATGTGTTAGATGAAGAAGTTTAAGAAGTTGATCATCCAAATGTAGGAGACAACGATCTCATTGACGATATCGATAACTATATTATCGAAATTGACGTTGATGATCAAGGACCCAGGTGGAGTCATCGATTTTTTAGTGTTACCAATGAATGGATGCGTTGTTGTTGACATGGAATGGGACAACACATGTACCTTCTTAATTTTCTTCCTTCAGTTGATGTGGGCCTAGTCATTCCTAGCCTTGAATTGAAAGTTACCCCTAGTCTTAGGCATCTCCCTTCATGACACTTGTCACCAAATGATTAGATCACAAGGTTGGAGGCATATGGACATTGGGATGAGGCTTTATAACCCTACAGTGACAAGAGACATTAATTGAACTTTGACTAGATTGAAAGGTGTGTGCAATTGAAAATACTAACAACCCAAAACTAAAAGGGATCAATACATAGACTATCAATGAGAGGTGATCTGGTGGTGTGTAGGAAGAGGCCTAGCACCTTCAAAATGATCATTCTCCTCCAACTTTCCACATATATGTATAATTCTAGATCCTCATCCCTCCTTCAGTCCAATGACCCCATGTTTATAGCGTGGCCATGATTGATGTGGAAGTTTACACATTTCAAATTATGGGATCATACATAAGATAATGTATCACCTTTAGTGGATCATACATATATATGGGAAAAATCCAACTAGAATAAGATGCTTCATCTGTTAACTCAATATGTAATCGGTTACAGATGCTTCATTTGTTAACTCGAATCTTCCCTTCTTCTTAATCTTAGGCTCTACTTTCCATTATCAAACTACAAATAAATCCATTTGCAAAGGGTTCTCTTCAAGTGCTTATGTGATTATATAGTGGACTCTAACAATAGATCGCAACTCCTCTTCCCTTTCCACAAAATCTACACTTCTTAAGAAGTTTTGAATATCCCTTCACTCCATTGGTTGGTCATAAGAAACCAAAATATCGATAGATTGTTCCATGGCTGGCAATGGATTACATACAACCATATGGTTTCTATAAGGGTGCCAAGTTCTAGAGGTATAGGAAAGAAGAAATTGTCAACCACCTATGGAATAGATTTGAATCCACCAGTCTCAATTTTACAAGGAGTCTTTGAGGAAAATCAAGCTCAAACAAATCGGGCTAAGATTCAATCCTCCTCTCCCACTACATCCCACACCTCTAGGAAATTTGGATGAGGATAAGGAGAAGAAATATTTGAAAGAAAATAGACAAAAATGTAGGGTACCATGTCAAAGGTGTCATTACTCAATTTATGTCATATGACCTTAGGGATGCTTGCAAGGAAAAAAAATAATGGGACAGAAAAAGAGGCAGGGTAAATGACATAATGCACATGAGACATTTTTTATTGCACAAGGATGCACAAAACCTTTTGTTGGGGGGTGATGATGGGTCACTAAATAGTGGAAATTTGAGGCCCATATTGTTACTAATATGCATTCTTGAGGTTATGCAAATCATTTTCTCAAGTAGGTTTAATCACAAGGGGGATGTTCATCAACTTTCACTTGCATGGTTTCTTTTATCTTTGTCACATGGTTATGTTTTATTTCTGCAAGTATATTATAGTTTCATGTAGAGAATTCATGCAAGTTGTTATATACATTTTATTTTCTTCATGTCATTTCACTTTCAACTATTGCAATTTTGTTGTCACATCAATTTCATTTATGTTATTATATCAAGTTAATTTTATTTGTGGCATATTATTTCTATTCAAGTTAATTATGCAAATTCACTTTTTCAAACATGTATTGCAACCTTCTAATTTAGGTTTAGTATCTTAGCCTATCTCATGAATTCTGAGATGATCATTCATTGAAATGATTGATAGATTTAGCAGTCTTATGTATGTTTCCTCCTTCCTCTCTAGAATAGTGGAAACCACTCTCATTAACCCCTTCTCCCTATGCTCTTGATTTGGAGTATAAGGAGTGTAGATCACCAACCTTTGAGGGTGAAGGAACATTATATGAAAGTGTTATAACCATAATTTGCACCATACATGCTTACCTGGCATCAGGCCATCTCAGTTCCCTTCTTTGCCAAAGCATTGTTGAGCAACTCTTTAAAAAACCTCTTTTATAAGGGCCCACATGCCCTACTCCATTACTGCATGCGTGTACATGCTAGCTAACCTAAAACAACCCGTGTGGACCAACAAAAGCACGAAAAAATGAAAGTTGTCGACAGAACACACAACTTTGGGTGACTTAACTGAAACTCATGGCCATGCATGGCCAAGGGTTTGTCCAAATACCTAGCTTCTTCTAGCCTATAAAAGAAGGGTTAGGGGTTCCATTTGGAGGAGGAGAATAAGAGTAAAGAAACTATGCCCAACTACACATTCCCATTGTCCCAACCCTTTAGCCATCCTTGTGCAAGAAGAGATACAAAGCAAAGAAGTTGGAGGACATTTGAAGAGGAGCCCAGGATTAGGATTCGCAGAGCGGTGGCAAGTTTCGACATTGTAAGTTGATTCATTAAAGTTAATAATAAAGAAATGATTTTTCCATCCCACTATATGAGTTCTTCATAGTTTAGTAGATATATGTTTGAATCTCTAACCCATTAGTCTATAGGTAAAATGCATGTGTAGTTTGTTGTTTGTTTTGTATGCAGGTTGGCCTTGGGAGGAGTGTTGCTAACAAGCAATCAAGCATGAAGAAGGATCGACATTGAATGTTTGGAACAAGGTATGTTGGTATAACCATGTATTTGCTGAAAAGAAATGGGGATTAGGTCTGGGGATGAAGGTATAAAGTAGGTTTCTTTTGGTCATATCTGCATGCATAATATAACCCTATTTGCTAGTCCATAGGGGGATTTCCCACCACAATAGAATTGGTGACCATATTGGGGAAGTCTCTAGGGTTCCTGGGAATATTTTTGGGTAGTTTTAAAAGACTGGTTTTCTTTCTTGTTTTTTGAAGTTTTTGAAAAGTCTGAGCTAGCAGAGAGTCTAGTCTTCCATACCAGCTATCTTTGTTATTTGCTTGACTATGTTTTTTCAAGACCCACAGAGGTATACGCGGCCTGCATAAGGTCTACACGTGTGTACCCGCGCCCTACTCTCTTACAACCCGCGTGTAAACGCTAGTTGAAGAAGTAATAGTAGCGTGTAGATTCCAGAAATTTTTTGAGGTAGTCATCCTCTTCCCTGACAGAATCAGTCATTTTCAGGGGTTTTCTGGAACTCTATCTAAGTCTTGGTTTTTTGCAGTCTTATTTCAGATTGGTTTTTTTTACGAATTTTTTCCTTACATTGTTTTCCTTTTTTCTATTAAACAGAGTGTCTAAGCCTTCAAGAGATCCTGGTTCTCAATATCAATGGTCTCTTCCTGGTTTGGATTGTCTGTTTTTATTTGTTTTAGAGTTTTAGAGATACACGCAGCCTGTATAAGGACAACACGCGTGTACACGCCCTCTGGATCTACACAGCTCGCATGCACACGCTTGCTGTTGGATTGTCAGTAGTGTGTTTGCACAGAATAGTTTTTGTTGAGGGTAAGGCAATCATCCTTTCCCTTGACAAGAGTTACACCTCTCAGGTTTTTGAATATCTGTCCTAGCAGTCAGTAGCTTAGGGTTGATCTTAGCCTTAGCTTTCTTTTTTTTCACTTAAAAGTTGTCATAAAAAAAAAAAAATTAGGGTTTTTAGACAAGTGTGAGATTCCTTTTTTAAGTTGCTAGTGTGTGATTTCTTGAAGTGATTCTTTGTGATCTACGATTAGGCCAGAATTTTTCTTGGTTTTTTACTTGTTGATATTTTTCCTTTTTGCTTTGTCAGCATTCAAATAAAAAAAAAATCTCTTTCATTTTTTTGTTTGGTTGAAAAGTGTGGTTTTGCATTAGTAACCAGGGAAAAGTCTTTGATTTTTTAAGTTATTGATAGTTTAATTAGGTCGTAAGTAGCTCGTAGTCGAGTGAAATCCTTCTTTAAGTTTGTTGATTCAAAAGATCTTAGAAAATAAAAATAAAAAATTGAAAAGTTGTTGAAAATTTGCATTAAGTAAAAGTTTTTGTTTCCAGCTTTTTCTTCATTTTTTACTTTCGTCTTTTAAACATCATCAGTTTCACTTTCATACCCCTTGACATAAGACAAGCCATAAAATTAACGCTAAATCTAAAATTTATCAGACTTTTATGTTTGTAGGGTTAACCAACTAGTTCAGGATTAGGGCCTTGGATTAGGTTGGAGAGGAAACTCTTCAAGGCCATTAAAATCAAACATTGGAGTCTGAGTTAGGGAGTGTCCAAGTCCAGTATCGTGAAAGTTATCTAGGAACCCCCTCTAACACAGGGGATAAACATGAGGTCGCGTGTGGAAAGGTAGTGGAGATAACCCCTCCAAAGTTGGACCAATCGTAGTGGAGAACACATATAGAGGGCTTGTTTTGGGATTTCGTCGATTGCATTTGCCACGGGGCTTCGTGGGTCTCGAATCCCTTCGAGGTCCTCATTTGTCTTCTGGACCACTTACTTTCGATACCCTTGACAGGTTTCGGGCTCGATATCCTGCTCATTGTGGTCTACCCGACTGTCGACTATACCCGCCTGGTGACTGTTCGCACGCTGGCAACCTAGTTGCCTATATTTTTTAGGGACATACATAGGTGACTGCGGGGGTATACCACGGTACCTAGGACAGACATCGAGCCATTCTTTGCAGATTATAATAGGAGGGTGCTTTTGTTTTCGAGTTGCACTTGCACCGGTAAGTTTCTCTAGTGTTGGTTGTTGTAACTGTTCTTCCAATTAATTTAGTGTTTTCCTGTCTTATCTTATAGGGACTTTTTAAGTGTGTGTTACATTTGAACAGTTAGACTACCCTAGTGTGTATTTGATCTGCTCACACAGTGGAGGATCATGAGCTCCACCAGTCATGAAGGCTTCTTGGCCTGCTACCAGTTACACTGGAGCCACCCCCGCCACCACTAAGGAAAAAGCTAGACCAACAAGGGTCTTTTGAAGCGACCGGGTCACAAGAAATTTTGCTCGACCAACATCCATAGGAATCGACCATTTTAGACCTTGGAGAAAAATATTTTGGTTGGATTGAAACCTCCATCACTAATATTTTGGCACCCACCATCGTACCGATTCATCCTTACAAGTGCCAGACAGTATCGCACACAACAATGGAAACAAATGTTGTTACTCCTTCTGGGAATTCTTCAATTCCCACTACGGTTGTCACCACAGGAGAGTTTCCACCTCCTAACCCACCATTACCGGTCCGATCCACCATGGTCTCAACTGCCTCTACATCGCACAGTGGTCCGATCCCGTCTCTGGCAACGGCCACAACCCCTTTCACACCAAGTGCGATAGGCCCTCCGTTCTCATACGAAATGCCTAGTTCAGGTACAAGTCCTGTACTTTCCTACTCCACTTCATAAACTTCAGGTCTGGGGGAAAAGAGCTCTAACGCTTCTCTGCAAGGACACATGGGGGGTACTCCTGCTCCTTTTAACATTTTCCCTTACGGGGGAGGTCATATACCTCCTTCATCCCCTTCCCTCGGTGGCACGCATCAGCAATCCGTCAAGCCACTTGCACACCATAGTTTATTTGGAGCGGGGAGTCAAGGGCCACCTTTACATAATATGCTAGTAGGTTCGACAACTTTTTCTTTGTTCGGTGCATTTAGTAACAACGCCTTCTCGTCAGCTACTTTCCCAACTGGGCGCAACCCTGGTTTCGGACAATCTATTCCTATGCAGGGTACTATTCCTGGACAGGGGGCACACCCAAGAACTTCTTCTACATCAGGGCCTTGGAATTCTTGGCAGGGATCCATTCCCTCATCCTAAATGTCGATCTAGGGTAATTCTTTCCACAATCAATGGAACCCCCGACAAAGTACTATGCCTATCCCCATGGGACCGACATAGGGAAACCCTTCCCAAAGTCCTTCAGTGTAATGCATGCCCAACCATCTATGTCCTATTTTGGAAATCAACTGATGATGTCTCCACATATGCAAAATCCATACGCTAGCCATGGCCATGGTTTCTACCAAAATCCGGGCTAGCAGTCGAACTTTTCCTGGCAACCTGGTGCCAGTGAAACTCCAGGACCCTTTTTCGTAGGTTATCACCAACAACCCAAACTACCCTTCCTAGAAACCTTGCATTTTCCAGACTTGACAAGGTTTTTGAATGACCTTATCTATCACGATCCACATTGGCCTCCTATGCCAATGAAGTTTCCTTCGGACATCCCAAAGTTTGAAGCCAAGCCTAACAAAGATCCAGGAGATCATGTGACTACCTTCCATCTTTGGTGCTCATCTAACTCGTTGAAAGACAACTCCATACAGTTGCAATTGTTTCAACGTACTCTCATTGGGAGTTCCATGAAATGGTACACCAAGCTCGACCACTCAAGATACTCTTCCTTCGGTGAATTGGCCATGGATTTCCTAAACCATTTCCAGTTACCTGTGAGATACGACGTTGGCACAGAATTGCTGGCCAATTTTTCACAGACAAAAGCGGACCATATCTTTGATCACATCTGAGAATGGAGACGCCGAAAGAGTTCAATTAAGGTACTAGTCCCACCAGCATTCCTGCTTGAGTGGTTTCTTAATTCTTTGGTCCCACATTTGTCCAAAGACGTCACGACGTCAGGAGTATTTTTCGGAGAAGATGCCATCATGAGAGATCAACAACTTGAGCTAATCTATTCTCAGTCTGGTTTATTATACGAGATCTTGCCAGATGCACCATGCTCAATACTTGATAAAAACAGACAGAGAGTTGGACCACATGCCAATGGTATTGTCGGTTCAGCACAAACAAATCCCGCTGAGCAACTAACGAATCAGTTGCAACAATTGTCTATACAACACACAGTGGCCAACCAAACTACTGCTTTGACTGCTCCCCCTACCAAAACATCGGATGTACACATAGTGAAATCGACTAATCCAAAGGCCACCCAGTAGCCTGAAGGAAAGAAAAAACAATGAAAGAAGGGTAAGGGGGATAAGAAACCCACCGATAATGATGGTGGGGGAAATACTGAGAAACGGAAGGTGAGGTATCCATGCAACCTATGCACGAAAGACCACCCAACCCACCTTTGTCCCTGGCTTGCAGAGGCCCAAAAATTTGTGACACAACAATAGCTTGTTGTGTTAACCAATCCATTCCAACATGGGAAAAGTCTAACACAGGCCTCTACAAGCATGGAAGGGGGCAGCCAAGGACCCTCTCCGCCTGTGAACAACCTTGCACCCGCGAACGTATATATGGTGAGGGGTGATGCTTTTATATCAACTAGAGCGCATGACTATAGTAAACCAAGAACTTCTAAGAACGCTAAAGAAGCTGAACTCCCATCTCTTCCTCTATAGATTGATAAGATGTTGGGTGAAACAATGACACACATTCCCAAAGGCACATTCAAAAAAGCTTCTCATAACCCAAACGCAAGGGCCACCCAGAACTACTCTGTGGTGGAATATTTATCACAATCCCCTTGTGCGATGTTCACTTTGGAGGTCCTCCAAAGCTGCCCTTCCTAGAGGAAAGCCTTGTTAACCACTTTAGGATCTACCGAGACTTGTAATCCAGGTACAATCATGTTGGATACAACTGACTTAAAACCTCATCTGCCTTACCACGTAGCGTTTCAGATAGTAGTGGCTTATCCCACGAAAACTTTTACTTGGAATATCTTCTGCACAGTGGTTGATGAGGGTGCCTTGACATGCGTTATGTCGTTGGCATGTTGGAAGGCCGTTGGCCAGCCCATTTTGTCTTCATCACCTAATCTCCTCACCACTTTCGACGGTCGTTCGTTCCAACCATATGGTATCATTCCTTCTTTCCCTGTGCAGTTAGGAGGGAAGACTGTGTGTGTCAAGATAGAGGTAGTCGATGCTCCCCTCGACTATAACATCTTGTTAGGAAGGAGTTGGACTTATGTCATACAAGCTGTGGTTGCTACAGTTTTTCGGGTCTTATTGTTTCCACACGAGGGCTAGATAGTGACTATCGATCAATTGTCTTTCTCCAGACCTGACCCTTCATTGTGGGCATCCACGGTCCCGATGATTGATAATCCTCAACCAGGTGTAGTCAATGTAGGGGTTGGTTTGCACCCATCTCTGATGGGTACCTTTGATTACCCGCCCCCTCAAGGCCATATCAAGTTTATATCTAATCACCATAAGGTTGAGATTTTTCAAGTTTCGTCATTCCGCACGACTTACTTCAATGATCCATGGATACTTCCTTCCCCATCAGCCACGATGGATGGGATAGGGCACCTGGGCATGTCCATGACCTTGTCTGTAGCTGAAGTAGTGTACTCTTTAGTCCAGCAAGCTTCAGCCAACACTGATCCAACTCCTGCACAAGAGTTCGATCCACTTCTAGAGCCTATTTGGGCTCAGGGTTCTCTCGCTCACACTGATTCATTAGAATTAGTCTTTCCCTCTGATGAAACTATAATTGAGACAATGAATAGTCTGGAGAAACCTTGTGAAGATCTTCATCACAGATCATACTTCCTCCCAGAGTTAAACCAAATCGAAGCAGGATAATTCGCCGTGACTATGACAGGAGATCGGTCTTGTCCTATTAATCCCTTAGCTACACATGAGGTTTATGCTAAGGGTAATATGGAAAATATCTCTGAAACCTTACCAATCAATATCTCTCGAAACCCTGGCATCGTGGAGAATGTCTTCGTCGGAGATGAATGCTCCCCCGGAGAGATTCAAATCTACACCGATCTTTTTAAAGAATTTCATGACGTTTTTGCCTAGTCTTACGAGGAAATGCCAGGCATCAATCCAAAAATAGTTGAACATGAAATCACAACGTATCCAGATGCCAAGCCTGTCCAGCAAAAGATTCATCCAGTTAACCCCAAGAAAGCAACAACCATTAAGGTTGAGTTTGAGAAATTTATAAAAGTCGGTTTTATCTATCCTATCCATTTGACCCAATGGGTGTCAAACCCCGTGCCAGTCAATAAAAAACAAGGCACAATTCGTGTATGTACTGACTTCCATGATTTGAACAAGGCCTATCCCAAAGATAATTTTCCCACACCTTTCATCGACCACATCATTGATGAATGTGCTGGTTGCGAGGCCTTTTCTTTCATGGATGATTTTTTGGGATATAATCAAATACAAATCAAACTCGAAGACCAACACAAAACAACATTCATTTGTCCTTGGGGTACATTTGCGTATCGTAAGATGCCTTTTGGTCTTAAAAATGCTGGAGCAACCTTTCAGTGGGCCATGTCTTTTTATTTCCATGACCTCAAGCATATAGTCGAGGCCTATTTAGATATTTTAGCATCTCGATCTCGCCAGAGAACAAATCATCCCACACACCTCCGACTTATCTTCAAACGTTGTCGCTACTTTCAGATTCGCTTGAATCCAAACAAGTGAAGCTTCTGCATAATGTTAGGATATTTGTTAGGTTTCATAGTGTCAACAATAGGGATCATGGTTGATTCTCTCAAGGTTGAGGCAATAATTCAGTTGCCCCCCCCCATGCACAATCCTTCAACTTCAGATTCTACAGGGCAAGGTGAATTTTCTAAGACGCTTTATCGCTAACTATGCCGAGATCACCAAGGGATTTATGCGCTTACTTAAAAAAAATGTTCTTTTTTATTGGGATGATGCCGCTAGATACTCTTTCACCGCATTGAAACATGCACTCACAATGCCCCTCTGCTCCAGCCACCTAACTATAACAAGGATTTATTATTATATCTGGTTGCAGTAGAATCAACCATTGGCATGGTCTTAGTTCAAGAAGATGACTTGTTCTCAGAATATGCCATCTATTACCTGAGCCGAGGCCTCGTAGGAACGAAACTCAATTATTCTCATATCGAAAAACTTGTGTTGGCAGCAGCCCATGCTGTGCGACGGTTCCATCATTATGTTCGTTTTCGCAAGACCATTGTCATTGTTGTCATGAATCCATTTGAGTACATGTTGACATGACGGTTAATAGGCAGAAAAATCAGTAGATGGATAGTCATCCTCCAGGAGTTTGACTTAGATTTCGTTTCAGTGAAGTCCAAAAAGTCACTAGTCTTCGCAGAACTTATTTCGAAACTTTCGGTTGAGTCAGGTGATCCTGTGCCTGAAGAGTTGCCTATCAGAGGAGATATGTTTTTGATCACCTCTTCGGATCCATGGTACGGAGATATACTTATCTATCTCTAGACTTTGAAGTGCCCCACCACTGCTTCTCGTGATGAGCATCGACGCATATGCCATCAAGCTAAGAATTATCTCATACTCGATGATACATTATATCGGAGAGGTGTAGACTTCAACTTATGCCGATGTCTCAATCACGAAGAAGCAGTTATTGTGCTTAATGATTTCCATACTAGAGCTTGTGGAGGTCATTTGTCTGGGTTGGCAAAAGCCCAAAAGCTTCTACACACAGGTTACTTATGGCCGACACTTATCAAAGATTGTATCGAATCGGTCAAGAAGTGACACCCATGCCAAATCTTCTCTCGGAAGATGAGGGCACATCCTGCTCCCATGTTTCCTGTCATCATAGTTGGTCCCTTCACCAAGTGGGGGATTGATTACACTACATGCAACCCTCCTTCAGCAAGGGGGCACTGCTATATCATCATAGCTATAGACTACTTTACAAAGTGGGTTGAAGCTATGCCAACGTTTAAAGATGATGGAGAGACTCCAGCTCTCTATTTATTCAACCAGATAATAGCAAGGTTCGGCGTCCCAAGGGAGATTGTCACTGACCATGGCAGTCACTTTCAAAACCAGATGATGACCGAGTTAACGTCAAATCTTGGGTTACAGCAGGAACATTTGTCACCTTACTACCCCCAAGAAAATCATCAGGTGCAAGCTGTGAACAAAACTCTTAAGACCATTCTACAACGAACGATCAACTCAGCCAAGTCAAATTGGCATTTGATGTTATACACAAAATTATGGGCTTACCGAACATCTGTTAAGACTGCAATCGGTTTCTCACCTTTCCAACTCATTTATGGGCTAGAGGCAGTCTTTCCTATCGAATGTCAGATCCCATCTCTAAAGTTTGCAGTACAGTTATTGCCAGACACTTCTCCACTTGAAGAACGGTTAGTGTACCTTGAGCAACTCAATGAGTAGCGTCCTGATGTGGCCCTGGACAACAAGGCTCACAAACATAAGGTCAAGTGTCAGTATGATAGGTCTGTTTATCCTCAGATTTTCTCTAAAGGCGACCTTGTCCTGGTCTATGACCAAGATAAGGACCCCCTGGGGGCAGGAAAATTCAAACCCATGTGGTTTGGACCTTTCATCATAAAAGAGGTTTTAAAAAAGGGTGCTTATTGTCTGGTTGACTTTGAAGGGAATGATTTGGCAGAGCCTATAAATGGGCTCTACCTCAAGAAGTATTACTCATAGGCAGGTCATTGTGGGTAACTTTTTGTAACATATGTATAGTCTTTGTACTATTACTTTTTAGTTTCTTTTAGTGTTATGGACGTGTCGTTGATGTTATCTTACGTCACTGTGGCAGATGTCAAGTGATTTCGAGGTGTTCATTGGGTATGTAGACGATGCTAGTTGGCACACTCGAAGGCTTGCCTCCACAGCTTGGGTAATCTTTACACCTCAAGGCCAATTATTATCTTCTAGAGGTATATGCTTAGGTGACACCACAAATAATGTCGTCGAGTATAGTGCAGTTATTGAGTTGCTTCGTGACACTTTGTCATTTGGTATCTCTCAGTTAAATAGAGTATACCAGGTTCATGATCCAACTTTACACCGATGATTCCTTAGGGTACGTCTCTTAGAAAAAAACTTTGATTATAACATATTTTCATGTTCTTAGGAGATTAAACCAAGTTATAGATACTCTAGCTAATCAAATTTTAGATTGGCATCTTGCACACATATGAAAGAACATTCAGATAAACATGTAAATACATTTTTTGTACACATGATCCATAAGACACAAAAGACAAAAAAAAAAAAAAAACATTTAATATCATAAAGTAACCAGAGTACACAGATGGATGCAAGCGCCTAAAAAATATGACCAATAACGAGTCATGGAGCTTATGCCCTCAAAAAATATATACAAGTAGTGCTTGTGGCACGTAAAAATATCTAGCTAAAGTTAGGGCCTGTAGGCCCTGTTATACCAATCCACGACATTGGCTGAACGCCGAAACAGCCAGACCCACATCCATGGTGCCCCCACTACATGAGGCTGCATAGATGGTGGCAAGTCCTCAATCTCTGCCATCAAGACCGTGCAAGTGAGCGCAGTAAATTTTTTCTTGACTCCTCTCAATACCCTCTCAGCCTCCCCGACTGGAAGATCTCCTGCTACTGTTGGTCCCCCTGTGGCGGTAGGTGTGGCCCCTGGCCAAGGATGATGCTTGTTCCTCGCATAGTCAGTGGGTTGCACTGGTCCCACATCTACACACAACGAACACATATCCGTCAAATACTCTGGTATAACAAAAAAATGATATATATAACAAAAACAACATAAAAATTACATATGTTTAACAAAAAAAAACTACAAAGGTGGAGACTTACCCATCTCCCCTCGCTCCTCACCAGGAGGTACTGGTATCTCAGGGTCTCTCGAGAAATCAATCCCAGCATAGGGGTAATCCTCTATAACCTAGATCTGTCACGACAACCACGCAAAGAAGTCATCATCGAAGGACTCATTGGTCCTTCCGCCACCCTTTCGTGGCAGTAATACTACCCATCTACACATAGCAGGAAGAGAGGCATGATGTCCTCGTACCACTACTCGAGGACTAAAACTCAGAAATCTATCAAAAAAGAATGAACACAGAATGGTCCCAAACCCGAAGTTCCTCTGTGTCCGCAAATGACAATATGTCAACTGCCTCTTCATACACTCAAGCAATGTGGTACTCCAATCAAAAATTTGTGTATCCAAGCACTGGACTGCACAGTTCATCTATGCACGAGACATCTGATGTAGAGTTGCAGAACTAGTGATTCGTCCAATAAGAAATATTATCACCTATAGCAATAAGTCAGTGATCTTGTTTATAGGCACCTGCAAGCTCGAGTGGTCTGTATCATCCGCACAGTATATACCTATCAATTCCACTATGTTATGCGTCCCCAAAGGAAAAGTCCGGAAGTTGACTGGTTCCCCTCTCTGGGAGAGGCCAGTCAAAAAATAAATGTCCTCGGTCGTGGGCACCAGTGACTGCCCCTCTAACATGAATGCCTCTGCATCCGGATGCCAGTAGTCAACCAAGGAATTCAGTAGCCTAGGTTGTGCCCGCATAAAAGGACATAGGAAAAACTTGAGTAACCCACATTGCATCAAAGTAGCCACAGCATTGGGGTCTTCCTCGACCAACTCACTAACCTCTTCATGCTCTCTTTCTCTCCAGTGAACATACATCCTGCAAAACACCAAGGTTCGGGAGGGTTAACCCTTGCTTTTTAAGCCTTTTTCATTCAATAAGGGGTCCACATGTGCTGTAATTGTTGAAAGATTGGTTGTTGTCATTGATGTCAACCCTAGTCATGGGTTTTGGACCACAAGATTGATGAAGTTATTTGGACATAAAGGAAAATGCACATGTAGATAAAACACCCATGGATGGATAGTATACATCATGCTCTTTCCGGTGG
>ML799935.1:81883-93593 GCA_009831015.1 Picea engelmannii | reverse complement strand
TCAGAGCACCCTGTAACATTTAGGAATCCAAGCTTTGTTAGCGGCGACAGCCCCCGTATGCTCTTCAGCTTCACACACCCCTCTGTCTCCAACTCCTCCAAAGATGTCAATGTTTCCATACTCGGAAGCTCTTCTAATTCAGAGCACCCTGTAACATTTAGGAGTCGAAGCTTTGTTAGCGGCGACAGCCCCCGTATGCTCTTGAGCTTCACACACCTCTCTGCCTGCAACTCCTCCAAAGATGTCAATGTTTCCATACTTGGCAGCCCTTGTAACTGAGACCACCCAATAACATTTAGGACTCGAAGCTTTGTCGCTCGCTCCAACCCCTGTATGCTCTTCAGCTTCACACACTCGTCTGCCAGCAACTCCTCCAAAGCTGTCAATGTTTCCATACTCGGCAGCTCTTCTAATTCAGAGCACCTACTAACATCCAGGATTTCAAGCTTTTTACACTGTGCCAACCCTCGTATGCTCTTAATCTGCACACATCCATCTACCGACAACTTTTCCAAAGATACCAATGTTTCCATACTCGGCAGCTCTTCTAACTCAGTGCAGCGACTAACACTTAGGACTCGAAGATTTGTCAGCTGCGCCAACCCCTCTATGCTCCTAAGCTTCACACATTCCTCTACCAGCAACTTCTCCAAATATACCGGCAACTGCAGAGATTCCTGCAAAAGCAATACACCCGTTTCAACCATAAGAAAGATATTTATACGCTGTGCAATAGTAATAGCTACGAAACTTTGTGGTGCGATAGTCATAGCTATTAAAAATACGAAAGTTTAATCCAACAAATTTCTATTTACCTGTGATTCGCCTTCCTTCTGCCACAATGTTTTTAATACTCTCCCGGACACTTCTAAAATCCTTAAATTCTTCATTGAAATCCCAGAAGGCAAGGAAGAGTAGGGACAGTTCATCCAACTGAGCCATAAGATACTTGGTAACTCCACCGTCCTCAAAATGCGTTCCTTTTTTGGTAACCCCATCCTCCTCAAAATGTTCTCCAGGAGGGTGTATGGACACTCTATCCAACGGAGCCAACGGAGCCCTAAGCTATCTGGTGGCTCCACCATCCTCAAAATGCGTTCACCTTCGGTATGAAGAATTTCTAACTTTCTCAAAATGCGTAGCGGGAGAGCATTTTCAGTATCAGTTTGGCTAATAACATCATCTTGATCATGACCTATCTTAATTCCCCGCACGTCTATTTCCTGTCCAGTGTTGAAAAACGATCGTTATTACTTGTTCATTCAAGAATTGATCCCATACATTCATTGAATACTGTATAAAAGATAAAATCACTGAACACATTCATTGAATACTCTATAAAAGATAAAATTACTGAACACTTACATACGATTGATGTAACAAATCAGCAATGACCTTCTTTGTCCAACGCACAAGACGACGCGGCGACGATATCTCAGCGATATCTCTTCCTAGATCCCTTAGGTGGTCATGCATCTGTATCACATTCTCACTGTCTACTTCCACAAGACATTTGTCCTGTAGATTTTGAAAGCCCCGCCTTCCGTTCCAGCCTGATGCATTCCATACGCTCATGGCCGTACTCCTGTGTCTTCCTAAGAAAAAGCATGCACTGTCTAAGAATATTTGTCGTTCCTGTTCATCGAGGGCGTCATAACTAATTCTAAGCGTTTCCTTTATCTCAATGGGGAGTGTTTGTTTAAGACTCCACAATTCGTCTTTCCAGAAAGATATATCTCGTCCATAAAGATGTGACGCTATTACTTTCAAAGATAAGGGCAAACCTTTACAAGATTTTAAGAAATTATCTACCAGAGATTCAAAACCAGGAGATGGAGAGGTTTGGTTAAAGGCATGGGAGCAGAAGAGCTCTCGGGATTGTTGATCATTAAGTTCAGAGAGCATGTAAATTGATGAGTTTTCCACATGTGAAGTTATGAGAACGTGCTTATCTCTAGATGTAATCAATATTAAGCTACCTGAGGGGAGATCAACAGGCAAAAGTGCATCGACTTGACTAGGTTTATGTATATTATCTAAGATTACTAAGACTTTAGACTCCTTCTTTACACCATCTACATCAACACTGTCTATTGGCTTATCTAATACAGTCAGGCTCTGAAGTTGTTTTCTCTGCGACGAGGCATTAGAAGATTTTAGGTGCTTTACATCATCTACATCAACACTTTTTCTTGTCTTATCAAATTCGGTCAAGATCTGATCATGTTTTCTTTGCAACGAGGCATTAGAAAAATGGAGATGCTCTATGCCGTTTTTGAGCATCCCTTTCCCTTCATCAACAGTGTCTATTTGCTTATCCAATCCAGTTAAGCTTTTGAGAAATTTTCTCTGCAACAGAATTAAAGAGTCTTTAGTTGTCTTATCACTGTCGTGAGATAGAAAGCAGGATATATGATAATCTGATTTCTTCTTATTGAAGAATTCTTTTGCCAAAGTTGTTTTCCCTACGCCTCCTAAACCGCAGATCCCCAATATCCGAGGTTTCCCGCTCGTCTGTTGCTGCAATAGGACTTCAAAATCTTTCAGCTTCTCATCCAAACCTGTTGGAAATTTGGCCACGACAAAGTCTGGCTTTTTCCTTTCCGAGAGAAATTTAACTTCTTTAACCACCTTATCTACGAGCTCCAGCTTCACCTCATCATCTCTAGTTATTGAAAAGAAAATAAATATAACTAGTGAGAAACAAACGTCTATTTCTATTTATCAAATATAAAATACGACCATATCGAGAGGGAAGGTAGAGTTCTCACCCTATATGGCATGTCTTCAGCTCGAAACCGCTGATCTCTGCAACTTGAAAAAGTGCATTTCTCCAATTTGCAATGGTGTTGGGGTCATATCGCGGCTTCCCTTCTTCATCAGTTTTCTTTTCCAATTCTCTTAGGGCTTGAGCATAAATTCCAACTTTACCCAGCGTCCACCGAATCTCAGCTGGCGTTACACCGTAAAACACTGGAATGAGAGGAACCATCTTTGTCCTGTGTGACTCCAACATCCATAAGAGCTCATCTAGGCACCAAGTTGATTCAGCATATCGGGCAGACAAGATCGCCACATGGACTGAGGCGGTTTCGATAGCGTTTTTGATTTGAGAATCAATTTCGTATCCCGGTCGCATCTCGGGATTATCCAGAAAGGGCTTCAATCCGTGCTCAAGAAGGCGAAGGTAGAGAGACCTGGCGAAGGTTTCTTTCGTATCAACGCCACGATGACTTAAAAATACCTCGTACCACTGATTGTTGTTGGAATAAGCAGCGGTGGAGGATGATGCAGCCATTGCAAATCGAAAAACAGAAATCAAAATGGTAGTGACTGTCGATGCTATGGACGCAATTTGCAAAGGAGGAAAAAGGTTGGGGTTTCAGATGCACTGAGAAATGGTGGGGGAAAAAAGGTTGGGGTTTCAGAAGCACTGAGAAATGGTGGGGAAGATTGGTATGGAACATTATACCCACATAGATATATAGGTTAAACCATTCAACTATACTTTTATCTTCGAATTAATAAACCCAGTACCCCACATTCGCCCATTAAATTTATTGCAAGTTATTCAAAAGATATGATGACCATCAACCCCACTAAGCTTCAAAGATATGATGACCATCAATGGCCCATTAAATTTATTGCAAGTTATTCAAAAGATATGATGACCATCAACCCCACTAAGCTTCTTCAAAGATATGATGACCATCAACAGCGCCAAGCTTATCTATTTGATTGTAAAGCCAATGCACATTATTAAAGATAATTATTAAAATATAGTAAATAGATGGTAGATTCTATTAATAGGTGTAATAAGATTTTCCTAAGATTGCTCACATACGAAAATGTAAATTCTATTAGGTGTAATAAGATTAACATAACTTGAGGAAAAGGTATATTCTATTAATAAGTATAATTAATCTAAGTATAATAAGATTAATCAGATAGTAATAGGTACATTAAGATTTATTAAATTATTTGGATTACATGTTATGATATTTTATTTATTTATGTTTTTAAAAATATAATTTTTTAATGAAAAATTACAATTTGGATGATAAGTTATGATATTGTTTTTTTTTTAATTTATTTATGTTTTTTTAAATACAATTTTAATAATGAAAAATTGCAATTTAATTAATCTAATTTTAAATTTCAAAACATTTGACTTCTTATTATCATAATGTTATGGATATCTCTATTTATCATGATAGAAATCAAGTTCTTTTTCCTCAATTTCTTTTCCAGAATGTGATTGTAGGTCTTTTGTATATGGATTGTATCATAGTGATATTGTGTGGTTCCTCTAGCAATTGTGTTCAAAAATCAAGTTCTTTTTTCTCAATTTTTCCATCATAGTGTAATTGTAGATCTCCATTTTGTGGGAATTGTATCATAGTGATATCAGGTAGCCTCCTTGACAAGTGTGTTTCTAAACAAGAGCCTCTCGATCTTGAAGTCAAAGCTTACTGATCCTCTTTTTTTCACTACCAATATTAGGTGGGCAGGAAGGTTGCATGCTGACATCCCATCAAAACATACACTTTGCTAACTAGAGGCAAACACTAAATGAGAGATTGTCCAAGGACATGACAAGATGAATGGTCATTTGCTACATTGCAGTACATGGCCTTTCAAATACAAAATATTTACAAAAGTGGATACCAAAGAGTAGATATTTGGTTAGATTGATCCTAGAAGATTCTATGTCCTAAACAATTGAAGGAATACATATGAGAAGTTGCAATTTGTCGTTGTTTAATATTAGGAAGAAACCAAATTGTTGTAGCGTGAAGAAGATGAGAAACTCTGCATACATGAAGCCCAAAATTGAAGCATATGTTTTAATCAAAATTTTAAGAAAATAAGGAATCATGTTTCTTCTAAATAACCACATTTATAGTTTCTTTTGTGTGCTCATGTGAAGTGTCTACCCTACACTTTCAAACTAGATAACATTGACTCTCTACTTATCAAACATCATCTCTCCATTTTAGAGGAGGTTAAAATTGACAAATATATATATATATATATATATATATATATATATATATATATATGTCATTTGATTTTATGTATAGTAGATGACAGCTCTATCAATAAATAATGGTTTTTTTCCATACTTATTTGAATACTTTTTCCATTTAACAATTGTTAGAATCAAGGTTTAAATATTTCAATTGAATATTGGAAATACATTTTGATTAAGTTTGATTAAGGGTGTGCACAAACCCTTTTCAACATTTTTTTTTTAAAAGACAATCATTTTTTTATAAGCATGCTTGTGACATTATTATTTATATATATGTATATTTAATCATTATGTATATATGTATTATTTAATCATTATGTATATATATTATTTATAATATTTATTCATAATTATTTATAATAATAAAAAAAATATTAAAATTATAAAATTATAAAAAAAAAATTTAAAAATTATAAAGAAAAGTCATTATTTTATTACACTACATTGTTTACACATAAATAAAATGTAGAAAAAATTAATTTTAAATTTATATAATAATCATGGTAAATGATTATGTATATTTATCATTTATAATAGTTATTGATAATTCTTCATAATAATAAAAAATATTAAAAAAAAAATTATGAAAAAAAAGCTAAAAATTAAAAAAAGTCATTATTTTATTATGTAATAGTTCAATATTATTATTATGTAATATTATTATGTAATATAATAGTTAAATAGTACAAGAAAAATAATATTCTTATATATGAAACTGGTATACTAAACTATATATGCTAAGAGTACATGGAAGAATGAATAATCTCATTTTATAAAAAATAAAAAAAATGGGGTTGGCCAAATCTAAAGATATATAATTAATTTAAAGTTATATTCATAATTATTAGTTATTAAATATATCAGAAGTATGATGACACCTCGGTCTGTATTCTTTTTATTATTATTCCATGCAATCATTCAACGAGTTAGTGTTCCACTTAGAAATATATAGGAATATATAGTGTTTCATTGATACGTAGTAAATCCTAAAAATTGGACAAGTTAACAATTAATATTGTTGGTAATTAAATTAACACAAAAAGTTGTTATTTTTTTTTTTAAGTAAAAAAGGGCAGGACCTATTGTATTATAATATCAGAAAATAGCATACATATGTCATACAGGTGCCAACTGTCTTGCCTAGATAGGAAACCAGGACAGCTGGCCTACTCACTGTAGCAAACAGTAGAAAAAGATGATTGCACCACCCTGCCCGAAGGAAACCAGGATGGCCATGCAAAATTGACATCATTATAGTTGTTCTAAAGCTTATTGATCTAGTATTGACTATGCTAACAGTTACAGAGCAACAGCCCTGGTAAACAACTACAAAAGTATAATTGGAAACCATGCGAAACAGAAGAGAACCTAATCCCCGGAGTCGTTGTATGCTTCCTGCGTTTTTCCGTTGTTGGCTGGGATGGAGAATGGCTGAGAGTAGGTCGGACATTGCTGCTGAGGGGTGGCGTTGGAGTAGGCCACGTAGAGCATATCCAGGCGCTGGTTGACGCAAACCGCTCTGAAGAGCTGGTCATCGACCAGGCTACGAACCTCAAAGATCAGCTGCAGAATCTTCGGGTGCAGAGGTGATGGCGAGGCCGGTGCCTCCGGTTCCTTGTTTGTTTCCTTCATCGCCTTGTTTGTTTCCTTCACCTCCGGCCCCTCCGCGCTCGCCTGCAAACCTATGTAGCTGCTCGGTGGCTCCTCCTCGACCACGCAGGTGGTATACCCATCATTTGGCGCTGCAGAAGAACCTGGGAGTCCTGTGGGGCAGGACAGTGCTGCTGGTGCAACAAAACTGGTCGGGGGATCCCAATTATCTGGTACCATGAACATCTTACTCTCCGAGAAGTCTGAGGGGAGGTCCAAGTCCGGGTCTTCTTCCATGAGAGTTCCTTCGGGCGAGCTATCAACTGTGGTCATCCTACGTCGTTTCTGCCTGGCCAAACGCATAGCTCGTTTAAAATTTCCATGCCGCTTCCTTCTGGAGTCGGCGGCATACCAGTCGGCTCCTCTACGGGGCTTCCCTCGCATCCTTGACATGGTAGGAGCGAGGAGCAAGGCCAGAACACCGAAACCTCCACTACTAAACCACTGCACACCAAACTTCAAATTCGCTCTGTGATTTTCGTAATTGCAATGGGACGGGTGAATTATAATGGCAGCCATGATAGCCAAGAGCTTAATTCTCTGGCTATTCGTCCTACGAAAACTCGTGTGAAGCCCCATCAAACTGGCGGAGGTAGATGGAGGTGGTGCCATTCATAAATGGTTGTAAGTGCGGTGAGGGCCATTATAAATGGCTTCCCCCATGCCTCCTCCACGTGGTCAACCTGTACGCATGGCACCCCATCCGGGGAACACAAAAAGTTGTTATTAACAGTATATATAATAAAATATTTTCACTACATATACAAGTTTACATTTTATATATATATTGTTGGATCTGCATATTTGAGTTGTTAAATTTTTATAATTCGAGTGTTTCAGGGTTTCCTGAGACACTAAATCCATTTTTGCATTCATAAATGCAATTTAACAATAAAAAATTGTGATTTCTTTCGATTCCAACAAAAAAAAAGGCAAAAACTTCAAATAATTAGACAACTCTTGTGTATATATATATGCCACTTCAACAGTATTGAGTTAACAACATATAATTCCCATGCCGACGCTATGTCACAAGTAAAATAAAGGTGGATTGAATCTGGTATTCTAATATCAGAATAGTTTAGAGCACATATTAAGTATAAGTTCAGAGCACTTGATAGTTGGTGCATCTAAGATGTCGAAAAATTTTGTATGTCGCAACAAAAGGCATTGCAGAGCTCGAGAAGGCATTTATGGCGGAACTGATAGAAAGCTCACAAATGGCGGTTGGTGTATTGCACCTACTTAGCTTTAGTATCCTTTTCTCGCGGTTTCTGTCCACTTACTTCTAGTTTAGGTCTATTCTAGATTTAGGACTACCTGGATTTTCTTGGGCTTGGTGGATCTGTCATAACTACTGATAGAGGCAAAAATTTTACTCCCTTCCTTAACTACTCTGTATTGATGTACTTATCCTTTATTTAACTAACTAAGGGGAGGTATTGTCATTGTTTGTCGCTACTCTAGTGGAGCGAGACGACAATTATTGGAGTGGGCTTCCAACATAGAAGTAGTTAATGGTAGTGATTTCCCTTCTTTATTTTACTTTGTGGAGGTCTTTTTAAAGCGTGGTGTAGTTTTGGGGGTGTGAGGTGCAGTCTCTAGTGAGGGATTCCAGCACCTTCCTGATGGAAGCTGAGGCCAGCACACTCATGAGTGCGACTGACGAGGCCCTATGGAAGAGTGTCAGCCTCTTCTTCTCGACGAACGTGCAAACAAATGATTTTGTCATACCACCTTCAATCTCTACCTTGGAAGGTCACTTGTTATCCTCCTCTCTAGATAACTCAAAGCCTCCTGCTCATGTTCCTTTGTCGCCTTCCGCTCCACTTCCAGGATAAGTTTCCTCGTTCGGGCATTCTAGTTTGCACCAGAGTGTGGCTTATCGTGAGAGTCTCCCATCTATGCAGAAATGGCAACCTAAGAGTTTTCGATACAAAAGTGTGTGGAAACCTAACAAGACTAAATGTCGCTTAATTATGGGATCAGATGTTGGTATGGAGGAGAGTATACTCCTATCACTCTGTGGTCTTGTGGGTAGGATTTCCCACCGCACATTGTGTAAGTGTTCTCTCCCGAATTGGATTACAGGTGCCTGGTTTCCCTTTTGAGTTATGTTCCTGAGATTATCTCTCTCTCATGGTTGGTTTGGTCTTCTTTTTAACTCACAGGAGGATTCACAATGTATATTAGATTCTCTCTAGACTATCAGTGGTTGTAGCATCATGCTTAAGAGATGGCGAGTAAGCTTTGATCCCGCCACATAATACTTTAGACTTCAACACCTATGGGTTTTGCTTCCCGGCCTACCTCTTCAATATTGGACTGAAAAAGCTCTTGCTACCATAGGCAACAAGCTCAGGAGATTTATTAGTTTGGATGACAGTCATTTAAAGGGTTCCGACAGAAATATGGACAGGATCCTGGTGGAGATGGATATACACGCGGGGTTACCGAAGACACTGGATATTATCTGGTGAGGTCGCACTATGACTCAACGCCTGGATTACCTCGACATCCCATTTTGTTGTACTAGTTGTCGCAGGACTGGACACCTTAGGCGTGATTGTACTGGAGAAACAAAAGAAGAAGAATCAAAAGCTTCTTACCTTTGTAAGCTCTCGCGGGAGGACTCGCCAGGTGTTGATTCATTTGCTGCGACGACTGATGATTTTATGGACATAGGAGACTGGTCGTCCTTTCCTCTGGACACACTCACTAGTAAGCTTAATATACATTGTCCTACTTTTTATTTTACCCTATCTTCTTGGGAAAGGAATTATTTGGACTCATCTGTAATCTAGGGGATGAGACCCTTGCAAACAACCTCGTCTAAACCTTCAGAGATTTCATCCATTCCTCCTTCACCTTCTGTGGAGCGAGAGACCTCTCTGGCCTTACCTATCCCACAACTATTGTCATCCTCTCGAGACAGAAGTACTCCTTCTTTGGCTTCTAGTGGGGTCACCTTACCTACTATCCCTTTTCACTCGACTAGTCCTGCCACCCTTACTGTTGCTATTCTACCCATAAGTGACTCTGAGTTTGTTGGGGATGCTCCCACAGACTCTAGGAGTTTGACATCTAGCCACACTACTCTCGGGAAGTTACTTACTGCACAGGCTCCTACCTCAGTTGAGACGATGTTACCGGTTCCTATTCCTACATATTAGGGTAGGTCTCCGATCATCCGAGAGAGCTCGGATTTCTCTACTTCTACTCCCTGTGATAACACTAGTGACACAACTGGGAAAGACTACACTTGGTCTCGTGTTTTGGGACTGGAAAGTTCACCAATAAAAACCCACAGTGCTCAGAGAAAGTCTTCTACTTCTGTTACTCTTTCGACTTCTTACTCTATAGACTCTTTTGACCTTGGGGCAATTAGAGGCATTAAAGCCCTAGCAAGGTCTCGATCATGATACTTTTCTCCCTTAATATCAGAGGGGTGGGTGGCACCGTAAAAAAGGCCTCCCTGAGGAGACTTATTGACAGAACTCTTCCCAGCATCATCTTTTTACAAGAAACTCTGGTCGACGAGCAATGATCTAAAAATGAAGAAGACTTGATAAACTTGATTAAATTACTTGCAAGTGAAATGTTATGTGTTTAAAGCAACCGGATCAATTTGCAACACATAATAAAGGATTACTTATGTAGAAATAAACATAGACAAAAGTATAAATCATTGAACATCAGACATAAACACAACAACTTGATAAATGAGTTCACCCCACTTCGGGCTACATCTCCTGGTCCAGCCTCCAAATGGATCTTTTATATTAAATTGCTCAAAGTGCTTAAAAACAAGTTTTACAGTGCTCAAATCAACAAAATGACTGCTCCAATGGCTCTGCAGCGTCCCAAAACCCCTGTCTAGGCTCTGATGGCACCTGAAACGGTCGAAAAATGAAGAAGATAGCCTCCTTGAAGTTCTCCCCTTCAACTATGTTGTCTCTGGTTCTACACTTTGCACCCTTGTTCTTCAAACTTGGCACACACGCTCATTTAAAGCGTAAAGAACCCAGTCCCGTGCATAACCGCACACCGGTACAAACCGTAGGATGGTTAGGGGCACCTAGCCCTTAACCGCCTCGGCACTGGGTCATATGGCTCACGCGACCATAGGCTCGGCATAAAAATCGTTTGACTGTTTTTAAAACTCCCACGCGGTTACATACCGACCAAACCACAGGTCATATGTATTAACCAATAGTTATAACACCTGCGCGTATTTAATATACAAGCGTTAACATATATGCAATGTTATATTGCAATACATTGCAATATACATTGCGCGCGTTTCAATACAATGTAATACATATAATATAGTCCGTGGACTATATTCAATTCCCTGCACTATATATATACATACGATTATATGTCTGTTCAATGGAACCATGGGTCGGGGCTTGGGCCCCGGCTCGCGCCCTTTTCCACATAATACAACACCCAAATTCAAATATATATGCGCTGAGCTATATAACAAGGAACATGTGTGAGACTATTGGCTAGCATAGTGTTATGAAAGCTTTAGTGTGTGGGAAGGTCTGGGGGTCGAACCCTGCGGCCTCCAAACCATTTTACACAACACAAAAATAAAAGCCAATTACAAAGCGACACGTGTCAACATATCACTGGCCAATGAACAACCAATCAAACTGTGCCACATCATCAATACACCACGTCATCATGATGGTACGGCCCTCCACGTGTCCGTACGGACTGTACGGACAGGTACAGTCAGCATCCCAAAATTTTTCCCTGTTTGACTTGGCGGTCAAATCGCGATATCTCCTCCATACAGACTCCATTCGCGAAAATAAATATACCGCCGGAATCAGGAAAACGAGACGGACGCAATGGCACTGTTTTCATCTCAATCCGAGCACTTTGAAAATTGAGCAAATTTGATCCCCTGATCACACCTCCCCATTAGGAAGCTTTTGGACCACCAAAAGACTATCTTAGTCTATGTGAAGATGAGGGTAGAGTTCCCTCACCCTTCCAACCTCAATCCACTTG
>ML799935.1:61819-77538 GCA_009831015.1 Picea engelmannii | reverse complement strand
CAACTTGATAAAGGAGTTCACCCCACTTCGGGCTACATCTCCTGGTCCAGCCTCCAAATGGATCTTTTATATTAAATTGCTCAAAGTGCTTAAAAAAAAGTCTTACAGTGCTCAAATCAACAAAATGACTGCTCCAATGGCTCTGTAGCGTCCCAAAACCCTTGTCTAGGCTCTGACGACACCTGAAACGGTCGAAAAATGAAGAAGATAGCCTCCTTGAAGTTCTCCCCTTCAACTATGTTGTCTCTGGTTCTACACTTTGCACCCTTGTTCTTCAAATTTGGCACACACGCTCATTTAAAGCGTAAAGAACCCAGTCCCATGCATAACCGCGCACTGGTACAAACCGTAGGACGGTTAGGGGCGCCCAGCCCTTAACCGCCTCGGCACTGGGTCATATGGCTCACGCGACCATAGGCTCGGCATAAAAATCGTTTGACCATTTTTAAAACTCCCGCGCGGTTACATACCGACCAAACCACGGGTCATATGTATTAACCAACAGTTATAACACCCGCGCGTATTTAATATACAAACGTTAACATATATGCAATGTTATATTGCAATACATTGCAATATACATTGTGCGCGTTTCAATACAATGTAATACATATAATATAGTCCGTGGACTATATTCAATTCCCCACGCTATATATATACATACGGTTATATGTGTGTTCAATGGAACCATGGGTTGGGGCTTGGGCCCCGGCCCACGCCCTTTTCCACATAATACAACACCCAAATTCAAATATATATGCGCCGAGATATATAACAAGGAACATGTGCGAGACTATTGGCTAGCATAGTGTTATGAAAGCTTTAGTGTGTGGGGAGGTCCGGGGGTTGAACCCCGCGGCCTCCAAACCATTTTACACAACACAAAAATAAAAGCCAATTACAAAGCGACACGTGTCAACATATCACTGGCCAATGAACAACCAATCAAACTGTGCCACATCATCAATACGCCACGTCATCATGATGGTACGACCCTCCACGTGGCCGTACGGACTGTACGGATAGGTACAGTCAGCATCCCAAAAATTTTCCCTGTTTGACTTGGCGGTCAAATCGCAATATCTCCTCCATACGGACTCCATTCGCGAAAATAAATATACCGCCGGAATCAGGAAAACGAGACGGACGCAATGGCACTGTTTTCATCTCAATCCGAGCACTTTGAAAATTGAGCAAATTTGATCCCCTGATCAAGCAACGAGGTTGGGAATTCATCAGTAGCTTAAGACCGCAGTGGTTTGTTAGTGCTGTAATCTCAGTGGGAATATCGGGTGGGTTACTTGTTGCTTGGGATCCCATTAAGTTTGAGCTGGAACCTTTCTTATGATGTGGCAGTATTTTGATGACAGGTACTTGTTGTATGAACAAAAGACAGGTTAATATTCTCAATGTTTATGGCCCTTGTACTGACACGATTGCATTTTGGACAAAAGTCTCTGCACTTGGCCTTCTGGATAAACCTAATCTTATAGTCGTGGGTGATTTTAATTTTACTTTATCAGCTGAAGAGGTGTGGGGGGACTCTTCTCTACAAGATCCGACAACCTTACAGTTAAAAGAGATTTTCCTAAACAACAAACTTGTGGATTTATTGTCGGCTGTTGCGGTTCCTACTTGGAGGAATGGTAGAACTGGTTCGGAGAGTATCTCTAAGAGACTGGACAATGTTTTCATTTCTGAAAATATTCTTCAACTTTCGGAAAGATACAGATCATGGGTTGAATATTCATTCCTCTCGGACCATGCTCCTATCTTCCTGCAGCTTGATTCATCCTCTCATCGGTCGAATTATCCTTTTAAATTCAATCCACTGTGGTTATAGGACCAATATTTTATGTGGCTAGTCACTTAGGTTTGGACTAACCAAGCTTTTCTACAAGAATTTGAATTACAAAGACGTCTAGTGTGGAAACTAAAACACTTAAAAAAGTAAGTTAAAAGTTGGGCTCATCATCAGAAAATTAAGAATACTTTTAGACTCTCACAACTAGAAGAAAGTATACAGTCATTGATCCTAGAACAATCTATGGGTACTATATCGACCGTTCTTGAACACCAATTAAAGACTCTATAGGAGGAGAGGAACAAGCTCTTACTGGTCGAGGAAGCACTTTGGCATTAGAAGAGTAGAGCTATCTGTATCAAGTGCAGAGATCGAAATACTAAGTTTTTTCACCACTTTGCAAGCTACAGGAGAAATCACAAACATATTTGGGAATTAAAAATGGATACAACTGACATTATCACAGGACAGGACAAGATGATTCCAGAGGCTTACCATTACTTCAAAAATTCTTATATTGATCTGGGACTTACAAATTTTCATGACCAAGCAACCATCACTGGACTTTTTCCTAGACTTGTTAGTGAGGTGGAGGTCAAACAACTTAATGGATCCTGTACAAAATAGGAGATATGGAAAGTTCTAAATTCATTCAAAAGGGACAAAATCCCCGAACCGGATGGTTGGACTATTGAGTTTTATCTTCACTTCTTTGAACTTGTTGGCGATGACCTGTGGGATCTAGTTGAGGATACCAGGATCAGAGGTGTGGTCAATCGGGCATTAAACTCTACCTTCTTGACACTTATTCCTAAGACCAACCTATCGGTTTCCCTAGGCGACTACAGGCCTATCGCTCTATGCAACCTTTGCTATAAAATTATTACCAAAATCCTAGCTAATAGGATAAAACCTTACTTATCAAGAATTATCTCTAGAGAACAATTGGGTTTCCTTAAAGGATGATAGATCCTGGATGTCATTGGAACTACACAGAAAGTGTTACGCAACATCAAACAGAAAAATCTACAGGAACTTGTTTTAAAGTTAGATCTCAAAAAAGCATTTGATTGTATTAATTTGGACTTCCTCAGATTAATACTTCTTCAATCTGGTTTTGGTCTTCATTTCACGAGGTGGATTATGGGCTATGTTACTAGTGCGACCATAGAGGTTCTGGTGAATGGGATGGAAACCCCTTTATTCCATAATGAGAGGGGTTTGACGCAGGGTTGCCCTCTCTCACCCCTGTTGTTCATCTTGGCTATGGAAGGACTGAGAATTTTACTCAAAAATAGTCAACAAGTAGGGAGACTTACAGGTATTAAGGTCTCAAGACTGGTTAAGATTCTGTATATTTTTTTCTTGGATGATGTTCTTATTGTGACCAGAGCTAGTTCACAATAATGGAAGGAGATAAACTCCATTCTCAAAATCTTTTGTCAAGCTTGAGGGCTCCAGATCAATGTGACCAAATCTACTTTACACTACTCGGGGCTTACAGAGGTGGACTTAGACACTTACAAGAACATCTTCTTGTACAACTTTCTAGAGATCTTGGTTGGTCTGAGATATCTTGGTTATTTCCTCAAACCAGGCTATTATAAAGTGGTGGATTGGCATTGGTTACTCATTCAATTTGAAAAAAGGATTGCGCATTGGTGCAATAGGTGGTTAACACTTGGAGGGAGATTTGTTCTTATTAAATCAGTCTTGGAGAGCCAGATATTCTACTGGATGGCGTTGGTTGTTATTCCTGTCACTGTGTTAAAAAGGATTCATTAGCTTATTTTTACTTTTCTCTGGATGGGTGGTAGTGAAAAAAAGCATCATCATCTTTGTCGATGGGATTCTATTGCTAAACCTAAATTGGTGGGTGGTTGGGGGCTGAGAAATATCTTTCTATTTAATATATCTCTAGCATCCAATTCACTCTGGCATGTGTTGTCACAAGATGGGATTTGGCATCGGGTTATTATTGGTAAATACATTTCACATATTTCTATCCTGAGTTGGCTCAGACATACATTTAACAGTCCAAGAAATGCTTCCCTGATCTAGAGATCACTTCTGAAATATTTACATATCATCCAGCATTGGTTATGTTGGAAACCTGGATCGGGCCACACAATCCATATTGGTAGAGATGTTATTATGGGATTGGGGACTACTTCATATTTGTCATCAGATCTCCTGAATAAATTACATGAACATCATATATATTATCTCTTCCAAGCCAAGGGACCTACAGACCAGGGGTCTCTCAGTACCTAGTGGAAGAACTGCACAGACTTGGATCTTTCCGGGGACTTGGCTATTGAATGGCAACGTTACTGTAAGGAACTACTTGGAGCAGGGATACAACTCAGGGAACAGGAGGATGTACTGCTCTGAAATGGAGGCGATTGTTCTGGTAACTTATTCACTAAAATTTTTTATGATTTCATTGCTTCTACCATTTGGATCTAAAAGTGTACAGGCTGGAGGAAGCAACTTTGGCATTGGAATATTCCTTTGAAAATCAAACTTTTTACTTGGCTAGCTGCATCCAATAAGATATTAACCTAGAAAAATCTATTACGCCGAGGTTGGGAGGGACCTAATATTTTCCTTCTTTGTCGTTTGAATACTGAATCTGTTACACATATTTTTATCGACTATACTTTTACACAACAAGTATGGCACAAACTCTCTTTTTCCCTCAAGCTCCGGTCTACCTGGTCGGGCTCCTCACTGGAGATTTGTTTGGAGGACTGGGCAAAGGAAGAGTCACTATATCCACATCTTCCTGCCTTGGTCAACTAGCACATATGGTTGGAGTGCAACAGGACTATCTTTGATTAGATTCCCCCTTCTATCAATGTTATCTGCTACAAGACTCTGGGAGGTCTAGAGGGTTTAACGACATCAAAGGATCCTTCTCCGCACTTTTTACAGCCTACCTATCAACAGGGTAGGAATACTACATGGTTTGATGGTGCCTCACAAAACTATGGTCTTCAATGTGGAGCAGAAGGTATGATCAAGCTCATAGATCATACCAAATTTTCTTGGACCTACAATTGTGGTGAGGGTACAAATACCAAAGCAGAACTTCTTGGAGCCTGGGCTACTCTTACTCTGGCTACCAGAATTAATATTTTGGATCTACAAGTTTTGGGAGATTCCATAATTATTATAGACTGGATTAACAATAAAGGCAAGTTACAAGTTATTTCCCCGAAATGCTAGAAAGATAGAATTTTCGAACTCATTAAAGGCTTTACACATATCAATTTCACTCATATTTTCAGAGAATTAAATGAGGAGGGTGATCTTCTTTCCAAAAGTTCTCTAAAAGAACAGGTGGGGAATTTGACTTACTACCAGTGGATAGATGGCCAAGTGGGGCCAACACAACATATATATTTATATTAGTGGTCATGAGAGATATAGTACAAGACTTTTTTTGGCATTTTGATCAATATGTCGATCGATAGATTTTTTAATATCTATATAGTCGTAGATATAAATCTGAGGCTTTATTTCTGAGTTGTCTATCTTGTATATTTGGCTAGATTATCATGTATTTGGGACTGGTGCATTGTCTACATCATGGGAAGCAGTGAATGTAATACTGGTTTTTACCATATATTATTAATACAATGAGAAATTTTTCTTCTGGAAAAAAAGTAAAACAAAGGTAAATATAATGATGTGGATGGGATCGTACGTGAAGGTTAAACATAAGTCAAGATCTTATAAGGCCTCATTTCTCACATGAAATGGCATAAGGTAAATAGTTAATGCCACTTGAAACATCATACTTTTGTTTCTTCTTTAAGACCTCCAAATGCATGTGAACATAGTGGATCGTTTTTTGTTTGTTTGTTAGGGAGTATTAGTTGGACAAAATCTCGAACTTTCCAAAATCCAACGTAACATAAAAAGTTCACTAAATAATTTCGATATTTGAGTGGTTAATTTTGTATAATCTAATGCTCCAAGGGTTTTTTAGTACGCTAAATCCATTTATGCATTTAGAAATGCAATTTAAAGAATAAAAAATTGTGATTTGTTTATATCACCAAATTGCAGTGACAAATCCCAAAACATAGAATGTTTAGACAACAACTTTAAGTCTTTAAGTTTAGGTAGTTACGTGATTTCAAGTTACATTTACTTTGAAATGAAATTTGATATAAATAAAATAAAAATAATAGTAATAAGTATTTGAAATAAAAATATAATCATCACATTTAATGATGATAAGTTAGAGAAGTTGGAGATAGTTTCTTTCTACAACTATTTAGGTTTTGAATTTATTCGTTGTTAAAATTTGAAATCTTGTGTAGAGAAACATGTAATAAAAGCCATGAAAACCCTTTATTCTATGTAAAATAAATGTAAACAAATTCAAATATGGAGTTGGAAATTTAGGAAGCTACTTTTTAGAGAATTGGTATAAACATTGATTTTGTATGGTTGTCGTGTTTTGAGTGCAAGTCTCTCCAAAAAAATCTTGGATTAAAATTGAGAGAGTTCATAAATAATTCTTACCATAGAAACTAGGAGTTAAAATACAAAGGTCTTATTTATCATGTTAAAATAAATAGTGACATGACATATACTATCAAAATAAAGCATATAAACATGAACATATTATAGGTTCAAGAAAAGGTTATACTTCAAAATAAAGATTGGTATTGTATTGGGATAAAATGGATTAAAAAAATGGGGAATTGAAGAAAAGATTTGTCCCCTTGCATGAGGTGACAAGGAAGAGAAGAGGAGAGTAGGCCACATGTTGTTGGCCCTCGACCAAGTTTGGGGGAAACTGTTGGTCAGTCTTGGCCCACTTTTGGACTTAAGCACGTTGGTCGAAGTAGAAGCACCCAGGCGGAGCTAAGATCATGGATCTCACCTATTTTGAGGGCTATGTGGACCCAGTAAGGGGTCCTCTAGGGTTTTGTAATGGGTTTATGGGATGTTGGCCCATGGGTTTTCCCCATGTTTAGGCCTTATTGTAAAGTATAAATAAGAGGAATGTATTGTATAAGTAAGTAGTTATGCATGCAAAGTTGTGTTATGTGCAAGGGAATGTATGTGGTCGAGGCTTAGTGCTCGACTGTTATTTTGTAAAAGGTGTTAAGTGTCGTGATAAGAGATTTTGGCTCTGTGCATTTGACCTATTTTTGGAAGGTAAAGAAGGAGGATCTAGTGCTTAGTGCGCAGATCTCGTGTCTTGTGCGAAGTTCGACTCTGTGGCTTAGTGCATAGATCTAACTAGATGTAAGATTTTGGCGAATAATAAAGAGGCGAAGTAGTTGGTGGATGTAGCCCCACCCTGGGGTGAACCACATATATCTGGTGTCTCATGGTTTGCTTTGTGTAGTTTCTTTTCTGTTATGCATTTGCTTAGTGCTTTGATTATGATGTGAATGAATATATATTTTGTTGCTTAAGTACTTTATTTATGTTAAAGGGTAAATGAATGCTAGACTTAACTCATAGTCCTAAGTTCTTAGGGTACACAATCACTTGTTGTTACTACGCATATCTGTCTTTAAGTATTCTCTACGGTGTTAATGAGATTAATAAACTAATTCATGTTCACTTTCTAAGCATTAAAAAAATATTCTACGAAGTGTTCTTATCATAGATTTGTGTCCCAACCTAGTTATAGACATCTGCGTCTTGTAACCCCCCCTACTTCTACCTCGGGTGAGACTTTGCCTGCTTCGTAGGTGTTTCCTAAAGGGCCAGTAGTCGACATTTTGTTGGTGCGTTGTTAAGCGTTGAACCCTGGGTCTGCCCCTATACCAACAAATGGTTCCGTTGTTGGGACCTGAAACTGTGATTGCCGGGACCTGAAGTAAAGAAAAAAAAAATCTCTCTGCATATATCTGCTGCTGAAGTGCACAATACTCTACTTGAATTGCACAACTTTGTGCCAAGGAAGTAAGTTGTTCTGAAGAAAAGAGGTAAGATTCTAAAAGAGGTAAGCTTTGTGCTTTGGTAAGAGAAAGATAAGTGAAAATTTTTATTTCGAAAGCATGAATTTAAGTATGTTTAATAGACTCTGTCCTAGTCCGAGGGCTAGGGCACAAGTGAAAGAAAGAGTTGATTTGAGTAAATTTAATGGAAACGAAGAAAAATATGTTATTCCTATGCATAGAAAGAGTTTTTGGACTAATAAGTGGATGCAGGAACCTAGAAAGATTTTTTGCAGATTGCAGGTCCAACACTATGATCCTAGGGGAAGTGTGCAATACATAAAAGATTGAGGAACATTTAAGAGAAAAAAAGGATTGACTTTGTGTTATAATTGCAAAAGGTCAGGACATATTGCTAAGGAATACCCTGGGGTAGGCCCTATTTGTCTTTGTTGTAAGGTTGTTGGTCATGAGGTTGAGGATTGTCCAAGGATTATTGCTAAAGTTGAAGGGAGGGACATAAGACTAGAAAATTATGAAAAGAGACAAGAGACTAGGGTATGTTAGAAATCCATACAAATAAAATACCATAGGAAGTTCAGACTATGTTATTACAATTGGAAGAAACGATGGATGTTCATAAAGATGTCAGTTTACCAGAAAGTCTGAAAGCAAAACAATGCATAAGTGCAAGAATAGAATATTTCGACATAGACCGTATAGTCTTGGATGAAGAAACACAAGTGAATATTATGACAGAAGAAACTTGGGAAGATTTGGGAAAGCCTACTGTGGTATCTTCTTTAGGAAGGATAGGCTTCTTTTAAGAGCAAGATGATAACTTTATGTGGAAGAGTAACTACTGTACCTATTATTACTCATGGAACATCGACTGAAGAAGAATTTGAAGTCATTAGGTTTGTTGAGGACAATGCCCCTTTCCCACTTTTGTTAGGTAAGACTTGGATTGAGAAGGATCAGATCAAAAGGAAAGAAGAGAAAGAAGCTACATAAAATAAAAAGCAAGAATTAAGGGATTTCATAGCTAGGAAAATAGACCAACTAAGAGAAGAACGAGAGGATAAGTCGAAGCAAAAGAGAAAAGTAACAACACAGGAGGGATAGAAAGAAAAAGAATTAGCTATCAAGGTTGAAAGAATGCAAGAAGTCTTGAAGGACCTATCTATCCAAGAGAGAAGTGTACCCACTCAGGAAGTGTTAAGAAAAGGATATTAACTTTAGAACCTTTGAGGGTACCTCAACAGTGCAAAGCCAATATGCTAGGGGAAGATAAGAACAAAAATGGAAAGAGGATCCCACAAACAGTTAAAGAGACTCAGATAACAGGAAATAAGGCAAGGAAGCTCAATAATAAGAAGGCTAAGTTGGAAAAGCTACAAGAAGTTAAGGAAACCAGATGGAAGACTTCGTAGACCGAAACCTCGCAAGAGGCAAGTTCGCGCAGATTTGGACTTTGCCTTGACAAAGTTATATGCCCGTTGGAGGCGCCCTGACCGTTAGAATGACGCTCCAGGACAGTTAGGAAACACATTTATGGGTTTGTATACTGCTTTTGGATGTTGAGACTGTGCCATAATGACTAGATTAACATTAATGGAAGTGTTTAACTCTAGTTCCTGCCCATTGGAAGATCTGTCACACCACCCCGCTTATTTAACTCGTCGATCATGATGCCGAGACCACTTTTTTCTACCCGTGACTGACTGAGCTAAGTCGATAATTGTCCAAGTATTGAACTATGCTACCTATCATTATCTGAAAGTATACCCCGCCTATTTGTTTGTCTATCTGCTGTCTGTTAAAAGCTAGAATTTCGGGCGAGCCCAACGACTTGGAGAAGTCTGTCGAGGAAGTTCTTAGGAAAATCATGGCCGATAGACCTGTATCTGAAGGTATTCAAGCGTCGTCAACTAGGGGACTATAGGATTCCCCTTTGACAGAACGTTGTTCCACTCGCACTAACCCCGTAACTGAACAAAGAAGAAAACACCGCAGTGATCTGGCTAACGCGAAGCAGATCCCGACGATCCTTCCTGAGTATATTCCATCTCTGGCTAATGTTGTTAACCGTGACAATATCCCCCGTGATTTTGATTACTCTGTGTTCACTGCATACATTTCGAAAGGAATTTGCATAGTAGGGAGTTAGTTAGGGCAGATCCCGCTATTGAAGCACAGTGACTTCAACCTAGGAGACTGGAAGAACTATGCCATGCTAGCTCCTCACCATTACTTAATGAAGACAATCATAAAGAAACCTCACCTCGTCTCATAGCCATGGATCAAGGGGTTGGCGTAGTTAACCATATTAAATGTAATGAAGATTCTACATTTTGGTCGCCACCAGGAGGTTAACGATGGCATTAAACTCCTTCCGTCGTGCTATCATGGAGGATATATATGGCTTGACAAAAGAATTACTGTGGATCCAATGCTGATCCACCATATCACAGGTTTAAGTTTGAAGGGTCTTGACCCACAACAGTTCTATCCAGGGAAGACCTTAGACCATTCGTTAACAAAACAAATCAAAGAAGCCTATGGAGAGATAGAAAAGGGGAAATGAGGTTACAAGGTAGCCTACATACAGGATGACACAATGTGCCTTGCTTGTCAACTCTTAGCTGGCAAGCTAGTGAGGAAGAATCACCCTACACAGGTCACCGGGTTTGTGGTGGACCTTGCAGAAAAGTGTGTGGAGGGCATGTTGATGAATTGGGTGAACTACCTCATCAACGAGTTAGATAAATACTTCCGCGAAGCCCAAGACTTAGGATATGGGTTTTACTACAGTTGGTTGATCATCCTAATCACATTTGTGGCTTGACAGATGCCTGAAGGAGCTACTTTTCTAGATATTGAACCTATGGACCCCTTGTCCATTCAGTTTTCCACCTTGTGCTATACCAATGGCATGAAGAAGGAATGGTAGTCTAATGTCGTGTTTCACAGATACTATCAGCAGTTGAAAGTCGCCATTGAATCATTCCCTCATATGACATCGCGTACCCTGCATCAGTACCGGCCCATAGTGAAGTTCCACGTTGATCCCCACTTCATTTACATCATCACGCAAAGAGATGAGCACCAGGAAGAATTGCAGTCATACTATAAGCTCACGGATGAAGATATGGAACAAATTATAAAGGAATGGCCAAAAGAATTTTTTGTACTTGTTGCCGATACAGAGTTATCTGACTTTGATAATATAGGAAGCCTGATGGTCACGCGAGATGAACATGTCGGATAGTCCAGTGTTGGTCACTATAATTGCTTATTAATTAAAACAATCAAGTGTTACATAAATTGTCAACCCAGGTAAGTCTGTTTATTTCAAAGGCAATCACACACTGTATATGTTCAATCTCAAAAGCAATCCAAAGTTGTAGTAAAAGTACACTAATCACACCTTGCTTTGAAAAAACTGAAGTTCTACTTTGAATTACAGCAAAAACAATCTATCTATTGCAGAGTTTAAGATTCAAAGGAAAATAATTATCAGAAGAATCCTGGATTACATTAAGAAACAACAACCTAGGAAAAGGAACCTTTCAGCATACTGCAAAAAAGACTAACTATTCTGTAACAGAGAGCAGGACCCTATTCCCCAAAGCAAGAATCTTCAACACCTTTATCTAACTATCACACTTTCATAAACTCATTTTGCAAACAGAATTACCAATCAAAATGATCAACAATTACCTAGGAATGAATTGTATGAAAACAATGCAACAATCAGTTGAAACCGAGTTTCGACAAAACAGAGCTTTAACAAGGTATGAATAAAAACAATACTAACACACTACAGAAACTAATGGGTGAATCTTGTGAAGAAGGTGGGCCCTCTCCTTCTCACAAGATTCCCCAGAAATGAAAAGAACTAAGAAGAAATGCTCAGAATGATCTTTTATTCATCTGTCAAATGTGCCAAGTTACAATATCAAAAGTGAACACGCTCCTTCTCTGTAATTCCCTTCTCACTAAGCCTTCTGTAATCTCCCTTCTAATGTTGATTTCTCCCCTATTTAAAGAGGAGAATCCTCTTAATACAATTAAGCATAAAATTACATGTGTACATACAAATCCTATTCTTAGTCTGATCTAATCTTCTATGCTGGAATAGGATGTTCTGATATTCCATATCAAAATGATGTTGCAGTGGTTGTGATAATGTCAGCTTGAGGTACATCTGTTGTGGCTGGTGTAACAGTTTCTTTAATTATCTTCTTGTTACTGTTGTATGTGTTTCAACATTGCAAATCACAGACTGTTTCGGCAACGGTATTTGTGTACCGTTTGACTGTTTCAACAATGTGGTCTTCAAGCAACAATGATGGTAATGGTGCTGACTTGAGGTACAACTGTTGCGACCAGTGTAATAGCTCCTTTAATTATCTTTCCTTGTTACTGCTATATGTGAAACACTGTTTCAGCATCACAAATCACAGACTGTTTCAGCAACGGGGTTTGCGTGCTGTTTGACTGTTTCAGCAACGTGATCTTCAAGCATCAACGATATATTAACTACAGTCTTCAAACTGTTTTAGCAACTATATATTTTTTATTGATGGCTAAGTATGAAAGTAATGTAAAAGTACATGTAAAACAAATTAAACATATAGCAAAGAGAAGAAACGTTATATACCTTTGGAAAAATAGATTAAGGTGATAATGTAGGCTTAAATATGAGTGGGAAAAGGATGTAATGGTAGCAAAAAATATGAGTAAAAAGGTACATTATAGGGTCCTAACATCCCCCCCAACTGAAAAGGTTGCATGTCCCCAGGCAACTTCAATTTGAATCAGAATCTAGATACCGACTCTGAGTGTGCAAATTACTTAAGCAGTAGCTATAGAAAGTACTGTCTGTTGGGGCTTTGAATCCTTGAACATGTTGTAGCCTTTGCCAAGCTGTTGCTTCAACCTTCTTGGGAAACTTATGATGAACTTGATACTTCTCTGCTGGCATCCACAAAATGGGAAAATGGAATTGATAACCTATCCAATTTTCAGCACATTACTGGACACATTTGATGTAACTAGGTACCTGGGAGATTGTTGTCTCAAGATTGGTAGGACTAAAGGGATTGTGCTCCTGCCTTTTCTCAGAAGATTGTTGCCAAAACATGTTATTTTCTTTTAGGGCAGCAGTGTCTATGGATTTAATAAACTGTTGACAATCCTGAAGCATTGTTTCCTGCAGTTGCCGTGTATGTTGAGTCATCCCTGATTTCTTCAAAAATTGATAATATTCTGCAACAAAGGTGGTAGCGTTCTGTGGTTCTGGCCGTAACCAAAGGAGATGGTTATCTTCATTATCCTTGGAAAATAGAAAATCATTCTGCCACGTAATCTGGTTGGTAAGGAAGGAGGTGAGTGCCCTAATGTGAATATCACCAACAAGAGGATTAAGATTAAGCTGTCTGTTATCAGGAATGGCTTCATTATGAAGATATACCTCATGATCAATAGTAGAGGCTTCTGCAAAAGTTTGAACAAAATCTTTTGGTTTGAACACTGCATGGGGTCTTCCTTCTTGATTGATTTTATCTGAAAGAATACAAGTCATTCTATAAGGAAAAGAGAGTAATTTGAGGATGGTTTCCTAACAACCAACAATTTTTGTATCAAATCAAACATCAGGGGCAATTTGCTTTTTAACTCCTCATTCTGCTTCTTATGGGCACGAGATTCTTTGCGTGTTTGCTCCAAATCTTCCTAGTTTGAATATATGTGGTTCAGCCAAAGTAGTCCGTGCTCCTGCAAACTTTTGTCCTGTGTAATAGCAGACTCCTTTTTCTATTTGTTCATTATTACCTACTCATTCCATGGTTGAGTTTGTGTTTCAGCATTGCAAGTGGTAGGCTGAGGTAGAGTCTGAATGGCTTGTTCCACAAAAGTAGGGGTACTGGTCTTGCCAAGAGGGGCAGATTCATCAATAGGCAGAGTTTGAAAAACTTTATTAATGAAAACATGAGCTTCGGTTTTAACAGTTGTTGTAGGCCATGGTTCCTGTAGATTAGCTTTTCTTTTTGGAATTTTTGAAGGTCCTACTGGTTCTTGTGTAATAGTAGGGTGTTCTTCTTTTTTAACTGCAGAAGTCATAGGTGCAGGGGAAGATCCAGGCATTGGGATTTGAACCACTTTGTAGCCTACTTGATCATAAATATCCCCACATTGGTTGCTCATATACTCTCTATACTGATCATATTTTGTGTTTTTCTCTTCCATGGCCGCTACACGAACTAAGGTATACAAATTAAGTTCCCTGTCATAGGCTTCCTTTGTCATTACCATCTCTTTCTTGTAAGCTTCTAGTTCTGATCTTAGAAACTTATTCTCTTGTAAGAGAGAAACCATTGTTGGTTCTGGTTGTTGATCTGTCATCGGTGTATCAAGAGGGGTGACTGGTTTTTGTGTAACGGTCACAACCTCAGTAGCTGGTTCCCTTGGAGTAGCTACAAAATCAACAGTTGATTCTTGTGTTTCAACAACTTGATGTAAAGAAAATAGTGTTGCAACACCCTAAGCATATGATTCTTGAATTTCAGGAATAAAGTCAGTAGTTGGTTCTTATGTTTCAGCTGTAGCTGGTTCTTGTGTGATAGCTACTATTGCAGCACCTTGGGCATCTGATTCTTGTATTTCAGGAATGAAGTCAGCAACTGGTTCTTGTGTTTCAGCTGTAGCTAGTTCTTGTGTTTCAACTACTGAATGAGTAGTTGGTTCTTGTGTGACAGCTACTTGATGTAAAGAAAATGATGTCGCAACATCCTGGGCCTTTGGTTCTTGTGTTTCAGTGCCCATGGGTTGAACAGGTAAAAATTCCAGGATTTGGGAGGCTGGAGGTGTATGGGCTTTTAGAAAAATGGGTTGGGGGTTTAGGGTAGTGGGAGTAGTGGCTTCTTTTGTTAAAACCCTCGTTCATTTTTTAGGTAGAAAGGAAGGAAAAGTAGTAGTTTGCTTCTTTCTTTTGTGAGTGGGTTTTTCCTCGGTGATGGAGCAGGGAGGGTTATCAAATTTATCTGCTTCAGAATCATCGCTAAGGGTGTGAACAGTAGGAGTAGATGATTCTGGTAAGTTGTGGAGCAGGCTTGGTATGGTGGGAGGGTTAATTGGATCAATTGGGTCTGTAGGCGGATTAATAGGTATTTTTGGAGGGTCAGGAAGGTTTTGTGGTTGCTGTTCATGAGGATTTTCAGGATGTTCAACAGCTTCCTGAGGGTTTATGGGTGGATTGTTTAGGAGAGGGTTTTGTTGGGCAAAACCCTTTTGGATGAGTAATTGAATGAGACGGTGATGGGTGAGGGAAAAGTGGGCTTTTTAGCCTATTTACAATAATGCGACATATTTCTAAGACAACCGAGTAGATAGTAAGGAATATTCACCAGTCTAGCATGTCGTAAATGAGATAACAATACAAAGTCATGCTGGTAAACTACCTGGTATCGGCCTTCACAGGTAAGGTAGTGCTTGACAAACTCTGCAACTTTCATCTAGGGAAGTGACAAATAGCTAAGTCGAACACCCCGGGCTTTAGGCTCAACTTGTTCTCCTGGCAAGAGAAAATCCTGCTGGGCATTAAGAATAATGTGTTTGCGGTTGAACCAGTGAATGCTAGTGATGGGAAGACCCAAAACATGTGCTATATCATCCTCTGTGACTGGAATCCGAACCCCTTGAACAATAGAATGGTCTTCTTGAAGATTTCAAGCAAATTGAAGAACCTGTTGTTGATCAAATCCCTGGAGCCTCTAAAAATAACCCAGCCAGCCTGCCTGCTGAAAGATTTGGTAGACTTATGGATACAATTATAGCAGGGTTGTCGTGGTGGGTTTGTATCGTATAACAGGGCCTCCCATAGCTATTTATCTCAGTAAAATGCACAATCATAGAGTCAAGTAACTGCACCCGAACAGAGTAAGTTTTGCAAATGAGGGCATGTAAATGATGGTGAAAAGACGAAATAATGGGTAAAA
>ML799935.1:13905-61744 GCA_009831015.1 Picea engelmannii | reverse complement strand
CCAACTACAACTAAAATAGTGACTTTAAGTGAATGGTAATAATGAACCGGGATCTTCTCATTAGCCATAGTTCAATTGTATTTACATATAAAGTTTACATACCTCACCTTTACCTTTGATTCGTATTTCGAAAAATATAGTGCCTGTCCATAATAGATCTGCAGTGATGATGGGAGACACTTTGGATTTATGAGAGAAATTGTATCAAGGGTTTGTTTAATCATGGGAGAAGGTAGTGAAAGGATAGAATGTAGTATGAAAAATAGGAGAAGTGAGAGTGAAAGAGCTGAAGAAGATGTTTTTTTATGACAGGAAGTGCTGAAAAAGTGGTGTTTCAGCAACAGGAAAAAAATTGGAAAAATGTTTGTTGGAGAGTGATGTTTTAACAATGGAAAATATTACTGAAGAAATGGTGTTTTAGCAGTGGGAAAATGAGGAAAAATGTTGCTAAAGAGTGGTGTTTCAGCAATGGGAAAATGGGGAAAAATGTTGCTGAAGAGTGGTGTTTCAGCAATGGGAAAATGAGGAAAAATGTTGTTGAAGAGTGGTGTTTCAACAATGGGAAAATGTGGAAAAATGTTTTTGAAGAGTGGTGTTTCAGCAATGGGAAAATGAGGAAAAATGTTGCTGAAGAGTGGTGTTTTAGCAATGGGAAAATGGGGAAAAATGTTGTTGAAGAGTGGTGTTTCAACAATGGGAAAATGAGGAAAAATGTTGCTGAGCAATGGGAAAATGGGGACTGGGAATGGAAAGGAAAAAAATTGAGAGGGGATGAATGATGGGGATGTTGAATGGGAAATGAAGATGAATGGATGAAGCTTGGATCTTCTTGTAGTAAGATTGTCCTTTCTTGGTAGGCCTTTTTTTTTTATTGAGAGTCTGCAAAAGGAATCAATTGTAACATGCCATCCTTGACAGGGATTATTAGTAAAAATAAATTTAATCTAATACTAAAGAATAAAATTCAGAAAAATTAACTGCAATGAGGGGTAGAAGGCTCCTTTAAAAAGAGATAATATGAATCTTCCACACATGTGGCCTTAAAATCTTCTTTGGAAATGGGGTGTTGGTACAAATGGAGTCGATGGCCATTCACTAATAACGGTGTTTTAGAGTCATCAATTGTTAGGAGCCTTACTGTTCCATTGGGGAAAACAGTATCCACTTCGTAAGGTCCTAGCCATCTTGTACGTAGTTTCCCTTGAAATTCTTTAAACCGAGAATCGTACAATAAAGCCCAATTACCTTTCTGGAATTACTTATGCTTGATGATTTTATCATGCCATTTTGTTCTTTGTTGTTGAATCATAGTTGTCTGGTGAATGGCATCTAATCTTTTTTCATCCAATTCATTAAGCTGCTACAACCTGGTTGTCTATGCATCAGTCAAATCAAGATTAACAGCTAAAGCAGTCCTTAAGGTTTTGATTTCAAATTCCACAGGAAAGAAAACACTTTTTCCATAAACTAATTCATAGGGGGAGAATCATGTAGTATTTCTCCAGTTAGTTCTGTAAGCCCATAATTTTTCAGGGAGCCTTTGAGACCAATCCTTCCAGTTTTCCTTCACTGTTTTTGTGAGAATGGATTCTATTACTTTGTTTGTGCTTTCCACCTGTCCATTGGCTTGGGGGTGGTATGGTGTAGTCATTCTATGATGAATATGATATTTTTGAAGGGTGGCTTTAAAACCATGAGAGGTGAAAGGAGGTCCTCCATCTGTGACTAATTCTCTAGGCACTCCAAATCTAACAAAAATATCTTCAAATAAGAAATCTAGAACAACTTCTTCAGTAGCTCTATGGAGTGCTTTAGCCTCCACCCATTTGGTCATATAATCTGTGCAGACTAATATATAAACTTTTTGATTGGATGGAGGGTTAATGGGTCCTACAAAGTCTAAGGCCCATTTTTCAAATGGTTCGAGTACTACCTGGGGGTTTAATGGCATTTCATCTCTATGATTAGGTTGTCCCATTCTTTGACAACTATCACAGGCCTGAACATATTTCTTTGCATCTTTAAAAAGTGAGGGCCAATAATAACCCATCCTGAGAATTTTATGTGTTGTTCTTTTATCAGCAAAATGCCCTCCACAAGGGCCATCATGACAAGCTTTTAGTAAATCATAAACCTCATCTTCTCTAATGCATCTTCGGATTTCTTGATCAAGTCCTGTGTAGAAAAGACACCCACTTATCCAGCTATACCGAGCACTTTGTTGAATGGTTTTTCTTTTCTCTCGGTGGGATAGGTGTGGTGGTAACTTCCCTGCAACCAAATAATTAGCGATGTCTACATACCATGGTGAGTGAGCAGATACTGCAAATAAATATTCATCAGGAAAGGAATCATCTACTGGAGTATTATCATCAGGTGTTAACCAAGAAAGAAAATCATCAACTACATTTTCTTTTCTTGGTCGATCTACAATTGTAATATCAAATTCTTGTAATAATAGTAACCATCTGGTGACTCTAGCATTTGTAACATATTTTTTCATTAAATATTTAATAGCTGAGTGATCAGTATGGAAAAAAGTAGAATAGCCAGTGATGTAATGTCAAATTTTTTTAATAGCATAGATAACTGCTAAAAATTCCTTTTCAGTAACTGTATAGTTAAGTTCAGCAGGACTCATATTCTTGCTAATGAAGTAGATGGCATAAGGGAGATGATTTTCTTCTTGTCCCAATACAAATCATATTGCAGTATCCGAAGCATCAGAGGATATATGAAAGGGAAGTGCCCAATCAGGTCCCCTTAGAATAGGAGTTGTAGATAACTGATGTTTGAGTGAATCAAATGCTTCCTGGCAAAGATTAGTCCACTTGAATTCAACATTTTTCATAAGTAATACAAACAAAGGAGAAGCTATTTTGAATTTTTTTTTGATAAATCTTCTATAGTATCCAGCATGTCCTAAGAAACTTCTCACATCTGTTTGGGTTTTGGGAATAGGAAGGTCTTTAATGACTTGTATCTTGGATGGATCTATCTGAATTCCTTGAGATGAGATAAATTGTCCAAGTACCACTCTGTCACTCATCATCATATGACATTTTTCGGTGCTTAAGGAGAGGTGGGTATACATCGGTTAAGTACTTTCTCAAGATTTTGTAGTGCTTCCTCAGAAGAGACACCGTAAGGGGTAAAATCATCCATAAATTTTTTTATAGAATCATTAATCATATCAGAAAAGATTCCTATAACTGGTCATTGAAAGGTTGGTGGTGCATTACATAGTCCAAATGGGAGGACTCTATAAGCAAAAGTTCCCCATGGGCTAGTAAAAGTGGTCTTATCTTGGTCTCAAGGATGATTTTAAGAATGGAATTTTATTTTAAAATGTAGAAACCTTGGCAAATATTACTAATCCTTCATATGCCAACTATAAATGTTTGGCAATATTTTTGTAAAAAAATTCAAATTTATAAGGATTTTATATAGTTTTTATAAATTTTTTGGCGATTTTTAAGGTAAAATAATTTTATCCTATAGAATTTGGGCGAATCATTTTTAAAATAGCGAATCTCGTTTTTGGAAAAACCATGGAAAATTTGCCCATGAGCGAAATTTAGCCCCTAAAATCATCCATGCTTGGTCTTGGGGTGCAATTTTGATCTGGTTATACCCACTGAAACCATCTAAGAAAGAGAAGAATTTCTTCCTTGACAAACTATTTAACACTTGATCAATGAATGGTAACAGAAAGTGATCTTTTCGAGTGGCTTTATTTAAGGCTCTATAATCTACGCACACTCTCCATTTCCCGTTTTTCTTAGGAACTATTACCAATGGGGAAACCCATTCACTGTCAGATATAGGATATATAAACCCTGCATTAAACAATTTTTGAAGTTCTTCTTTAAGAATTTCTCATAAATTAGGTCTCATTCGTCATTGAGATTGGCAAATCGGTCGACAATCTTCCTTGATATAGATACAATGAGTGCATAATTCAGGAGGGATTCCCTTCATATATGTATAGTCCCATGCGAATGCTTCCTTATGTTCAAGAAGTAACTTCATTAATTGTTGTGTTTCAACAACTGTCAAGTTGGGGTTTATATTCAATGTTTTGCTAGGTTCAATTTCTACTGGTATACTTTTAGAAGAGATGGTAGCTGATGTTTGAGGTGGGTCTTCAGAGTTAAGGTTTTCCTAGGTATATGACTCCAAAAGTGCAGTGAGTTGATTATGTGTTTCTGGAGTCACAGAGGAGGGTTCACAAATAAAATTATTGATTACTTCATCCTCAGTGGCATCTTTAAGGCTTAAGACTTGTTTGATAGTCAAGATAGGTTGAGTAGTTTGATCATCATAGTCCACCCATAAGGAATTGTCATTATTAATCAAGGGTGTAACGTGAGGGTAGAGGGTAAGATGTTTGGTCTCATATCCATTAGAAATTTTCATTGAACCAGATCTGCAACTGATAAAGAAATCTGATGTGGCTAGCCAAGGTCTGCCAAAAATTAGAGGATGACCCCCCAACTTTGTTTTAGGTTGTAATACCATGAAGGTGGCTGGATAATTCTAGGACTCGACTGAGATGATTAGGTCTTCAATGAATCCTTCCGGTTTGATTGTAGAATAGTCAGCTAATTCTAGAATAGCCAGGGTATCTTTGATTTCATTCTTCAGTTGTAACAGTTGTGAAGTTTCAAGAGTCATAATATTGATAGTAGCACCTAAGTCTACCAAAACTCGATGGATTATTGTTTTTCCAATTTGCACTGTGACAGTAGGATGGCTGGGATTACCATATTTAACTGGAGGAGATTTACCCGACATTAGTGCAGAAAAATCACCAATGACATGAACTGTGAGGGGATCTTCAGTTTTCCTACCGGGTTTCTTAACACAAATGTCTCACATAGTTCTGGCATAAATTGGTACATCTCTTAGTTCTTGTAATAGTGGAATTTTGACATAGAGATTTTGTAATTCCCCTAGAAGATTGAAAGCATGTAGCTCAGGAGTTTTAGTCAAAGCTAAATGTTCAAGGAATGGTGGTTCCGCTGTTTTAGCAACAATATTAGAGCATGGTTGTACCTCTTCAGGTGAATCATGCCTTTTTATTTCTTCTTTATCAGAATCAGAAGAGGTAACATCACCAATGATAGGTTCTACTATTTTCCCAGATTGTAAATGAATATCATTGCATTGTGCAGGCAAAAGAGAAAGTATAGGTTGGTTTTGAATATCAATACACTGCACAACCTTATTATTGGGGTTAGGGTTAGATTGTATAGGTAGTTGGGGCCGCATCATTTGATTATTCAGTGGAGCACCTGATGGTAAAGGGAGTGGTTGTTGAAATTGTGATTGAAATTGAGGAAGTTGATTTGGGAATGGGGGTTGTTGACCTCTCCAATTTGGATTCCATTGGTTAAGGTAAGGTTGTTGTTGTGGAGGCCAAGTAGTCCACATTGTTGGGTCTACAAAGGGAGGGTTTGTTTGTTACATGAGTGGGTAATTCATTTTATTGAGGGGTGGGTATTACATTTGGCTAAAGGGAGGGTTATTTGCTTTGCTAAAAGAAGGATAATTATTCCAACGATTAGGAGATGTAAATGGCATATTAGGATTCATACCTTGTACCTACGGTTTCCATTGCCTTCTCTGTGTCAACAAATAGACATCTTCAACTTCTTCATCGGTTGGTTGTAATGTTGCTTTGATTCCTGGTAAAGAAGGGCATTGTTGAGTTTCATGATCCTTATCGCAAATGGTGCAAATTGGCACTTTGTCCAATGGGCATTCCCTTCGTGGGTGCTTTTCTCTGCATTTGGAACAAAAGATGGACAGAGCTACTTCTGCTTCAGCTTGTTTCTTTTTAATCTGCAAGGTGTCAATTTGTGAAGCAAAATAACTTAACATTTCAGTTTTAAAACCCTCAAGTAAATTACCTATTTCGACTTTTGTTTCTCCTCCATTAGCTAATATTTGAACTCTTGAAAATGTGGTATCCCTATTGTTTGATCTATTCCTTGCAGCTCCTCTTGAACATCTTTTACAGAGGTTAACAATTTCATCATATGATTCTTTAGATATGTCCTCTTTACCAAGCATATTCAGCATATCTAGATAGTCATCCCTTACTCCTTTTAATAATATTGTTTTAAGAATATCTTTACTTACATCGGGGTGACTGGATCTTTGTAGATTATACTGTAGCCTTTCCACAAAGTCCTCCAGATTTTCATCGTCTTTCTGTATCATCTTGAATAGTTCCTCTCTTTTTTCTCTTGTTCGACAATAGTCTTGATATTTGTGCAGAAATTTCTGTTTCATCTGATCCCATGTTGTGATTACATGACCTCCAAGACTGATGAACCATCTTAATGCATTTCCTTTTAATGTTGCTGGAAATAGCTTTAATTTTTTAGCATTGGAAATGTAATCATAACTTATGCATAATATGTCAACCTCGAAAAGGAATTCATCAGGATCTTCAGAAGATAAACCATGAAAGTTAGGTAAAGCTGAAAGTGGAATATTCTTCATGGGAGCTACTTCTCTAGGAAGATCACCAATAGGAAATCCTAAGGTAGAAAAAGAGTTTTCATCGTTTACCTCTTCTTCAAGACCTACCTGTTCTTCATGGTGCAGTTCTTCATTATACCCATCCATGGTTTCTTCTGTTTGTTCCCCTACTACACTTGCTCGATCCTCAATGTTTTCTGATAGTTTCTCAACTATCTCAGGGCTCCAAATCTCTTTCCCCATTTTGAAGTTTTCTTGAAAGGAAGGTTGAGGCTTTGGTTTTCGAGAGCTTGGTCGTTGAGGAGCAACAAATTCAGATTTTGATATAATTTTGTTGATAAAAGTCTTTCTTCCTCCCCTTCCTCTGCCCCTGCCACCTGTAGGGTCAGTTTCTTTGGGGTCTCTGTGTCCTCTCATGCAATCTGTATATTTGAAAGAACATAAATGCTTTTGAAATCTATAATTTCCTTCCCCGTCAACGGTGCCAAAATGTTGGTCACTATAATTGCTTATTAATTAAAACAATCAAGTGTTACATAAATTGTCAACCCATGGAAGTCTATTTATTTCAAAGGCAATCACACACTGTATATGATCAATCTCAAAAGAAATCCAAAGTTGTAGTAAAAGTACACTAATCACACCTTGCTTTGAACAAACTGAAGTTCTACTTTGAATTACAGCAAAAGCAATCTATCTATTGCAGAGTTTAAGATTCAAAGGAAAATAATTATCATAAGAATCCTGGATTACATTAAGAAACAACAACCTAGGAAAATGAACCTTTCAACATACTGCAAAGAAGAATAACTATTCTGTAACAGAGAGCAGGACCCTATTCCCCAAAGCAAGAATCTTCAGCACCTATCTCTGACTATCACACTTTCATAAACTCATTCTACAAATAGAATTACCAATCAAAATGATCAACAATTACCTAGGAATGAATTGTATGAAAACGATGCAACAATCAGTTGAAATAGAGTTTCGGAAAAAAAGAGCTTTAACAAGGTATGAATAAAAACAATACTAACACACTATAGAAACTAATGGGTGAATCTTGTGAAGAAGGTGGGCCCTCTCCTTCTCACAAGATTCCCCATAAATGAAAAGAACTAAGAAGAAATGCTTAGAATGATCTTTTATTCATCTGTCAAATGTGCCAAGTTACAATATCAAAAGTGAACATGCTCCTTCTCTGTAATTCCCTTCTCGCTAAGCCTTCTGTAATCTCCCTTCTAATGCTGATTTCTCCCCTATTTAAAGAGGAGAATCCTCTTAATACAATTAAGCATAAAATTACATGTGTACATACAAATCCTATTCTTAGTCTGATCTAATCTTCTATGCTAGAATAGGATGTTCTGATCTTCCGTAGCAAAATGTTGTTACAGTGGTTGTGATGGTGTCGGCTTGAGGTACAGCTGTTGCGGCCGGTGTAACAACTCCTTTAATTATCTTCTTGTTACTGTTGTATGTGTTTCAGCATCTCAAATCATGGACTGTTTCAGCAATGGGATTTGCATATTGTTTGACTGTTTCAACAACGTGGTCTTCAAGCAACAACGATGGTAATGGTGATGACTTGAGGTACTTCTGTTGTGGCCAGTGTAATTATCTCTCCTTTAATTATCTCTCCGTGTTACTGTTGTATGTGAAATGCTATTTCAGCATCACAAATCATGGATTGTTTCAGCAACGGGGTTTGCGGACTGTTTGACTGTTTCAGCAATGTGATCTTCAAGAAACAACGATATATTAACTGTAGTCTTCAAATTGTTTTAGCAACTATATATTTTTGATTGATGGCTAAGTATGAAAGTAATGTAAAACAAATTAAGCATATAGCAAAGAGAATAAACATTATATACCTTTGGAAACATAGATTAAGGTGATAATGTAGGCTTAAATATGAGTGGGAAAAGGATGTAATGGTAGAAAAAAGTATGAGTAAAAAGGTACATTATAGGGTCCTAACATTGAGTGGGACGAAGAAGAAAAAAAAGTAGGTTGAAGTCTGGTACATAGAGAGTGACGAAGAGGAAGAAGAGAAAAACTTTGGAGATAATGGATTTAGCTCACCAGGAGGAGGCAAAGAAGAAGCAGAAGAACATGGAGGAGGAGATGAAGGAGAAAAAGAGAAAGGAGGAGGCAGAGCTACTCTGAGGACCCCACCACCTAAAGATCTCCCTATTGTGACAGTGAACCCACAAAAGAGGAAAGTTACTCCGAAGAAACCTTCAACAAGGAAGCAAATGCGTGCCAATAAGACATAGTTGGAAGCCACCCTCACTGAGGATGACATTAGTCTAGTCCATAGAGCTATGGAGGAATCCTCTGAAAACATGTTGCAGAGATACGAAGAGAAACAGTTGGAGTTATATGAAAGGATTGAGAGGGAGTTGAAGGAAGTGCAACAGGCTATTCACTTAGTCCATGCAGTGCCTACTACATCGTCTGCACCTTCCTCATGATAGACCATAGACTTGGGAGACGAACCAACCCAGTTAAGATGGCTTGCTGATGCAACAAAAGCTCAGTTCTAGAGATCTCGGGAAGAGAAGGAGAAGGCTATAGAAGCCTTGCAAAAGGAGAAAGACGAAGTCCTACTATAGTTATGAGCAGCGCAAGACAGTGTAGCTGCCCATGAAAGCGAGAAATCAGAGCTTTAGGTGAAGCTTCGGGAGGAAAAGAGAGCTGGCGAAGCCCAGCTACAAAAGGAAAAAGAGTAGTTGCTCACATAGCAGGTTGTGGTCAAAGAAGCAATAAGAAAAGCGTGTCGCTCTACACTAGGCTTGGTATAAGAGGAGTAAGTGCTTGTTGAAGCTCAAGTAGTGAAGCTCATAGAGACCCTCCAACAATTTCAGGCTAGGATAGCTGATCTGAAGGCCCAAACAGTGTCGAGCACCCCATAGGAGGTGCGTGACCAGAGGGAGGAGTCCACCAAAAATGAATTAGCAAGTATAAGAGCCCTCACCTTGGCATGTAAATAGTTAAGTGACATAAGCGCCCAAACATGTGAACGCCTCACCGAGGATCCAGATTTAAATAAGCTAGAGGCTTAGTTACAGGAGGTGCAATAAGAATTTTCATTTCAAGAACAGATGAAGCTTCTCACAACAGTGGAAAGGATGAAGTGATCCCAGGAACAACGCACAGTACAACAACAGATCACTACCCTCCAGTGTAAGGTGATGGAAGTGACACAGAAGTTACAACCTATGCAGGACTAATCTTAGAAGTTGTTCAAGGAGATCGATAGCCAGGGTTCATAGTTAGATCAATTAGTTGTAGCAGTAGAACAATGCCTAGAAGGCCTGTTACATAGCAGACCATCCAGGAGCTCATTGAGAAGGAGGCTCAGGCGAGGCAGTAAGTCGAGGCAGATCGAGTCAATATCGAGGCTTTTGAAGTAGCATTGTTCGTACCTGAGTGACTCAGGATGAGTCACAAGTGAGTGTTGGGGGCCTGTTGGCCCTCGACCAAGTTTTGGGCAAATGTTTGGTCAATATTGGCCCACTTTTGTACTTCAGCACGTTGGTCGAAGTAGGAGCACCCAGGTGTAGCTAAGATCATGGATCTCACCTATTTTGAGGGCTATGTGGACCCCGTAAGGGGTCCTCTAGGGTTTTGTAATGGGTTTATGGGATGTCATCCCATAGGTTTTCCCATGTTTAGGCCTTATTATAAAGTATAAATAAGAGGAATGTATTGTAGAAGTAAGTAGTTCTACATGCAAAGTTGTGCTATGTGCAAGGGAATGTATGTGGTTGAGTCTTAGTGCTCGACTGTGATTTTGTAGAAGGTGCTAAGTGTCGTGATAAGAGATTTTGGCTCTGTGCATTTGACCTAGTTTTGGAAGGTAAAGAAGGAGGATCTACTACTTAGTGCGCAGATATCCTATCTTGTGTGAAGTTCGAATCTATGGCTTAGTGCACAGATATGTCTAGATATAATATTTTAGCGAATAATAAAGAGGTGAAGCAGTTGGCGGACGTAGCCCCACCTTGGGGTGAAACACGTATATCTGGTGTCTCATGGTTTGCTTTGTGCAGTGTCTTTTCTGTTATGCATTTGATTAGTGCTTTTATTATGATGTGAATGAATATATATTTTGTTGGTTAAGTACTTTATTTATGTTAAAGGGTAAATGAATGATAGAATTAACTCACAGTGCTAAGTGCTTAGGGTACATAATCACTTGTTGTTATTATGCCTATCTGTCTTTGAGTATGCTCTGCGGTGTTCATGAGGTTAGTAAACTAATGCATGTTCACTTCTTAAGAATTAACATAATATTCTATGAAGTGTTCTTATCATAGATTCATGTCCCAACCTAGTAACCCCCACTGCTTCTACCTCGGGTGAGACTATGCCTTCTTCGTAGGTGTTGCCGAAAGGGCCAGTAGTTGGGGTTTTGTTGGTGCGTTGTTAAGCGTTGAACCCTGGGTATGCCCCTGTGCCAACACATGTCCTTCCAAAGAATGGGCATGGTTAATGCATTCATGCTACAAATTATGGAAGGGATCAAAATTACTATGAAGAGGAATGGGGGAGGTAGCATTTCTATTTACAATAGAGAGGAGGTTGGCATGGTGGATCCCACACTTTTCATTTGGTTGTAGAAATTAGGAAGGAGGCCGAGAAGCTATGTAAATGTAATCCATCCTATACCACATATCAAACACTCCGTTTGGAAAGCTTCCAATTTTGAATTGATGTAAATGTAGGTCATCCTATACCACATCTCAAACACTCCATTTTGCAAGCTTCCAATTTTGAATTGCGAAGTTTCATCCTACTAGTTTACTATTGTGTAATAGGAATGGTTGGTAAGTAGGAATGTGAGGTCAAGATTTTGGGGAAAGTCTCAGCTCAAGGGTTAATATCTAGGAGGCCAAGGAAATACAAGTATTCCATGGCACCTAAGAAAATACCATGAAAGATAAGGGCACAAGGAGAGGTTGTAGCATCGACAAAGGCATACCATGGTAGATGTGTAGATTTTATTAAGAAGAGAATGAGAGAAACGAGGTCATACCTCCATTGAGAAAATAGATACAAATCATTTGGAAAAGATATCAGAGATAGGTTTCTCTAAATGTAAAGAGACTGAGTATTTAAAAATGGTGGAGTTATACTAGCATATCAAGGCATTCATAATACAGGTGGAGGAGGAAAATGGCACTCAACACCACACTTTATTTATATTTTGATTGTTAAATATGTATCTATTCTCAAGAGGTGAATTGTGATGTATTAATTAATAGGGGGGAGTTCTTGATTTAACTTGACAATCTGTTACCAGGCATGAAAATTAAAAAATAAGTGTATAAGTGTATGAGCTCAACCTTTTTCACATGCAAAATCTTCTCCAAATTTAAYTRGAATTTTKTCCAAAGTTATAGTTATATCTAATTGATGGGAATTTTGTCCAAAGTTATAGTTATACTTAATTGATGGTAACTTTGACCATGGAACATTATCTTTTACCTCYATGAAAACATAAACTCAATGGTTTGTTCACTTATTAACTCACTTGAAAATYAATTCATTGGCAATTTAGGCAAATAAAATTAGGAGCATTGGCCCCARGGGTTAGCTCAAGTTGTCTTGAGCCTGGCGTGAGATATCTCCCCCAGTGATCAGTTGGGGAGTCATGGGTTCGACTCTCTTGATCCCCTTGGCCTTTACCATCCATGAAATGTGGGGAAGTACATAAACGAAATAAAATTAGGAGCATTAAAATCAATTAGTGGACAAACTCAACATCTTTCCACTTTAAATTCTTCCCAAAATGAGTAAGAATTTTGACAAAAGTTTTAGTTCCACTTCATTAATGGGAACTTTGATAACGAAACTTAGCCTTTAAGGGTTTTGACTTATTTTAAAATGATTGAAATCATGAGAATTTTGAATTTTGAAAAAATGAGTAAATCAAGACGAAACTCTACATAGCTAGAAAATAATAAACTCAAAAAAAAAATAAGTTTGTCCACTCATTATCTCACAACATAAAATTATATTGTAGTTATATTACTATAGATTGACCATTTAAACAAATAAAGTATACTCTTATCATATTGCTTTATATTATACTCTTATCATATTGTTACATAATAAATATTCCAACAACACTTGTATATTGGAAACACAACTTATACTATCACATTTTGAAATTACATAATTATACTATATATACATTTTAAAACTACATGATTAACATTTTGAAACAACATAATTTATAGTTTTAAAACTGCACTATTAACATTTTGAAACTACATAATTTATAGTTTTTTTCATGTTCAAAATAGTTTAAAATCAAAATTTAATATTTTTATAGAAACATATTTGTATCATGTAATAAGTGAACAATTTGGTTTTGTAATATTTTGATTGGTTAAGAGGTTAACTGTCCAATATCTAGAGGTATCTAACAAGAGTGGAAGTTTACCCCTTATTGTTGGGATATGTAAATCTCACTTGTCTTTCATGTGATCATATTTGTAATTATTGAGTTTATTGGTCATTATTTAGATAGAGTTCTAGTATTTACAAAAAATAGTCTATTCCTAGATTTTAGGAGATTGTTGAGACCTAGTTGGTTAAGAGATTCTCTACAACTAGTTAGTTCCGTAGTTGAGATATTTTCTCAACCAAGTAATTTTGTGTCCAAGATAGTTTCTCTATCTTGAGACAAGCCTCATGTATTTATTTTTGTACTCTATTTGATTGTTTAATAGGGTGTAGTCTAACTGTTAGACTTGGTTGTTTAATAGGTCCTAGTCTAACTGTTAGAATTTTTTGACCTTGACATTCGCACTTCATATGTCTTCGACTTCTGAGCCTCTTTCTCGCAAGACCTCCTATCCCACGTCGTTCACCATTTTCGTTTCCTCCACCCTCTGTTTCACTCTGCCATTACACGTGTTACGTCTGTCGTAATGATGCTGCATGGGACGTTTGTGTCATCTCTGTTGAACATTTACTATGTATCAACTCCACCTAGGCTATGGCGTAAGGGATTACGCCCATAGGAAATGTGTGGTACAACAACAATTGACCTCCCACATCCACTTTTTTGAATTTTTAAAAATTTCAGACATGCTTTTCTCTACATTTTCTTTGGCATGAAGCTTGTATTCCATTGCCAAAAAAATTGTGTGTCCATATTTTAATCTTACCCAAAAAGACGGATCATTATTGAAATATGAATGTGCAAGGTGGATCCATTCTTGAAGCTGGGCGTGGAAGAGAGCATTATTGAATTTTCGTATTCTACCTGGAAGACACCAAATGTGATTTGACTGGTAAAGTCTATGGATATATACATACCCTACCCTCTCTAGAATTGAACTTGTGACCTCTTAGAAGGAAACACATGTTCTTAACCATTAGTCCCATTCACACAAGTTTATTATAAACAACAACTACTATTTTAAAAATAAAATAAAATCATTAAAATGTATATGGAAGAATTTTATTATTACCATTATAGATTTTAGAGTTCATTATGGCATAGATTTTGTAATGTAAAGTAGTTAAAATTAATTATATATTAAAAAATAAAAATAATACCTTTGTTCTAAAATAAAATAATAATAAAAAACAAAACAAAACTTAGAAAATATAAAATAATATCGTAGATATATGAGAAATTATATCTTACCAAATTCAAAATTATTAAGCAATTTCTAGTAGTAAATATATCACCAAATTGAGTAGCAAACTTCAATTGGAACTACCAAAACCTAGTAGCCACTTTGTCAATTCATTTAGGTATGTACTACCAAAACCTAGTAGCCACTTCATCCAAATGCTCTCACTAGCCCAATAAAATCAATGGAGTTGAAGGCAAAAAATTGCACAAAAATAGTAATCTTTGAGAGGGTTGGATACAACAGTAGCTCAAAGACGAATTACAACTCATGTTCCAAGCAAGAGATGAGGGAAGCAATTTAGATTGGACAACTTCATGTGTTTGTATAAATAGAAGGAGTTTTGGTTCTCTAATAGTGGGTCGATAGTCAAATCTTTGATAGAGCACTCAAATAATAAAAATCGGAATGGAGTCTAAATCTAGGCAAGAGGAAAGAGAATTAGAAGAATGCCACTTTCTCTTGAGCATGATCTAGCAACAAGATTCCTTGTCAAGTTACACAAAAACATTGCAACAATAGAGTGGAAAGAGAGATAACCTCACAATAATTCACTTTGTCTCTTAACCTCTTAAAACATCATTTTAAGATTTCTACGAATAATTTTTTCATGTTGTTTTGCTAGAAGTAAAAGTAGTTTGATTGGACTAATATTGCTCACAATATCCAATCCCCACAATGGTATATTTGTTATGATAATTGAATGAAAATTCAATATCTCAAAGTGAAAGTTTGAATCTCCTAGACCATGAAGAGAATATGGGTGTCTAGAGAGAATCTCACATGTTAAATAGGAGATAATTTGAAAATTCAAGGAAACTAGAGATTTTAGGAATACAAAAATCGTGAGGGGAAGGCGCCTAGCTGTGTAGGAAAATATTGTTGTCCAACCCATATGCACTAATGATTACAAAATTATTGTACAACAACACCAACATTCTCAACAAGGATAATTCAAAGATTGAAAAAATACAACACATAAGAGAGAGATTTAAACCTATATGAGACTTTGTTGTGTCGGTATCTAATTATAAGGTTTGCATGAACTACTCCGACCCACCAATAGACTGTGTAAGATTCACATAGGTATATACTAGAGGAATTTTTGTTAACAACTATGGTACACCATTGGAAATCTTGGTAAATATTCTCTCGAATTGAATTAGAGAACTTCCCACTAATTTCTTTGACCTCACCAGTGGGCTTCGAAGAATTGGCTCTGATGTTGGCCTCACATTCCGGATAATTTTCCGCGAACTTCTTTGATGTGAAGTTTCACTCACAGAAGGCCTTTGTAAGAACTATGATCCGAACTGATGGAGATATCACTAACCATTCAAGTGTGCCACTGGGGCCACTTGACATCTTTGGCACCAATCCACTTGTTTGTTTTCACCAAAGCTTAGCCCAGTCACCTTAAATCTTCATCATGTCTCTGATCATGCCATCATCCTCAAATGATGATCTCCCTCCTAGCATTGACACAAGATATTCTTTATTTATCTAACACAGGTTCACATGGGAAGATATGTCTTTAATATTTGTTTATTGCTCAAATTCTTAACTCTTATATGCTTACAAGGACTGAAGTTTTGTGTTTAATTTTTCGTCACCTTTATTATTGATTTTATACACTAATTAGTGTTGTGTGTTTGAGATTCAGAGATGTTTCCATGTAAGAAGACAAGCAGCAAGGAACCTATTACAGAGGCTTCTGCAAGTGGAAGCAAATAGGAGGAAGAACTTGATTCTTCAAGAGCAGTGTACGACGACACAATGAGACTCCTAGAGAAAGGATGAGACACACTCAAATGGGGTGAGGTCTTTCAGATGTTCAAAAGAGAGATGTTCTCGGTGGAAGATGAAGACCAAGAATAATTCCAAATATTCAAGAATATTCAGAGATAAGGGCTACACAGGGTGGAAGTTTGAGATATAGTGTTCTCTTTCGTAGATGAAATTGCATGGATTCTCAAGCATGTGGACCTGCAAAATTGATTCATACTCAACGCTAGGGGGGAATCCCATAGCATCATTATAAGTAGTTGATCTAGAAAAATATTACCATTCAAAAAAGAGAATCTGGAAGTTGGATGAGGAACTACTCGACAAATTTCCACACAAATCCAAAGACCTATTCAAGATATTGTACAGGATAGATACAACTTTCAAACACACACCAACTGGAGAGTATTCAACCACTGCCTTGAGAATGCCATACCGATATATCATGGCAATGATTTGCAGATTGTATGGAGAGAAAGATGCTTCTACATTTACTATTTCCTTAATTCCCTTGATCTACTACTATGTAGATGAAGGGTCAACTTTCAATCGTGATGACATCTTTTTGGAAAGCCTAGCAGAGTCCATCGCAGCTATCAAAGAGACAAAAACTAGGAAATTCCCAATTTTTCATATCTTAAGATGGGTAGGGCTTGGAAGCCAACAAACCCGTCTATTCATATATATTGCAAGGTGCTATGGGAGAACAAGTACAGGACAAAATACCACAAGATATGTGATCACTTCTTGGGACCTTTGTATGAATTCATTTTCTGCATATCATCCCCATGCATGATAGATAAAGCGTAGGCAATAATCATAAATATTGGGGATTGGTACCTAATGGAACATGACACCTACATAAGGATATACGGGGCTATTAAAGATCCCCATCTATTCCCAATAATTTTCCCCGACAAATTTGTACTTGAAGAGGTTGCCTATCAAACAATAATCCATGGAGTTGGGGTGGTTCTCTACCACGACAAGAAAGCTATTTGGTCCCCACTTCCATTACAGATCAGATCATACTCTTTTGGGAGTGTCAATCAGGCTCAATTTGGAGTGGATACATTGTTATCCTATCACTTCGGAGAAGAAATATTTAGAAGACATGACCCCAAAAAGGTGGTTAAGGAGTATTTCATCTAGATCAAGCATACTTGGGAGTATACCTCAGGTTCTTTAGAATATAGAATTATTATAAATAAGAGTAGGAGGCATGAGAAAGACATGTCTTGAGAATTATTGTAATAGAGTGTTTCTCTACTGGAGGTTGCCCCCTTGAAGAGGAAAGTGAACATTGCTTCGTATCAATAAAGGTATCATTTTTGCTGTTGTGGTTCTCTACATTTTATTGTTCCATTGTTATTTTCTACAGTATTTCTATTTTCTTCTATTGTAATAGATATGGTACCTTACAAGTGGTATCAGAGCACCTTTGCAGGAATTGCGGGCTTATTTTTTTTTTCTGTAGGGTAAAGACGTGTAATGTCGGCATATTTAAGGAACAAATATTTGTCGCTTAGTGGCTAAAAGTATGGTGGGGAAGAATATACATAGGAAATACAGACAATTTCACGGGGTTGCCTAGAAACCAAAGTTTCACCTTGTTGGAAACCTTTGTAACCCATGTTGGTACCCCTCGAGTAGTAACACATCAGAAAAAATCTGTACATGACCATCACTGCCACGTACTGAAAGGTATATAGGGAGTCCCCTAGGTCTCCTTAAACCATCCCTAGATCAATGAATCTGCCGCTTGACTGCTATAGTGCCACCAAGAACAACACTCGGGAAGATACTCTCTAGTAATTGGGTAATTGGGTAGTACGACTAAGTGTATGGTCGAGCCTCCTTAGTTGGTGCCCTGAGATATTGGGTCGAGTACTATTGTTTGACCCCACATGTATATCAGAGAGCTATAACACAAGGAAAACCCTTGCCCATAGGCACCCTGCAACCCTAACCCAGAAGGAACATACGAGACAAGGACCAGACATAATATTTGGCACCCTTATTTCCCACTTATCCCATTGGTTTCCTCTCGTTTCCTTCATCGTAATGGTATATATCACTTATCTTCCTTTTTGTCCACGAACCCACCCCTCTTTTCGCAATGGCACCCACTCGCCAAGAAGAAACTAATCAGAAATTGAATAATGACATTATTGACACTCATTCATGTTATCCCCTAACCTAGGGATAACTAAGGAGATCACGTCTCGAGGCCCATAGGTCCTAGACATGGAGTACCTAGAGCTAAACAACATGAGCATGGCCCCAAAGGGCCCCTCTTTTCTCCAGTGCAGTCCATTTATCACCAGTGTTATGAACATAATATATAATAATAAATATAAATAGATTACAATAGTTAATGAATAATTAATGAAGAGACACCTTCCCAATGAAAGGTCATGTCTCTTCATGGAAGGGCACCCCTACATGGGTATATAAGGCCATCATTCTTATTGTATCTCATCATCTCATATTCATATACATTATTTAATATATTATCCTTTATGGATTATAACCTGTTGTCTTACCTACATTGGGTATTTACCTAATGAACTAGCTTGGTTCACTACAGTGGTATCAGAGCTTTGTACTGATCCTGGCCATTGGCCATATAGGCTTCTAGCCACACTGAAAAATCTTCAGAGTTTCTCTGATCTTCAGGTCATATTGACCACAAGTGGCCCTTGGCCATTCATCACACAAGTTTACGTGAAGGAAGGAATTATTCTGCTACAAATTAGAAGAACCGAAACATTATAAATAAAAATATGCCAATGCAAATACATTAATAAAAATAAAATATTACCAGGCTATGAAATATTATTTTGTCTTCAAAAGTTACAAGAAATTAGGAAAAAAAAAGAGAAAAAGAAAAGAAAAGAAAAGAACAAAAAAGAAAAGGTTTTTCTTAAGGGGCACGTGAAGAAGTATAAGTGCACACAAAGAAGTTTGAAATAAATATTTCAGATTTGGCATTAGTTATGTTAATTGTCATTTAAAAAGTGAGAAAAAGTAATTTAAAAGAAAAAACTTTCAAAGAAGAGGAAAAGTGAATATTTTATTTTACCTTTGGAGATTTACCATCCCATGGTTTTGGAAAACCATTGGCCCATGGTATTCCATACCATATATAATGTATATGTGTGTGTGTATTTTCCTCTAAAGAAGTATTTCACAAAACTTAGGGTCGCGTTTGTTGATCCCTAGCCACCGCTAACAAATAGTCAAGAATATAAAAAGGAGTATTTGTTGGCATGTTTACCAGCATGGATTGTCATTGATGGAAAGAACAACAACAAACAGTATGCAAAGATGAAAAATCTCAAGAGAGATGGCATTCTGAGAAGTGTAGATGAGGTCCAAGTCATCAGGACTCATAGAAGGATGAAAGGTCGAGGCCTTTCACACTTAGAAATTCTCCCAAGTCGGAAGGATATGTAAGCTCGGGAGGAGGAGCACGCAGAGGAGGAGATTAGTCCTCAGCCATTGGATCTGAACGTCATGGACCAACAGCCGTCAGATCCATAATAACTGAGAAGATGATAATGGCTGAGAGCCATCCTCCAACTCCGTGAAATGCAAAATTGTGATGAGATCTGAACCGTTGGATCCAGAGGACACGTGGCTAGAGATCAACATTTCACTGACTCATGAACTGGAGAGGTCAAAGGTAAGAGTTGCAGAAACTCACGATATGCGAAGTCATGAAATGATCTAGGTCGTTGGATCCAGGGACACGTGGTGAGAGATCAGCATTTTGCTAACACGTGAACTGGAGAAGTCAAAGGTAAGAGTTGCAGGAACTCGCGATATGCAAAATCATGAAATGATCTGGGTTATTGGATCCAGAGGACACATGGCGAGAGATCAACATTTCGCTGACTCACAAGCTAGAGAATTCAAAGTTGAGAGTTGTAGGAACTCGCGATATGCGAAGTCGTGAAATGATCTGAGCTGTCGGATCATCGAGGATATGGACCATTGATTTGATATGAAGTCCAAGTTTGCGAAGAGGAGATATTGATCGTTGGATCGAGGACTAATATGGGCCGTCAGATCTAGGATAAGAACATGTGCCACCAGAGGAGATCCACATCAGTAAGGACAGTGGCAAACCACAACAACAGACTATGTCAACAAGGACAGGTGGCAGTCTACGTTAGTGAGGACACATGGTGTGATTAGACAATGAAAAGTGTCAAGTTGATTCGACATTTCAATGGATTATCGACTCCTGGAAAAAGAAAAGGAAGGATGATGTCAGATTCAATGATATTGATTGTAGTCATCGATCAAAGGGAGATACCTTGACTGTTGATCTGATATGAAGTCATTTCGAAGTTTCGTGTATCAAGAGTTTGAAGGCAACTCATAACAGGAGTTCACGATATGCGAAATTGTGACGTGACCCTATTGCTTGGCCCTTGGTCATAGCCAAGTTCACATCGTTGAATAATATAAAGGAAGGAGCTATCCCAGTCAAGCTCCATTTTAGAGTTCAAAATTTCACGAGTTGGGAGACACAAGGAAAATTGCAACAAAATATCGCGAAATGCAAAATCGCAAAGCACCCTAGTGCTTGGCCCCTGGTCACAGTCGGAGGTCATAACATTGAGGGTTTAAGGGAGGAGATAGCATGTTGATAGGCTCCATTTCATGAGTCGGGAGTTGGAAGAGTCAAGGAGACTCACGGCAGAATCACCCGAAACATGAAATCGTGAAATGACTGTTGGTTAGGCACTTGGACACAACCAACGGTCACGAGAAGGAAGGGGATTGAAAGCCAGAGGAGCCAAAGATGACTGACTATAATTTCCAGTGGAATGAAGACTGATCATAGAGATAATCGACAGATGGAAAGATGTTGAGGTCTGGGACTACCAGAGAGGCTAAGGAATCTTAGCATAACGGGCATTGATGATGAACTCAAAGGCAACAGAACTGCCTAGGAAGATGAAGAGTTGCTATGATGATCAGGATAGGTCTCGACATGACGAAGAGATGCAGAACAAAGAAGTGATTGTGGACTACGAATTAGATCTATAGTTAGAAGGAACAGTGACTCTATAAAGAGGATGCAGAGGTATTGTGTAGTGGAAGCAGGTGTTGCACAATGAATATTAAAACGCAGAACAAAGAGGATATTGTTGTTGTTGTTGAGGGTGATTCATGCGGGAAGAAGAAGATGGAGTGCAGGAGCTGAAACACAGAGGATGTGTGTTGGCTGAAAGGAACAATAGGATGAAGCTAGTACACGGGGAGGAAGGGAGGAGCTAGGGAGACTAACTGTCTCATTGAAGGTTGAAGCTTGCACTCAAGAAGTAGAAGCTGTCTTTCAGTATGTGCTGAAGAAAAAGAGGTATTAGCCTCATCTGAGTAGTTTCTCAGATAAAATATGATGTAAATGAAGTAGCGTGCTTGCTTTACATCCAAAAGAAGAAGAAGAGGTTTTTCCCTTTATGGGTTTCCTCATAAATATTTTGTGTCTCTGTCCATTTCATGTGATTGATGGTTACTGATTCATTTTCACTGAGACAAAATATTTAGTAGGTTTTAAGTTGCATTAAAGAAATAATCTATGTTAAAGAGATAAAAGTTTTATTGTGTATACAACTGATTCACCTCCCCCCCCTCACCCCCTCAGTTGTTCAACTTGTCCAATAATTGGTATTAGAGAAGGTTACTTCAGAACTTAGTTTAATCACTGGAAGTTTGGTCCTTTATGATGGATAAGAAATATGAATTTACAAAACATGGTATACCTCTATTTGATGGACATAACTATGCGTTTTGGAGTATCAGGATGAAATTGTTTTTGCAAGCTCAAGGAGTAGATGTTTGACAAGCTGTGTTGAATGAATATAGTGTTCCAGCAACCATTCCAATAGATGTTGAAGGTAAGAAACTTTATGAAAGAAATTCCAAATCTATGTATGAAATACTTGGAGGTTTAGCAGGGTCGGAATTTATTAAATTTATGCACTATGTGTCAGCAAAAGAATTATGGGACAAGCTGAAAAATGTTTATGAAGGAGATACTAAGGTGAAGAATGCTAAGTTACAGTCATATAGGAGTCAATTTGAGAGTTTAAAAATGGAAGAATCTGAAGATATAACAACTTACTTCCTTCGTATTGATGAAGTAGTTAATACCATTAGAGGTCTAGGTGAAGAAATTAAAAGTGCTAATATTGTACAAAAGGTACTTAGATATCTACCAGTAAGATTTGATCCAAAAATATCTTCTTTAGAAGAAATAACTGATCTTGCTACTTTAGAAATGGATGAACTACATGGGATACTAATAGCGTATGAGATGAGGACCTTTGGTGAGAATTCTGCTAGGAAAGAAGCAACCTTCAAGGAAGCAAAGAAGGACAAGAAAAAGGCTGAAGTAGAAACCAACAATTATGGGGATTCAGAAGAGGATATGGAAGAAGCTAATTTTGTCAAAAATCTGAAAAAGGGTACTAAAATACAAAGGTAAGCTTCCTGTTAAATGCTTTGGTTATGGTAGAATAGGACATTTTGCTTCCAAGTGTCCTTTCAATAAGAATTCTGATGGTGAAGAAGAAAGCAATAGAAAGAGTAAAGAATACAAGAACAAGTACAAGAAGTATTTTCAAAGAAACTCATATAAAAAGAAAAGTCTTTTTATTAAAGATGCTAGTGACTCTTCAGAATTAGATGAAAGTGATGGTAGCTCATATATAAGACTCTTTATGGCTATAGAAAATTAGAATGATAAAGTTAATGAAGAAGAATAAGGTGAAGTTGATTTGGAAGTTGAGCTTGTAAGTGCTTTGACTGAACTTAGAAAGGTAAGAAGAGAATGTAAACATTTCAAAGAAGAAATTAAGAATCTTGAAAATGAGATACAAAAATCTAACAAGTTGATAGAAAACACTGAAACTATGATAATTGATTTAAAGCTCAAAACAGAAGAAGCTAGAGTAACTGGGGAAGCACTAAACAATTTGCTTGTAGAAATGTAAAAAGAAAATGATGATCTGAAACTTGAAGTTGTTTCATTAAGAAAGAAGGTACAAGAAAATAACATGGATGATAGCTCAAGGATTTTGAAGCAAATTATTAGTAATCAAAGACCAAAAAATGACAAAACTAGAATTGGTTATAAATCTAAGGTTACTAATGCAAGTACTAGTACATGTTTTGAAAAAATAGGTACAGGACATACACATGTGAAAAACACTAGCAAGCGGATGGAATTAGTAAAGCAAGAAGGAAATCAGACATCAACAGTACATAGAAGGAGCTATGACAGGAACCTGAACAGGTTTGATGGCTATTGTTTCTTTTGTTACAAGTATGGACATAAATATGCTTTTTGCAATGCCTTTTCAAGAAACATAATTGCACATAACAGTCATGACAAATCTAGGTTTGATTATGGAAGAAGGCATGATAGAACCATTCAAAACAGTGTGAACAATTCCTATAACAAATTCGATGCTTTAAGGTTCGAGGGTGAATGTCATAGGTGTAATAATTTTGGACATGTGTCAAGAAACTATCCAATGAACTTTCATAAATCTACTGAACCTAATAACACTAATCTGAGAGCTAGATGGTGGAAAAAGAAAAGTGACCATTTAGTATCTGAAAAATGCACTCTAGCTTTACAGGCTAATAAAAAAGTAAAATGGTGTGTGGATAGTAGATGTTCAAAACATATGACATACATAAAACATAATTTTGTTACATTATATGAAGGAAAAGAAGATACAGTCACTTTTGGTAATGAACAATTAGATAGGATAATTGGAAGAGGTACTGTGTGTCTAAATAACAAAAATATAATGGCTGAAAATGTCTTGCTAGTTGAGGATATGGAACACAATTTATTGAGTGTAAGTAAAACTTGTAATAAAGGGAATTATATGATTTTTTATTCTAAAAATTGTCAAATTAGAGATGTCAAAACAAATAGGTTAATTGGAACATCCACAAGAACACTAAACAACATTTACATACTAGATGAGAAAAAGGAAAATTGTTATCTTTGGAATGAAGTTGAAATTTGGTTGTGGCACAAAAGGCTTGGGCATATTAACTTTAAAAATCTGATTCAGTTAAACAAAAAGGAAGCTATAAGAGATTTACCTATCATAAAGAATCTTACCAGTTCTATTTGCAAACAATGTCAACATGGTAAACAAACTAGAGTTAGGTTTAAAACCAAAGAAAAATCTACAACAAAACCTTTGGAAATAGTACATGTTGATGTTTGTGGACCTATGAGGACAACATGGTTAAATGGTGAAAGATATTTTCTGTTATTTGTGGATGAGTTTACTCGGATGACTTGGATGTTTCTGTTGAAAATGAAGTCTGAAACATTCAATTGTTTTCAAACTTTCAAAGAATTGACTAAAAATGAAATTGACATGAAAATTAAATGCTTAAGATCAGACAATGGGGGAGAGTTTGTTTCTAAAGAATTCAATAAGTATTGTGATGATAATGGTATCAAAAGACATTTTTCTGTTACTGTAACACCTCAGCAAAATGGTGTTGTTGAAAGGAAAAATAGGACTGTTATGGAGATGGAAAGAACACTGATAAATGAATCTAAACTGAGTAACATACTTTGGCCTCAAGTTGTCCATATTGTTGTTCATACTCTGAATAGAAGCTTGTTGAGGAATAACTATGAAAAAACACCTTATCAATTATGGAAAGGTAGGCCAGCAAGTGTAAAACACTTTAGAATCTTTGGCAGTAAGTGTTACATAAAGAAAGTTGATAAAATATAGGAAAGTTAGATTCTAGAACTGATGAAGGTATTTTAGTTGGATATTCATGCTCAAGAAAAGCTTATAAGTGCTACAATTTCAGATTGAAGAAAGTTGTTGAAGCCATAGATGTTAAATTTGATGAATCTTCATTTTTAAAATCCAAAATTGAATAGAAATATCATTAGACATACAAAATATATGACAAACTGAAAATGGAAAAAGAATCAAGTGATATAGAGGAAACTGAATCAACTAACAATAAAAATCTGATTCCTACTTTGGTGCAAGGGTCAACTCCATCTAAGACTCCAAATAAAAGGGTACAAAGAAATCATCCTGAAGAGAAAATCATTGGTGATAAACATGCATGTGTTGAAACTAGAAGCAAAAGGCAAGAATCTAGTTCAAATCACGAACATGTGTCATTAATCTCTTTGTTTGAACCCACGAATCTTGAAGAAGCAATCAATGATGAATATTGGATGAAAGCAATGAAATAAGAGATTAGTCAAATAGAAAAGAATGAGACATGGGAATTGTTTCCTAGACCTTTAAATAAGAATGTTATTGGGGCTAAATGGGTCTTCAGAAATAAGTTGGATGAAGTAGGTAAGGTGACTAGAAATAAAGCTAGACTGGTTTGCAAAGGGTATGAATAGGTAGAAGGCATAGATTATGGAGAAACTTATGCTCTTGTTGCAAGAATGGAATCCATTAGGCTGATTTTGGCTGATGCTAGTTCCAAGCACATTAAATTTTATCAAATGGATGTAAAATCTGCATTTTTAAATGGTGAATTAGAGGAAGAAGTATACATGGAACAACCAGATGGGTTTCAAGTGCGAGAAGCAGAAAATCATGTTTACAGGTTGAAAAGGGATTTGTATGGGCTAAATCAAGCTCCAAGAACTTGGTATTCCAGGCTTGATAAATACTTAAGGCAGCAAGGATACAGAAAAGGCAACATTGACAATAATCTTTATATTAAAGAAGAACATGATAGCTTGGTCATTGTTGAGATTTATGTAGATGATATTATTTTTGGGAGTGATAATGATCAACTTAGCCAACATTTTGCTGAAAGTATGCATAATGAGTTTGAGATGTCCATGCTTGGTGAAATGAAATTTTTCTTAGGTCTTCAAATCACTCAATCTGATGAAGGTATTTTCATTTCTAAAACTAAATATATCAATGAAATGCTCAAGAAATTTCAAATGCAGTATTGTAAACCAGTTGGCACTCCCATGGTTACTGGATGTAAGTTGAGTCAAACTGATGATTCTAAAAATGTTGAGCAGACAATGTACATATATATGATTGGCAGTCTTCTATATGTTACATCTACAAGGCCCGATGTTATGCATGCAGTTTGTCAAGTTGCTAGGTTTCAGGCATCTCCCAAAACTTCTCATTTACTTGCAGTCAAAAGGATTCTCAGATATATGGCACAACAAAGTATGGTTTATGGTATCCTAAGGGTAATCAGCTTGATTTTTATGCTTTCACTGATGTTGATTGGGCAGGTTGTGTTGACGACAGGAAGAGTACTAGTGGAGCAACATTCTATCTTGAAGGATGTCTAGTGAGTTCATCTAGCAAGAAACAACCAATAGTTTCCCTTTCTACAGCTAAGGCAGAATACATTGCAGCTGCAAATTGTTGCACTCAGGTTCTCTGGATGAAACAAATGTTATCATAAATACACATTCATTATGATGTTGCCATTCCCATTTTCTGTGACAATACTAGTGCCATTAGTATCTATAAAAACCCAGTTATGCATTCCAAAATGAAACATATTCCTATTAAATTTCATTTTATCCGAGAGAAAGTTTTAAGTAATATCATTAAGCTGGAGTATGTTGGTATGAAAGATCAGATTGTTGATATCTTGATGCAGGAGCATCGTTGTTGACCGCGTGGAGAAAAAACCCATCAACTTCGAGGAATCTGTATGGGAGCTCAATGCTGGCAGTTAGAAGATATTTTGGAGGCCGTCTTAACTCTGTGCCAGAATTAAACCGTTGAGACATGCTTGAAATCAGCGCCAAAAAATTCTGGAGGCATGCTTGAACTCAACGTGGAAACTTTTAAGCACACTTGAACAAATGCGAGAGAAGTGGGAGTTTCCACTCCTGATCTGGAATGCGACTGATCCAAGATAGTCGTTAGGCCAGGTTGTAAAGTAGACAAGTATCCAGGGGGGAACCCTAAGAGCCCTTTGATAAATAGAGGTTTTCTAAGCCCGAATGAGGCTAATCAACAACTAGAAAATCAGAAAAATAGAGCTGCAAGTTAGTAGGAGTTTTCAATTTTAGTTTCTATATTTTGAATCACAGTTGTAACCATTTTTCATTTTATGAATATAGCAGAGGAAAATTGACTCAATGTCTGGCATGAGAAGTGTTTGCAATTCTCTGTGTTTTGTGTTTTTATATTTGAATGAATGGATATCCGTATGAGTATACAGAACTGTGAATGTTAGGATAAACTTCAATCATTTCTCTTCTGTGAAGTAGTGCAAGGTGTGCACACAGAATGCAAGGAGTGCATTAGTGGGACTTGTTTCGGTTCCAAAGCTCATAAGAGATAACATGGAGGTTTGTACCTTTGCAAGGAGTGCAAAGAGACTAGTGCAAGGTGTGCATAGTCACTCGTAGGAATTCGAACATTGTGTAGAAGTCTGGAGCAAGGTGTGCAAAAACCTAAGAATCAACTAAGTTTCGAAGAGGTTCTGTGAGGAACTGCAAACCCATAAAGGGAGAATGCCAGGAGGGAGAAAGTAATTTCCCTTCAAGAATTCCTCAGAAAATATGAGAGATCGAAATCCCAGAGATGCAAGGAGTGCGTGGGAGTCAAATTCTTCAGAAGACCAAGTTCAGGAGGAACAACGATTTTCATAAGTGTTAAGGGAGTCCAAGAACTGAACCCATTTGAGAAACTAGGGTTCGAAAGCCTTCAAACACTTAGAAAATTTCTAAGTCTAAAAAAAGTATAAGAGCTTAGGAGGAAAGATCTTAGTCATTCAACCCGGACGTCGGGGCATCAAAACCATCCATTAGGAGGGATGCGTGGCAAACGACCAACGTTTCATTGACTCGCACTTGGGAGAATTCAAAGAGCTAAGTTCCCAAACTCATGAAATCCGAATCCGCGACTGAATCTAAGCCGTTGGGTTCAGGGGAGATCTGGACCATTGATTGTCCAGTGAAAAATATCGACATTTCAGAGGTCAAGAGATTGGAGGTGACAAGCCTCGCGACTTCGGGAGTCACGAAATCCCAAAAATCATCTTGACTGTCAGACTAAGGGAGAGTCTAGACCATCATATCTATACCATTAGAGCTTCGATGATCGGAAAATATGAGGTGAGAAGTATTTTGACTTCATGACATACGAAATCCCGAAACCATCATAACCATCGGATCGGAGGAGAGATCTGGACAGTTGATCCAGACCATCGACATTTAGGAAGTCGGGAGTGTGGAGGAACCTATTTCCAGGAAACCCCGATACACGAAGTTCCTAACATCAGGAGTTTGGGTTTCGGGAGGACAAGCAAGCGAACCTCATGAAATACGAAGACGCAAAACATGAAACATCGATTCGATCGTAGTCGTCGATCAAGGGAAGATATGGATGGTAGATCCCAGACTATCGCGATTTTGGCTATCGGGTGAATAGAGGTAGAAACACACCCATAGTCGTGAAACATGAAATGCTGATTCGATTGCAGTCGTCGATCAAGGGAAGATATAGACTGTAGATCCCAGACCATCACGATTTTGGCTATCGGGTGAACAAAGGTAGCAACATGTCCATAGTCGTGAAACGCAAAACACCGAATTAATCGCAACCATCAATCAGGGGAAGACCTGGACCATAGATCCCAGACCATCATGATTTTGGCTATCGGGTGAATGAAGAGTCAATTGACTAATATAGCCAATACGTGAAATTGCGATGCGCTTTTCCAGTGAGGCATGTGGTCACAGGGTGTGGTCATGTGGAGGCGAAACTTGCACTTTAGCGCTTGTTCATGTGAGTGGAAGTTAGTAAAGACCTATGGATTGTCACTAAAACGTTCTAGCAGGGAATCGAGGACGGGTTCATTCCAGTCTTGAGAAGATCCTAAGGCCGAGAGGTCACGCAACCCTTGGAGAGAAGGGGGGGTCTACGTCAAGTGGTATCAAAGCTTCGTTTTGTCTATAGACAGCAGGAAGAAGAGGAGGAGATAGTCTTATATCGTCAAATGGTATCAAAAGATAAAGTTTTCTTGTAGATCATAGGAAAAGGAGAGGAGATAAAAAGGACTCGGAGTTATACTCTGTGTGTGACAGATAACCAACACAATGTCACCGAGGAGATGAGCAAAAAATTCCTTAGCCAATCGAGCTATGGAAAGGGAGATGCGAGAGATTCGTGCAAGGTTGGAAACAATGGAGGCAACACAGAGATGAGCACCTGATGCTAGAGACATCAGCGATGCTGAGAGAGAAGAAGCTATGGATGAGAATGTCGCAGAAGAAGCTGTAGGAGAGAATGTTGCCAAAGAACGCTTGCTAAGAGAAGTTGCTAGATTGGGAGGCACAACCAAGATAGAGGTCCCAATGTACGAAGGAAATCTAGACGCCGAGGAGCTGTTGGATTGGATAAGGTCCATGGATAAACATTTTGACTCTGAAGAGGTCGATAAAGAAAAAAGGGTGAAGCAGGCTATCACCATACTAAAAGGACATGCAACGTTGTGGTGGGATGAATTGCAGGTTGAGAGGAGAAGCAAAGGTAAACATAAAATAAATAATTGGGACAGAATGGTAGCCAAGTTGAAGGCTAAGTTCATGCCCAAAGATGATCAAATCAATCTGTTCAAGAAGATGTAGAACCTGAGACAAAAAGGGATGACAGTTAAAGAGTATATGAAGGAGTTTTATAGACTGAACATCAGAACTAGACAAAGGGAGAGAGATGAATAAAAATTTTCCAGGTATATGAATGGATTTAGATATGAAATCCAGGACGAGCTTAGCATGATGTCAGTAAATACAGTGGAGGATGCTTATCAATTTGTAGTGAAAGCAGAAGAGAAGTTGTCCAGAAAACAAAGCCAGCGAGGAAGAGGTAAAATCCCATCCCCAAACAGAGGTAAGGGAGTTACCCATGACAGAGTACATAATCCCAAGGATGAGGCTGTGAGGCCACATAGTCACTCAGAGAGAGGAGGAAGTTCCCGAGAAAGGCAAGGTGGTGGAAGAAATTCTTCCATAGGAAGAGGAAGAAGAGGAAGAGGAGAGATACGATGCTATGCTTGTGGAAGGATAGGGCACATGTCTTGGGACTTCCTCGAGAAAAATAAAGAAGGAGGCGGTGAAGCTCACATTTCAGAAGCGTAGCGAAGAGATGTTGAAGCTGAAGGAGAAAAGGATGGAAGATCCCTGATGTTGAGGAAGGTTCTCTTAAAACCAGAGGCAAAAGTTGAGAGGCCAGTGTAGAGGAACAGTCTCTTCAGAACAACTTCCAAGACTAAGGACAGAGTGTGCAAGGTGATAATCGACAGTGGGAGCACTGATAACCTAGTATCCACAGAGATGGTGGAGAAGTTGGAGCTGGAGACAACTGCACATTTGAAGCCATACAAAGTCTCATGGCTTCATAAAGGACACCAGGTAATGGTTACTAAACAATGCTTGGTTAATTTTAAGATAGGAGGATATAGAGATGAAATCCTATGTGATGTGATTATGATGGATGTATGCCATATTTTGTTGGGAAGACCATTGCAGTTTGACAGGAATGTCATCCATGATGGAAGGAAGAATACATACAACTTGGAGAAGAATGGTAGAACGCACATGTCATTGCTAATGGAGGAGAAGAAAGTGAAAGAGGAAGCCAACACAAGCATACTTCTCATGAGTGGGAAGGAACTCTTGAAAGAAGTAAAGGAGGGATAGGAGATGCAATTTGTTGTGGTGAGGAAACCTAGAGTTATCCTTACAAGAACATCGATGGATGATTTTCCAGAAGAAGTTTAGGAATTGCTAGAAACTTTCACTGACATAGTGGTGGATGAGCTACTAAACTCATTACCACCTGTCAGAAGTATCAACCATCATATTGACTTGATACCAGGGGCAAGTCTTCCAAATAAAGCAACATACAGATTGACACCTCGGGAGAATGAGGAAGTGAAGAACCAAGTTCAGGAATTGTTAGACAAGGGTTTAGTCAAAGAGATCTTGAGTCCATGTGCAGTACCAACTGTATTGAGTCAGAAGAAGGATGGAGGATGGATAATGTGCACAGAATTAAGAGACATTAACGAGATCACCATCATGTATAGATTTCCTTTACCAAGAATGGATTATTTAATGGATTTCTTAAGTGGATTAATTTTTTTTTCCAAAATATATTTGAAAAGTGGATATCACCAGATTAGGATGAGAGAAGGTGATGAGTGGAAAACGACCTTTAAGACAAATGACGGTTTGTATGAGTGGCCCGTTATGCCATTTGGCTTAACAAATGCCCCGAGTACTTTTATGAGGCTGATGAATGAAATACTAAAAGATTTCATTGGCAAGTTTGTAGTTGTATATCTGGATGATATATTGATCTTTAGCAAGACTAAAGAAGAGCATTTGAGGCACCTGACATTAGTGATGAGGAGGCTACAGCAGGAGAAGTTGTTGATAAATCTAAAGAAGTCATCTTTCATGAAGATGGAACTCATTTATTTGGGTTTTGTGATCTCTTCGAACGAGTTGAAGATGGATCCAGAGAAGGTGAAAGCAATCAAGGAATGACCATCACCAAGGAGCATGTTCGAGGTAAGGAGATTCCACGGATTAGCAAGTTTTTATAGGAAGTTCATCAGATATTTCAGTGGGATTTGTGCGCCAATGATGGACACAATCAAGAAAAGACATAAATGTTTTCATTGGACATAAGAGGCCGAGAGGAGCTTCAATATACTGAAGGAGAAAATAATAGAGCGACCAATTCTGGTCTTGCCGAATTTTGAAAAGACATTTCAGGTGAGATGTGATGCAAGTGGAGTTGCAATAGGAGAAGTTCTAAGTCAGGATAATAGACCTGTTGCATATTTCAGTGAGAAGATGAATGAGACCAAAAGAAAATACTCCACGTATGATAAAGAATTCTATGCCATAATTCAATCCCTGAAGAAATGGAGACATTACCTTGTCCCACAGGAATTCGTCTTGTATAGCTATAACTAGGCTTTACAATTCATAACTAGACAAGAAAAATTGAATCAGAGGCATTCAAAATGGGTAGAATTCATGCAGATTTTACTTTTGTTTTTAACCACATTGTTGGAACTGCTAACAAAGTCGCAGATTCTTTGAGCAAGAGATGTTTGATTCTGCAAGAATTTCAATTGAAGACCTTGGGGTTTGAATGCCTTAAGGACATGTATGGTGATGATACATATTTGAAGGAGGCATATGAAGCATGTACAAACCCTATGTTGAGAAACGAAAGCTAGTGGACAGAGTACATAATTCAAGAGGGATTTTTGTTCAAGGAAAATTAGTTATGCATACCAAAATGTTCTATGAGGGACAACCTTATGAAGGAGAAGCATAGTGGAGGATTGGCTGGACATTTTGGCCATGACAAAACGTTTTCACAGTTTAGAAACTCATACTACTGGCCAGGTATGAGAACAAAAGTGATAAAGTTTGTGAACAGATGTAGAATCTGCCAACATGCAAAAGGGAAGAAACAGAACACTGGATTGTATCAACCATTGCCAATACCAGAGAGGCCTTGGGATGCAATAAGCATGGATTTTGTATTGGGATTGCCAAGAACACAAAGAGGATTTTATTCCATATTTGTGGTGGTGGATAGATTTTCGAAGATGGCACATTTTATCCTATCCCAGAAGACCAGTGATGCAACACATGTTGCAAATCTATTTTTTAAGGAAGTTGTAAGACTTCACGGCCTACCTAGAAGCATTGTCTCGGAAAAAGACACTAAATTTGTTGGTGACTTTTGGAGAACACTATGGAAGAATTTGGGGACAGATTTGTCCTTCAACTTAGCTTCTCACCATCAGACAGATGGGCAGACTGAGGTGGTAAACAAAAGTTTAGGAAATTTATTGAGAAGTTTGGTCACCGAGCACCATAATCAGTGGGATCAGATTCTGCCACAAGCAGAATTTGCATACAATGACTCACCAAACAGGAGCACTGGAAGGAGCCCATTCCAAATACTGTATGGAATGCAACCCAGGGGAGTTGAGAAACTTCGAATAGAGTGAGATCAGGAGCGTTGGAGCAGAAGATTTTGCTGCAGACATGCAGAAGCTCCATAGCCAGATCAGAGGACAATTGCAGAGTTATAACTAGGAGTACAAATGCAGAGCTAATCAACATCACAGAGAACTTCAATTTGAAGTGGGAGATCAGGTTCTTTAACATATTTGGAAAGAAAGGTTCCCCAGGGGAACAGACAACAAGTTAAATATGAAGAAGATAGGACCATGTAAGATCTTGAGGAAGTTTGATGCAAACGCCTATGAGATTGAGCTACCAGATCATGTGGGCATATCACACAAATTCAATGTTTTAGACCTGTATCCTTATAGGGATGATGACACAAAGGGATCCTAAGAACATGATAATATTCAGTGGGAGAAACAAATGCTTATTTCAGAAAAACCACAGATGGAGAAGATTGTTGATCGAAGGATTGGAACAAATACCAGAAGGAAGACCTATTTTGAATATCTGGTCAAATGGAAGGGACACCCAATAGAAGATGCCAGTTGGGAAAATTAAGCTGCTATCTAGAATCATGGAAAGTCAATGTAGGAGCTCATGGATAGGAGTCCATGAATTTTTTTCAAGGGGAGTATGATGCAGGAGCATCGTCATCGATCGTGTGGAGAAAAAACCCATCAACGTCAAGGAATCTGTACAGGAGCTCAATGCTAGAAGTTAGTAGATATTTTGGAGGCCATCTTAACTCAGGGTTGGAATTAAACCATTGAGACACGCTTGAACTCAGCGCCAGAAATTTTTAGAGGCACGCCTGAACTCAACGTGGAATCTTTGAAGCATGCTTGAAGGACTGTGAGAGAAGTGGGAGTTTCCACTCCTACTCTGGAATGCGACTGATCCAAGATAGTCATTAGGCTAGGTTGTAGAGTAGACAAGTATCCAGTGGGGGAAACCTAAGAGCCCTCTAATAAATAGAGTTTTTGTAAGCCTGAATGAGGCTAACCAATAAGTAGAAAATCATAAGAGTAGAGCTACAAGTTAGTAGGAGTTTTCAATTTTAATTGTTATCTTTTGAATCACAGTTGTAACCATTTTTCATTTTATGAATATAGCAAAGGAAAATGGACTCAATGTCTAGCATGAGAAGTGTTTTCAATTCTCTATGTTTTGTGTTTTCATATGTGAATGAATGGATATCCGTATGAGTAGACAGAACTGTGAATGTTAGGATAAACTTCAATCATTTCTCTTCTGTGAAGTAGTGCAAGGTGTGCACACAGAATGAAAGGAGTGTGTTAGTGGGGCATGTTTCGGTTCTAAAGCTCAAAAGAGATAACACGAAGGTTTTTCCCTTTGCAAGGAGTGCAAAGAGACCAATGCAAGGTGTGCACAATCACTCACACGAATTTGAACACTGCATAGAAATCTGGTGCACAGTGTGCACAAACCCGAGAATCAACTAAGTGTCGAAGAGGTTTTGCGAGGAGCCGCAAACTCAGAAAGGGAGAATTTCAGGAGGGTGAAAGGAATTTCCCTTCGAGAATTCCTCAGAAAATATGAGAGATCGAAATCCCAGAGACGCAAGGAGTGTGTGGGAGTCAAATTCTTCAGAAGGCTAAGCTCGGGAGGAACAACGCTTTTCATAACTGTTAAGGGAGTCCAAGAACCGGACCTGTCTGAGAAACCAGGGTTCGAAATCCTTCGAACACTTAGAAAATTTCTAATTCTGAAGAAAGTATAAGTGTTGAGGAGGAAAGATATTAGTCGTTTGACTCGGACACCGGGGCATCGGAACCGTCCATCAGGAGGGACTCATGGTGAACAACCAGCATTTCGCTGACTCGCACTTGGGAGAAGTCAAAGAGACAAGTGCCCAAACTCATGAAATCTAAATCCGCGACTGAATCTAAGCCGTTGGGTTCAGGGGAGATCTGGACTGTTGATTGTCCAGGGAAAAATATCAGCATTTCGGGAGATTGGAGGTGACAAGCCTCACGACTTCGCGAGTCGCGAAATTCCGAAACCATCATGACCATTGGACTGAGGGAGAATCTGGACCTTCATATCTGCACCATCGGAGCTTTGGGGATCAGAATATCCGAGGTGAGAAGTATTTAAGAAAATAGTAATTATTATTTTAATAGTTTGAATTTGGCATTTAAATTTAATTGGACCAAATAGTGAGGGATCGTTGTTTTATATGAATTAGTGGACATATACGTGTAGATAGATCACTGCAAAATCACTGACAAATCTGATTGCTTGACATATAACAAATGGGATTTCTCAAGCGGTGATGGGCGATATTCAGGGTGAAAGTATGTTGACCTTGAAATATTCCATTGAAGTCAAAATATGCCATTAAACTTTGCACATAGAAAGGAGGAAGCAGATTTGTGTAACTTACCCAATCGTCATGAATTTCTTTTCTGAGTTTGATTGGCTCCTCTTCTTCTCAACGGAACTTGATATATTTGATGTCACCACCTGCAAATGATAGATTCAACATTGAAGATCACACAACAAATAAAAGTACGATCACAGTTTTGAAAGCCCAATGACAACGCTAACAAATCTCGTTGGCAAGTAGATCATAGGTTGTCCATGTACAAAAATACATCCCACACCTGAAAGCAATTTTGATTATACAAGTGCAGATCTGGTGGTTGGAAAAACACAAATAGGATTTGTTTGTGGACCAAATTAAAAACTGAAACCCTTGCGGCATAAAATCAAAGATCTTAGATCACGAGACTTGATCTGCCAATTTCTAATAGTTCTCATGCATTTCATGCACCCAGGTATATACTTCATTTTCAAAATGAAATCTCCTCGTCTCTACCTCCTCCACTCTTCTACGTGAGGCCACTTTCTCTCTCATAGGACTCAGACTTCGGCTTCCGTTTTGACTCCAGCCACCTCTGAACCCCAAAATTAGCCCAACAACTTTCTGTGCAAATACTTATTTATCTTGCATACCCTTCAAAGTGGTAGCCACCTGTTCTTCTTCTCTGAACTGGACATAAACCTTTCCAACCATGTGATCTCTGATCAGACCTTAAGGATCTGCTGAACAATGATGCAAAAAACATTTTTACAGTTGCAAGAATCGTAAAAAACATGTTTGACATGTCAAGACCATTGAAACAAATCTACCATGTTTTCCATTCAATTCTTATTGATAAATTTCATAGCTTTATTCAGGCCCTAGAAACAATATAGCCCCGATACCAATTGAAGAAATTGAGCATAAGCATATTAGGACAAGAAAATTGGCAGAAAAGGCCTCAAGCCATAATTCTCAACATTGTATTCATCTTAATTATACAAATATATAATACAATAATGAAACCACCTCAATTGTTCTCACATCGACACCTCATCAGGATATAAGGTAGGAGTAGGAAATATAGGATTCTAGAAACACACCTAGGATAACAACTATATCCTCGCATATGAAATATACAAAGGTGGTATACTAAGACTTAATGATTGTATATGAGAAAAAGGCTAAGAACATCATGGATGTAAGTTAACAAAACAAGGAATATGTGTGGATAAATAATCTGGATGCATAACAAAGATGCATGTTTATATTGCTTATAGAAATATTTGGTACACAAATGAAGCTAAATCAAGGTTGAGGCCATCATAGCTAGTGAATAATATGAAATAATGAAGTTGCATGTTGAAGGAGCTCCTTGTGAAGGAACAAGGTAAATAATTTTTCAGTAGAACAAAATCACAACCTTAATGACTGCTGAGAATTGACCAGTGGGCTACAAGAATATGTATATATATAAGAATCCTAGATTACATTATAAAACAAAATATATGAGTGGAAAACTAACAAATGAATGTTGACCATTCTTATATCTGAATTGTAATTTGCAGAATGCACAGGTTCACAATTCATTATGAACAAAAAGATCTGCTATTGGAGCATGTTGATGTATCCAATAGGTGATCCATATTTTTATGAGCAGAACGAAATGAATACAGATTACTATCAAAAGATACTTAACACATAATAACAGATATACAATAAAATTGGTTTCTATTCAATAAGGAAATAAGATGAAACTGTAAAATGTAGTGGAAAACAAGCTTGCTAGAATGGTGGTGGCTTATATCTGAGAAGAGATGTGATGGATGCACTCATTCGAAAAAAGATGATTACAATGAAGCTTTGAAGCCCTTTTTACAATAAACGAGAATGTCAAAAACCCTAGACATCCAAAAACCTAACCCTAGGAGATGAAGTGCCAAATGTCATGTGGACCCCGTTTGGGTAAGTTAGTACATCAACTTCCCGGGGTCTTAACTTTTGCATACGATCTCTGTTTTAGGTGCACGATAACCCATTGGAAAGTTCCATCTGAGGAATACACATATTACCATGAGAATCCAATTCCATCTACAATTTGATTGTGGAGAGCCCTAAAAACGTTTTTTAGGGCCTCAAAATGGCCTCAAAAGTTAGGGACCCAAAAACTATGAAAAAACTACCAAACTGCAAAACTGCAAAAATGAGCTAGTTGGAATAGGTGGGAGGCCACTGAAATCAATATGGATCAATCCACACCCCTTAGGAAGAAATGGTGTCCATTGCGTTGAGTGCCCCCATCATATGAGGAAATTTCTACTGAATTTGGCCCCAGGTGAACCACTTTCCTTGGTGCAGGAGTTGCCCTGCTTTGACAACTCGATAAAGCTAGATCTTTTGTTGGTGAGTACCCTTGACCTTTTTTCCACAATCTAATCATTGGATGCCTATTTTATGCAGTTGGGGTTGAGCTCTGTTGGTGTCAGTTGTTTCTCTATCTCTAAGGTGTCCAATAATGGTGGGAAATAAGGTCGAAGGAGATCCACGTTGAACATTGGGTGCATGGAAAGGAAAGGAGGAATGTTGAGCTCAAAAGAATTATCACCCATAGCCTTGGTGATGGTGTACGACCCATAACATAGCGTGAGAAGCTTCTGATGGGTTCTTGTAAGGCATTCTTTCTGCACGTGCAACTAAACTTTGTAACCCACCTGAAACTTATGTGGCACCTGGTGTTGATCGTGGCACTGCTTGTACTTGTCATTGGACTTCTGTAGGATATCTTGAACCTGTTGGAGGATGTGATGGATCCACTCAATGAACCGGGTGTCTTTTTTAGCTTCAGTTGGAGCAGGATATGAGTCAGTCGAGGTGACTACAAGGGGTAGTGCAACATCTATGGGACCCAATGGTTGGAATCCCAACCCCACCTAAAAGGGGTTATGGCCGGTTGAGCTATGTAGGGATCAGTGGTAGTTTTGTTGAACATAGGGAAGAGTATCATCCCATGTGTGAGGGTGCTTGGAATTATATATGTGTAGGATATGCACGATCATTCGATTTACGACCTTGGTTTGGCCATCTGTTTGGAGGTGGAAGGTTGTGGATTTGGTGAGCTTGGTGTTCAGAAGTGACAAGAGGCTCGACCAGAATGTGTTGAGAAATTCGTTGTCCTGATACAAGACAATGGTTTTTGGGATTCCAAAATGTACACAGAATCGTTCAAAGAAGAGCTTGTCTATGGCCTCTGTTGTGATTCTCTTCTTGCAGGCGACCATAATCGCCATATTAGAAAAGCGATCAACAACCACAAAAAAATTCATTTCCCCGCTTGGTGGACAGGAGGCCCGACATGTAGTCCATTGATATGGATTCCCATGGCCTGTCAGGAGTAGACAGAGGGGTGTTCAAGCCATGCTTCTTAGTGATCGTTTTGGAAATAGTGTAGGTAGTGCATGACCTAATATACTTGTTGACCTCATGTCGAAGTTTCGGCCAGTAGAAATGTTTCTACAACATTTTCATTGTCTTTTCGAAGCCAAAGTGTCCTTCCACCTGAATGTAGTGGGATTCCCAGATAATCTTCACTCCCTTGCTTTTTGGAACACCGATATGGCCCAGACGTCACAACAACTCATCCTGAAGATGGAAACTTTCGATAATTGTGTTTTCACCCAACATTTGGTAGGTGGTGGTGAATTCTAGGTCTATCTCATAGATTTGGGACCATCCAAAGGTCTCATGGCCGTAAGAGTTTATCACCGTAGTGAGTGTCATGAATGGTAGTTTGCTGAGGAAATCAATGACATGGTTGTTGCTTCCTATTTTATAATTGATGTTGAGGTGGAATTACTGCAAGTATCTGGACCACTTCTGATGGTGGTCATTCTACAATTTTCCTTGTGTCTGCATGAATGACAATGGATTATGATCAGTGTGGATGACTACTTCTTCCAAAGAATATATTGTCTCCACTGGCAACAGGCTTTCACATTGGAGTAAATTTCTTTGTCATAATTAGGGTACTTACGGACAACATTTGATAGTGTCTCACTATGATAGGCCACAGGGTGGCCATGTTGAGTGAGAAGGACACCCACAATATAGTCTAAATCACATGTCTTGATCTCAAAGGGTTGTTGCAGGTCCAATAGTTAAAGTACTCAGGTTGAGCATAAGTGTTTATTCAAATCATCGAACTCTTGTTGTTGGGATCGACCCCACACAAATTTTTCCTTACCACCACCCCTAGTTACTTGGATAAGGGTCAATGCAATATGGGAGAATCTCCACATGAACCTGTGGTAGAAATTGGCAAGGCCCAAGAAGATACGAATCTCAGTGAGTGTGGTTGGGGCTGGTTAATCACAGATGAATTGGATCTTGGATGGATCCACATGTACACCATGTTGATAAACAATGTAGCCCAGGTAATGGACCATGTCCATGTCGAAGGAGCATTTTTCCTAGTTGGTATATAACTTGTGTTGCCGCATGGTTTGCAGAACCTGCTGAATATGTTGCAAGTGTTCTGCCTGAGTCTTGCTGTAAATGAGGATGCCATCCAGATATACCACTACAAAAGTATTGGTGAATGGTCACAAGATATCATCCATCATACTCATGAAAGTGGTTGGAGAATTTGTCAAACCAAAGGGAATGACCAACCATTCAAAAATACCTTCCTTTGACTTGAAGGTGGTCTTCCATACATTTGTATGTTCTATCGGGACCTAGTGGTAGCCAGACTTCATATCAATATTACTGAAGTATTTGGCCCTCGTGAGCTAATCAAGGAGGTCGTCAATTCGAGGAATTGGGTACCATTTTCTGACAATGATTTTATTCAAGGTAGGGTAATCAATGCATAGTCACCAGGTTCCATCTTTCTTCTGTACCAGCACCATTGGGCTTCCGCAAGGTGATGATCTGGGATGGATGTGCCCATTTTGGAGTAGTTCTTGGATCTATCACTTGATCTCTTCATTCTATAATAGAGAGTGGAAGTAGACTGGCCCATTGGGTAGTGGTGCATAGAGGGTCAGATCGATGGAGTGCTTGACTTGACAGTGCAGAGGTACCCCAGTAGGTAAGGAGAAGATATCAAAGTATTCTTCCATGAACTTATCCACTTTCTTTTGTTGTGTGAAGAGGTTGGTCGTGAAGAACCTGGATGTGGCTACAATATTTCATGCATTCTAATAGAGAATCACGAAGAAGACAAACTTCCCCGTCTAATAGATGACCTTCCTGCATTACTTGGAAGAGATCAAGGAAATAGCACTAGGTGGGATTGCCTTAGGTATCTTGCATAATTTCTTGTTAAAAGTAATAATAACATTGTGAGGCCTAGACTCATATACAACATGACGTTTCCATAAATATGGTTGGCCCAAAATAACATTACAAACTTTGAGAGGGGAAACATCACACAATACCTCATCTTTGAAGGGCTTGATGCCATAGGAAAAGATACATTGTTGGCTGATGTGGATGTCGATTCCTTGGCGGAGCAATCCAATGGTGTAGGGTTGCGGGTGTGGAATTTTTGGTAGGGCAAGTCCCTTGACAACCTTTGCTAAGATGAGGTTCTTTTGGATATTGCTATAAATGATAAAGTGAAGTGGGGTACCTTTCACCTACATCTGTGAATGAAAAAGGTGCTCGCCTTCCTCTGGCTTGTCTGGTTCATTGAGCTGGAGCTTGGTGGTAGCAATGGTAGCACTGGGATCTGCATCAATGATCTGTCTCCCCCTTTATAGTTCTGACTCAGATTCATAACCCGCATATGATTCAAAGTATTTCACCTCAGCCACCAGCGACTTCTTTGAGCAACAATCAACAATTTTATTCCAGGGGATCTTATGGAAATCACACCACTTCCTAGTATCTTTCTTTGTCTTTCCAGTGTCCTTTGCTTGCTGCGTAGACTAGTTGTCCTGAGGTTTTCTATATTTACTCTGTCCCTTGATCTATGGGTTGGGGCCCCCCTTTCCTGGATTTTACCGTGAGGGGTTGCTAGGCCTAAATTTATTTGTCTTTTGTTTGAGCTTCTTCTCGATTTTGACAACATATCGGTAGGCCACACCCAAGGATGAGATGTACAAAAAGTTCATTTAGACCTATATGTGTCTATGTAGACTTCTGTGATACTTGAGCACCAGATTTCTCTCAGAATCCTTGATACTCAACTTGGTGCTCAAGGTATGGAAGATATTTGTGAACTCGAGCACTGCTTGGTCTCTTTCCTGCCGCAGTGTGGTCTATTTTGTGTGCAGGTCGTCATAACTTCCAATAGGGTAGTATTATTCCTTAATAGAATCCCTGAAGGACTCCTGGATGAACGTGACTATAAATAATGAGGGTTCCTCTATTTCCTTTTGCTCACAGAAAATTTCCCACCAATCCTTGACATGGGGAATGACTTTGAGGAGCGCAAAAGTGATATTTTCTCTATTTGAGAAGTTATGGACAGAGAAGTACCCTTCTAGTAGATTTAACTTCTTTTCTACGACATCTATGTCTATCTGACCTTTAAATATAGTAATATCAAACTTGATTTGTACATTGAAGGGGGCGATGCCTCCATTTGAAGAAGATGCATCGCTTGTTGGTAGCAGCCGAAGGATTTGCGCAAAACTATCCATCATCTCGTTTCTTTGTTGCATGAGGGATTCCTTGAGAAACATTTTGAAGGGATCTCCTATCCCTTCTTCTTTATTTTCTCCCACCATGAGAGGTCTTTTGGGCGTGTGAGAGATTTTGTCCTCAAGAGAAACCAACTCGAGACCCAATTCTTTGTACCCTGACCTCGTTGGGGACATGCATTGAGAACAACAAAGAGAAGACCGCTATGATACCACTGACCCATATTTTTATGAGAAGAACAAAATGAATACATATTATTATCAAAATATTCTTAACATAGAATAACAGATATATAGTAAAATTGGTTTCTATTCAATAAGGAAATAAGCAGAAACTGTAAAATGTAGCGGGAAACAAGCTTGCTAGAATGGTGGTGACTTATCTCTGAGAAGATATGTGACAGTTGCACTCATTTGCAAGAAGATGATTACAATGAGGCTCTAAAGGCATTTTTACAATAAACAGAAATGTCAAAAATCCTAGACATCAAAAAACCTAACCCTAGGAGATGAAGTGCCAAAATTCATGTGGGCCTTGTTTGGGTAAGTTAGTACACCAACTTCTCGGGGTCGTAACTTTTGCATACAATATTCATTTTAGGTGCATGATAGCATGTTGGAAAGGTCTATTCGAGGAATACACATGTTTCCATAAATATATAACTCCATCCACAATTTGACTGTGGTGATCCCTAAAAATATTTTTCAGGGCCTCAAAATGACCACGAAAGTCAGGGACACGAAAACTAGGAAAAAACTACCAAAATGATCTAGTTGGAATAGGTGGGAGGCCACCTAAATCCATATGGATAAATGGGTATGAATGTAGCTATGAATAATGGCACATGGATTAAAGTCGTTTCACAATTAAAATTTCATTGGGAAAATTTAGTGTGTTGAAAGGATGCATAAGTAAATAATAATATATCCTTTTCCATTTTAGCCTTGAATAGATAAAAATGACTTGGACTATTAGTATGCATAGTTTTGAAAATATAAAGTGTAGGAAAACTAACAATTTGTTTGGCTGAGGAATGTTTAAATTGCAGGAAGAAAAGGGTCTTGGATATGGTAGTGTTGTAAGCCCATAAGGAAGACCAATTTCCTATTGAGGTAAACTACTATGGGGAGGAAAGTCCCATGCTTGTGAATCTGGTTCCTATGAGAAACATGTTTGAAAATAAATGTGGAATTTGGAAATCTGTGGGTGACAGATTTGCAAGAAAATCCTAAATTTGAAATTGATGATAATATCTCATAATTTATTTATACATGTGATACAATTAAGATGACAAAGATATGTCTTGAGAGGATAGGTGAAGGATGTCAAGATGGAAAGCATGAAAAAGGATACTGTTGAGACCAGAAAACCCTGTGGTAAGCCATTATCTCCCTAGAATATGTTGCATTGTGGCAACACTAGCCAGAGGGACTCCTCGACAGAGAAAGTCTGAGGGAATCCTCGACTATAAGGCTCAATGAAGTCTTTATAACTCTGATTTTGTGAGAAATCCTTGTCAAGGAAATATGTATCACCCGAGGGACTATATAGCAGAGAAGGGGATGTCTGAGCCTGGTCTTGGAGGGTGAGTGACCACAAGGAAGAAGGGACTTTGATAATTCTCATACACTATTGATTGGGATCATGCACATAATGGGTATGTCCAAGAAAACATGTGAGACAAGATAACAAGAAAACCATGTGTATGCAAATCCACAAAATACACAGATAAGTATTGTGCTATATTATGAAATATTTCCTCTTGATTTTTTCATAACAGTAAGATGTTTTCGCATGAAATTGTAATTAATATGCTTGTTGTCCAAGATTATTGAAGGCATGTGACAAAGGCCAAGAGTATGAAAAGGACCTGACCAAGAAAGAGGATCAATATTTCTGAAGTAGCTGAATGAAAACGACATGAAACTTGTTACCGAGAAAGAACATCGGGGACGATGTTCCTTTTAAGGGGGGGGGGATTATAATACCCCTGTTTTCCCCAGCTTGTAATTAATCATTAATTATGATTACCATGCTATGGCATGGGAAAAATGTAAATGTATTATTGTTTATATTTCCAATAAATGACTATGCCAGGGATGAAGCCTTGAAGTATTGGCCATGATATCACTAGAGGAAAGAGTGAGGAAATTGCAAAAGGGGTTCATTATGTCAAAATGACCCAATTTATCTTTTTTGAAATAATAAGCCTCATCCATATTCCAAGGAAAAATTAGTTAATTAAAGAAGGAATGGTGGTTGAACAATCAACCACCCCCATGAATGGAAGCATGGAGGTTCTGGCTGAGGAGACAGAAGACTATCATCCTGAAGTAGCATAGAGTCCTGCAGACCTAGTCTAACCCAAGTTTCTTCTGACATAAGGAACAAGAAAGGTCCCAAACCTTCCTCAAGAAAAAGGAGAGGGCATGCAAGAATACACATGAAGGTAGACAAGAAGGATACACACCAGGCGGGGGTGTGCAACCGGGGATATGCAGAGAGAAATAGGAGAGCACAATGGAAGCTCCAGTTCAGATAATAACTAAGACATTAAATTGTTTTGGTCACAGGAGAGAAAAAAAAGAGAGGACACCTAAGAGATGAGGGTCATGAAATTGATGTCGAGGAAGCATCTGATAAACATCACATAGGTTGTGACAGAGAGAGAGTCTCTGAGGAATTTCAATAGTTTCCCCTAGTGATATCATGGCTTGGAATGGGGGTGGTCAGAGTGCTAAGAGTGAATGCCTCTAATCCTACGGTTGGGTGGAAAGGTGAACACCCATAGTCAGTTGGTTGGTGATTGAATGTAATAGATAACTAATTCATATACCCAACTATTAGAATTGAAATGATGGTTGAATGTATGTGGTTATGATTAAAACCTTACATTATTTTATCAATGATTATAAATGGTTATTGTTTTTCTATGAAACCTGGAAATCGAATGATTTTTTTTTGCATAACTTTAGCAGCCGAAGAGCCATGAGATGTGGGTTTTCAAAAGAATTTAGGACTAAGTTTTTGGTTCTTGCACAGGTCGAGAACTACCTTTCCCTATTTTAGAACTTAAGTCCTATGAATTGATGTGGGAGCATCGTCAGCAGCTAGACAAGCGTGAAGGTGGAAGTTAGCTGGAAGACCACCAGTGCACGTTTTTGAAATTGTTTTTGAAGCATTAATGTAATGGTTAAAGAAAGGCGTACTACATGTTGTAAATAGATCTTGAGCGATCCGCTCTCATCTATAGGATGTAGAGGCATTTATGCCCAGTTAATAAAAGTAGGTAGTTTTAAATTTTAGATTAGACAGTTTTAGGAGATGGAGGGAAAACGACTATAGACACCCTCATCTTTGTATCATTGTATCAATCAGAGATGGAAGAAAAAAAAAAAAAACACATTAGCATAGAGAAGAAGCAGAGAGTTGTAGAGAATAACCCATGTACAAAAGTTCTGAATTAATATATGAAGCTTTGATTCAGACTCATGGTGTTATAATGCTTTCTGTGTATACATGTTGAATACTATGCTTATGGTTGTTTTATTCTCTCTGTCATGCATTTGTTATTATGTTGTGTGTGAATGCATGATTTCATGATAAGTGTTTAAAGTTTGAGAGAATAAGAGAATGAGTTTCAATTGTTTATCTTCTTGAGTAAGAGTTCCTGCAAGGAGTGTAGTGAAGCGTTTGCAAGGAGTGTGTTGACAGAATTCAGAGTTCATCTCTGAAAGCTCAGGAGGGATACCATTGTTCTCATTTCAAATGAAGTGAAAGACAATCATAGAAGTTGTGCAAGGTGTGTGCAGGCTGGTTGAGACCTTAGAGCTTATCAACTAAGGTTGAGAGATTGAAGGACTGTTGTTGCAGAGTTGCACAGAGTCAAGAGATTCAAATATTTAGGAATATTTGTAGAAGTGCCGCAAGGAGTGCGTGCAGAAGTTGTAAATTATAACCTTGTACAATATCTACTGCAAACTGATATTCAAAAAAGAACATAAAAGATACAATGGAAAATACAAATATTACATAGAGATTTTTCACCTAGAAACCCAAACCAGGAAAACCAGCATATATTATATTCATACATTGTTTACAATACAATATACATATAGGATCCAGTGGCATCCAAAACCCTAACCCAATGACCTGGACTAGTCCAAAACCCTAATTCCTTAACCAGAAATAGAAAACCATCGGCAAAAAACCATGTGCCGAAAAACCACCTAAATATCATGTGGTCCCGGAAATATGTCGTCCCAGTAATATGTCGTCTCGGAAATATGTCGTCCCAGTGCGAAAAAAAATTTCGGAGGCGTTGCCCCCAAACCCCCGCGCGGGGGGCTCTGCCCCCATGTGCACCCAACACAGACACTCAAACACTACTACTTGTGCAAATAATATAACACATACCCAACATTCTCCCACTTATTGTTTTCTTTGTACACAGGGGGTTACAGGGTTACATAGTCAACAATCTAGGGCAACAATGCCCATGGATCCTCTACACCAAGAGAACTTCTTAGTGCTCACAGATTTTGTTAATGAATCTGCAACATTCTTCAAAGTGTCCACCTTCATCAATGATACTTTCTTTTCTTCAATCATGTCTCTCACAAAGTGATATTGAACATCAATGTGCTTTGCTTTGAATGATAAGCAGGGTTCTTCACCAAGAAAATTACACTCTGACTGTCACACTCTATCCTTATAACTTCTTGTACCAACCCAATACCTTAACATAATCTTTGTAACCATACTGCTTCCTTACTTGCATGAGTGGCTACCATGTATTCAGATTTTGTAGTTGAAAGTGCCACTACAGCCTATCTTTTGCTCATCCAACTTATTGCTCCTCCAAACAGGTTAAACACATACCCGCTTGTAGATCTCCTATGATCCAAATCTCCAGCCCAGTCTTCATCCACAAAGCCATGTATATCGACCACTCTATCCAATCTCGATCTTCCTTCGTAGCACAATCCATAGCTAGCAGTGCCACATAAATACCTGAAAACCCTTTTTACTACTGTCCAATGCTCCTTCCCTGGTTTTGACATATACCTGCTCAAAACTCCCACTGCATGTGCAATGTTCGGTCTAGTATATACCATTGCATACATCAAACTACCAACTGCACTCGCATATGGAACATGAGACATGTCCTCCTCTTCTTCATGTGTCTTGGGACATTGATCCACAAATAACTTTACACCAACAGGAATAGGAACCTTGACTAGTTTACATTCCTGCATATTAAACCTCTACCATATTGTCTCGACATATTTTCTCTGATTTAACTAGAGTTTCCTCTTTTTTCGATCTCTTTTAATATCCATTCCCAAAATGAAATTTGAAGCACCAAGATCCTTCATGTCAAATTTAGAGGACAACTGAGTTTTCACATCCTGGATAATCTCCTTGTTGTTTCCTATCAGCAACATGTCATCCACATACAAGACCAAATAAATCAAGTGATCACCAATTAATTTAGAATACACACAGTGATCCTCTTTGCTTCTTGTGAAGCCAAGTCCCAGCATATAAGTATCAAATTTTTGATACCACATCCTTGGTGATTGTTTTAAACCATACAAGGACTTTTTCAGCTTGCATGCCAGCTCCTTTCCTTTCACAACATAACCTTCTGGTTGCTTCATAAAGATTTATTCTTCCAGATCCCCATCTAGGAATGTTGTCTTCACATCCATCTATTCTATTTCAAAATCAAATGCAGTAGCAACATATAACAAAAATCTTATAGAGGTTAACTTGGCAACAGGAGAAAAAATCTCACCAAAATCAATTCCCTCAACCTGGGAATAACCCTTTGCTACTAATCGAGCTTTGTATTTCTCCACTTTTCCTTCTGCATTTAGCTTCTTTTTA
>ML799935.1:0-13207 GCA_009831015.1 Picea engelmannii | reverse complement strand
TGAGAAAATATATCCAAGTTTTCCTTGAGAAGTCATCTATAAATGAGACATAGTACATAGATTTTCCCAATGATGGGACTGACACAGGTCCAAAAACATCACTGTGAACTAGCTGTAAAATTCCTTCTGCCCTCGTTGCACCAAAGGGGAATCTTACTCGATTTTGCCTCCCATATAGACAATGTTCACATAAATCAAAATCCAGAGAGTAATTAGACATATCTTCAACCATACCTTTACCATGTAGTAGTCGAAGACCCTTCTCTCCGATATGCCCTAGTCTTTGATGCCACAACATAACCTTTTCTCCAGAGACTGTAGGAGTTCTTTCTTCTACAAATTCAATATCAGGAACAATGGAGATATTACACCCATCACTAATAGTGCTTCCTAGCAGCTTATATAGAGTTCCAAATTGAACTCCCTTCATCAACACCATTTCTCCTCGAACCATCCTGGAAGTTCCCTTTTCAAAAATTGTTTTTACCCCAGCATCTTCCATTTTGCTTACAGAAATCAAATTTCTGGCCATACCTGGGATGTGTAGAACACTAGGCAGTGTTCTTATCCTTCCATCTATGAGTCTCAACTTGAACCTTCCTCTTCCTATGATTTTGGTTGTCGAATCATTACCCAAGAAAACATTACCTCCATCATACTTTTCATATTCGCAGAACCACTCCCTGTGGGGAGTCATATGAAAGGATGCACCTGAGTCAATCAACCATGCATCATGATCTGCATGTCTGCTTGAAGAGGCCAAGTACACATCCCCTCCTTCTTCCTTGGAGGTCTTTTCTCTTGTAGAAGAATATTCTTCAGATCCCTTCTTTTTCTCAACTTTGGATCTACACTGCTTCTTGTAGTGCCCTTCTTTTCCACACCTCCAACATACCCTTCCAAACTTTCCAGGAGATTTAGATCTACCCTTAGACTTAGACCTCCCACTTGAGAAATTAGATCTATTTCTTTCTTGGGAACGTCCTCTTGCAAATAATGCGTATGTGCTATGTCATTCCATATTCTTTCATCTCATCTCTTCCGACAACAAGGACGAGACCACTTATTCAAACTTCAAATAAGTTGCATTACTACCTATGGCCACAACCAAACTATTCCACGAGTCTAGTAAAGAACACAACAAAATGATACATTTATCTTCATCTGAAATTTTAATATCAACAAATAGTAACGGACTTACCACAGTATTGAAGGCGTTCAAATGCTCTACCAGCGAGTCTCCATCTCTCATCCTCAATTTATACAACTTCTTTCTCAGGAATAGTTTATTTACCAGGGACTTAGACTGATACAACTTCCCCAACTTTTCCCATAAATCCTTGGTTGTAGATTCCTCTGACACGTTCAATAATATTGAATCGGAGAGACACAGTCGAATTGTGCTCTTTGCTTTCTGATCTGTCTTTTTCCAGTCATCTGTAGAAGATCCTATAGGTGCAGTACCTGGATCTACCGTGATCCACTGATCTCTATCCACCAAAATATCTTCCATCTTGATCTTCCACAGCTGAAAGCTTTTCCCATTAAACTTCTCGATCTCCATCTTCGAATTGCTTTCCATTTCTTTTCACCTGAAAAACAATACCACATATCTCCCACTGTAACAAGGCTTATCACAGTCCCGAGACAAACCCTTGACCACAAAGGCGTCCCCCTGAAGCCAATAAAGATCTGATACCAAATGTAAATTCTAACCTTGTACAATATCTACTGCAAACTGATATTCAGAAAAGAACATAAAAGATACAATGGCAAATACAAATATTACACAGAGATTTTTCACCTGGAAACCCAAACTAGGAAAACCAACATATATTATATTCATACATTGTTTACAATACAATATACATATAGGAGCCAGCGGCATCCAAAACCCTAACCCAATGACCTGGATTAGTCCAAAACCCTAATTCCTTAACCAAAAATAGAAAACCATCGGCAAAAAACCATGTGCCAAAAAACCACCTAAATATCATGTGGTCCCAGAAATATGTCGTCCCGGTGCGAAAAAAAATTTCAGGGGCACTGCCCCCGAACCCCCGTGCGGGGGACTCCACCCCCCTGCGCGTCCGGCGCAAATGCTTAGACACTGCTACTTGTGCAAAGAATATAACACATACCCAATAGAAGTCTTTTAGGAGATCCAAGTTTGCGAAGGAATCTTAGGAGGGTTAGGGCCTTTGAATCATTTGAGAGAAAGGCAGGAAGCACAAGTAGTTGTGTAGAGGTTAAATCCTAGAGAAGGATTGGAGGTTTGATTTGAGTGAAGTTTCTTTGAGGAGAAATTGAATGGTTAGAATTTCCCGAGGAGAACTCCCGAAATAGCGAGGACCATAGGATCCAGGGGAATTGCAGAGGAGTTAAGCATTGGATAGATCCATCCTTTGAGTGGCAGGATATAACGTGGACCGTGATTTCGATCATTTGAATCGATAGGATCATTTCGGTATTTTGGGGGTCATAATTCCGAAGTGTGGACGAAACCCTTGGGCGATCAAGTTATCGAAACGCGAAAGGAGTTTTTTGTGTGAAGCGAAGAGCAACGAGATTGGAATTTTGGAACTTCGAAATTCGGGGTTTCGGAAGTCCTGAAGGCGAGTGATCGGGGCACAATGGGGAGAAAAGTATGAAATCGAAAGTTGCGGCAGGATATTTGTTGGCATTTCGAGAATCGGGTTTTCGACATTTCTGTTGAAAAGGGGTAGAACACTTTACACCAGAATCACTGAAATCATGAACCGCGAAGGAAATTGAGGAAGTGCATTCTTGCATTTCAGCAAATCGGGGTTCGTGAATTCGGGGATCGTGCTGACATAAGGTTAGGGTTGAGATTTTCGAACTCCCGATGCCTGGAAGTCCAAAATAAAGGGGGTTGTTGAAAAGTGGTTCAAGTTCCAAAAACCAAAAAAAGTGACAGGTGAGAGGAGTCCACGTCAGGAGTATAGTACAGTCGAGAGGATAGTTGGAAAGTCAGGAAACCTCGCGACAGGGTTCACAAAGTCCTGGGAAAGGAGACCATTTCGGCATTTCATAAATTCGGGTTTCGAAAGGTATAGGAGACAGAGAGTTCGAAAATAATCCTTATGAACTCCCGGTATGCGAAATCGTGCTAATCGTTGGATCAAGGGGAGAACCACAGCTGTTGATCTCCTTGGAAGCGAAACATTAGTGTTTTGGTATTTCAGGATTCGGCATACCGGGAATCGTGATGACAAGGGACCGAATATAGTAAAGGGGAGAATCCTGAAATCGTGAAGTGTGGCAGGACTTAGGGTGGAATTTTCAGGATTTCGATAATTTGGGTTTTGGGACTCCGGGAGTCGAGAGGTAGAGTTGCACGTCATCGCAACTCTCGAAATCGCGAAGAGAAAAAAGCCAAAATAAGTGACAAGAACAGTTGTGTGTTTGGTATTTCAGGTTTCGGGTGTCGAAGAGGTAAGGCGCTCGACATTAGGATTTGCGAAATTGTGAAATCCGGTATTCTGAAAAGGAAAAGAGAAAAGTCCCAATGTCAGTCAGGTGTTGATTGTGGAGTTCATGCCGGTGAATGATCATGCGGGCATAACTAAGAAGGGCCTGTGAATTACACTCAGAGTGGGTGAGTGAGAAATTTCCCGAAGAGGAAATTGAAGAGCTATACAGACTCAAAGGGGGCGAAGTTGAAAGATCCTGTGCGGACTCCAGCCTGAGGGTTTAGGGGTCTGCGTCAGTGTGGTTTTAGAGCATAGAAAGATTTCTTTGCTTTCTTTAGCAGGAAAAAGAGGAATTTTACAGCCATGTCATTGAGAAGAAGAGACTGGAAAATACCTGATCCACCAGAGGAAAGGGAAATGCCAAGAAGAAGAGACATGCAATTACCTAACCCGATAAGAGAATGAGAGATGCATGAATTACGTGTCAAGCTTGATGCCATGGAGACAGCACAGAGGCGCATAGTTGACACTGGAGATATTAGAAAATCTGAAAGTGAAAATGAAGCTGGAAACGAAGAAGTTGCAGTCGAAGATGCTGCAGAAGAATGCCTATTCAGGGTTGTTGCAAGGATAGGTGTCGGGGCAAAAATGGAGATTCCCATGTATGAGGGAAAACTGGATGTTGAAGAGCTTCTAGACTAGATTAGAGCTCTGGATAAATATTTTGATTATGAGGATGTTGAGGAAGACAAGAAGGTTAAACATGTTGTCACAAGACTTAAAGGACATACAACATTATGGTGGGATGAACTGGAGGCTGACAAATGCTGCAAAGGAAAGTAAAGTCAAAAGCTGGGATAGAATAGTCGCAAAGATGAAAGCCAAATTCATACCCAAGGATTATCAAATTACTCTGTTTCGAAGGATGCAGAACTTGAGACAGAAACAGATGACAGTGAAAGAATTCAATGAAGAGTTCTATAAGATAAACATCAGAGCAGGTCATCGAGAAAGCGATGATGAGAATTTTTCTAGGCATACGAATGGTCTACGATATGACATTCAATATGAGATGAGCATGATGACTATTCAAACGATGGAAGATGCTTATCAGATGGATCTGAAAGCTGAAGAGAAGCTGAGATAAAAACAAGGTCAAAGAGGCCGAGGCAGGAGTCAAGTTAGAGGCAAAGCAGTTGCCCAAGATAAAACTCAGAAATCTAAAGAAGAGGGGAAGAAACCTCAAACTCAACCTCAAACTGAGAGAGGAGGAAGCTCACAGAGAGGGCAGTATGCTGATAGAAATAATTTTCCTTGAACCAGAGGAAGAGGAAGAGGCATAGGTGGTGAAGTGAAATGTTTTACCTGTGGAAAAATTGGACATAAATCTTATGAGTGTTCAGATAAGAAGAAAGAAGGTGGTGAAACTAACATTGCCGAAGCTCAAGGACGGAATGTTGAGGAAGAAGATGCTGAGGGCGGAAGATCACTGATGATGAGAAAAGTTCTCTTAACACCAGAGAAGGAGGTGGAGAACCCAGTCCAAAGGAACAGACTTTTTCGGATTGCTTGCAAGACCAAAGATAGGGTATGCAAGTTCATTGTGGATAGTGGTAGCATAGACAATCTCATTTCTATAGAGATGGTAGAGTTTCATGGCTACAAAAAGGACATCAGGTAAACGTCACTAAACAATGTTTAGTTGAATTTAAAATAGGAGGATATAAGGATGAAATACTATGTGATGTCATTCCCATGGATGTTTGTCATTTATTCCTAGGTAGACCGTGGCAATATGATAGGAATGTGATTCATGATGGGAGAAAGAACACATACACCCTGGAGAAGAATGGAATAACTCACATGTTACTGTCGATTAAGGATAAAGAAGTGAAACCAAAGGTGAACAACACTGTACTTCTCATAAGTGGGAAGGAACTTCTTAGGGAGGTTAAGAAGAAGGAAGACACACAATTTATTGTGGTCAGGAAGCCTAGAATTGTTTTGACTAGCACAAAGATGGATGATATACCAGAGGAAATCCAGAAGTTGTTGGAAGAGTTTGTTGATATAGTAGTGGATGAACTACCTTTTTCGTTGCCACTGATCAGAAGTATAAGTCATCACATTGATATTATACCTGGAGCTAGTTTACCAAACAAAGAAGCATACAGATTGATACCGCAGGAGAATGAAGAGGTCAAGAGACAAGTCCAGGATTTAGTAGACAAGGGATTGGTTAGAGAAAGCTTGAGTCCATGTGTTTTTCCAACAGTGCTCAGCCCAAAGAAAGATGGAGGCTGGAGGATGTGCACAAACTCGAGGGAAATCAACAAGATTACCATCAGATATAGATTCCCATTGCGAAGGATGGATGATTTGATGGATTGTTTGAGTGGAGCAATTTTTTTTTCAAAAATTAATTTGAAAAGCGGGTATCATCAAATTCTTATGAGATAAGGTGACGAATGGAAGACAGCGTTCAAGATGATTGAGGGGCTGTATGAATGGCTTGTTATTCCATTTAGCTTAACAAATGTGCCTAGTACTTTCATAAGATTGATGAATGAAGTCCTGAAAGAGTTTATCGGGAAGTTTGTTATTGTATATCTGGACGATATATTAATTTTCAGCAAAACAAAAGCAGAGCATTTGAAGCATTTAGCTACAGTGATGAGGAGATTACAGCAAGAGAAATTGCTGATAAATATGAAGAAATCAACATTTATGAGGACAAAACTCATTTATTTGGGTTTTGTTATCTTTGAAAATGAGCTGAAGATGGATCATGAAAAGGTAGAGGCAATTAAAAATTGGCCATAACCAAAAGGTGTGTTTGAAGTTCAAAGCTTTCATGGATTGGCTAGTTTCTACAGAAAATTTATCAGAAATTTCAGTGGGATTAGCGCACCGATGATGGACACAGTGAAAAAAAACATAAATTTTTCACTGGACAGGAGAAGCAGAGAAAAGTTTCAATTTGTTGAAAAGGAAGATTACTGAACAACCAATTTTGGTGTTGTTGGATTTCAACAAGATGTTTCAGGTCAAATGTGACGCAAGTAGATTTGCGATAGGAGCAGTTTTGAGTCAAGATGACAGATCGATCTCATACTTCAGTGAGAAACTGAATGAAGCAAAGATTAAATACTCAACATATGACAAAGAATTTTATGCAGTCATACAAGCACTGGAGAAATGGAGACATTACTTGGTTCCTAAAGAGTTTGTTTTGTATAGTGATAATCATGCCTTACAATTCGTAACTCAACAGGAGAAGTTGAACCGCAGACATGTTAAATGGGTTGAATACATGCATAATTTTACTTTTGTAATTAAACATATTTCTGGAACTTCTAACAAAGTTGTTGATGCTTTGAGCAGGAAATGTTTGCTTATGCAGGAGTTCAGAGTCAAAACATTGAGGTTTGATAACCTCAAGGACATGTGCACAGATGACCTAGATTTCAAAGAGGCATATTAGGCATTTCTATATGCAACTTGCTGAGAGCACCAACTCTCTGTTTTCTCTAGCACCTACTAGAAGGAAGCACTAATTCCCTGATTTCTCTAGCACCCACTAGAAAGAAGCACCAACTCCCTGGTTTCTCTAGCACCCACTAGAAGGAAGCACCAACTCCCTAGTTTCTCCAGCACCCACTAAAAGGAAGCACCAACTCCCTAAGTGTTCCAACACCAACTGGATGGAAGCAACAACTTCCAGTCAGATAGGCACTAACTTGTATAACAGAGAACAACAATTCTCCCTTGTACCACCCTCCCGCCCTAGCTTTTCTGGCAGCAACCAAATGGAAGCTACAACTCCCTGTGTTCACGAACCCACTTGAACCTTTGAGGACAACAATCCTCCTTAACACCTTCCTACCACCCTGAAATATAAATATTTTCTACTGAAACTTATTACAGTGATATAATGTTCATCAATGGCTTACCAGTCTCATCACTGTTCTTCCACACTGCCCTGCTCTATCTGCCTCACTGTCTTCCTGCACACTTGCCTTACGCTTTCTGTTCTTCTGCCTTTTATGCTCTATGAGCCATGTCCACTCAATGCACCATTCCTCTTCTGTGTATTTCAGTTGCTGCACACTGCCTCCTTCAACACACCTGAATCATTCTCAACAACTCCAAATCTCTTCTCTGTTCTATGTTTTTATCCACTCCGTGCATCTTCTGCATCCTCTATTCACAATGCTTCTACACTCTCCCCTCATGTCGAGTGCTCTACCTGATCATCATTGCAACTCTTCAGCTTCTCTGGTAGTTAAACCCATGCGTCCATCATCACTGGGCATTATGTCGAGATTCCTTAGCCTCTCCACTGTCCAGCAGTCGAAACTCTTCGTCTTCTCTATCACAGTCAAGCTCATTCCCTCTGTTGTAGTTCCAAGCTCCAACGGTCTTACATCTATCAATAGCCTCTATGAACAATCTTCACTCCACTGGAAGATGCCTCGAGACTCTTCATCTTCTCTGGTGATCACTCTGAAGTCTCTTCAAATCCTCTGGCAGAAACCATTAGTCATTTCTTGTAGTTACACTGTGAACCTACAAGAAAACGCACTAGAAACTGAATCCCCAACTGTCCAAGACTCATGATTCAATTCTACTAACTAAATTGTAACTGATCGATTGACTGTGAAAAGCAACAATAGCCCTTTGATCAGATTTCCAAGTATCCAACACCGTTGGATTACAAGCACAGGGTCTCGTGTTGATTTCACCATTTCGCATTTCGGCATTTTGGCATTCCTGTGGTGAAGAGTCTCGACTCTTCATGTTACAAATCCCAAAATAGAGCTTAGCTTCGTGCTAGCTCCTCCTTCTCGCATGACCATCGGTGGTAACCACTGCCTACACCAAAAGGTGTTTTCGCATTTCGGCATTTCGGCATTCCTGTGAAGAAGTGTCTCGACACTCCAAGTCACAATCCCCAAAATGGAGCCAGATCAACAGTCCTCAACACTTCATAACCTGATCCCTTTTTTTTGTTAATCGAACAACTGACGGGATTTTGACGTTTTGGCATTTTTGTGTTGAAGTGTTTTGACACTCCAAGTCACGAACCCCAAAATTTTCGGTGTTTTGCATTTCGCAACTCCAGGACTCCTGTGATGAAGAGTCTTGACTCTTGACTCCTCCAACTCCCGGTTTCCGAAACTCTGAAATGGAGTCAGATCAAATTTTTTATGTTTCTCATTTCACAACTTAGGGACTCCTGTGATGAAGAGTCTCGACTCTTGACTCCTCCAACTCCCAGTATATGAAACTCCGAAATGGAGTCAGATCAACTTTTCAGCGTTTCGCATTTTGCAACTTCGGGAATCCTTTGATGAAGAGTCTCGACTCTGGACTCCTCCAACTCCCGGTATTCAAAACTCTGAAATGGAGTCAAATCAACTTTTCAGCGTTTCACATTTCACAACTTCGGGACTCCTGTGATGAAGAGTCTCGACTCTTGACTCCTCCAACTCCCGGTATCCGAAACTCTGAAATGGAGTCAGATCAACTTTTCGACGTTTTGCATTTCGCAACTTTGGGACTCCTATGATGAAGAGTCTCGACTCTTGACTCCTCCAACTCTGGATATCTGAAACTCTGAAATGGAGTCTTTGACATCCTCTGATCTTTTGCCTTTCAGGATTTCGGGGTTCGCTACTTCAAAAGTTAAAGTACCTTTGATCTTTGATTTCTCGGTCTGCGAAACTCCGAAATGGAGTCTTTGAGGTGCTCTGATCTTTCACCATGCATCTGTCCCTAATCAATCCTTGATCCAACGGCTCAGGTCGTTTCGCCATTTCGCATTTCGCGATTTGGTCATTCTTGTCATGAGTTTCCTTGACACCTCCAACTCCCAGTATCTGAAACTCCGAAATGGACTTTACGCTTCTAATCTTGCCATGCGATCATCGTTGCGTTGTTGGTCTTGATCTTTGCCATCAATGACAAACACGCATACTCTGCCTCTGTCTGCAATCATGCCAACAATCCTTGCGAACAGGCGGTCGTCCCAAATCCATCGACTTCACATAGTGACCGCAAATTCTCTTGATGATTCCATTGGAGGCATTGAGGCCGAGAATGCCAGACTGAAGGATCGGGTCAAGGAATTAGAGGAAGCTTTGATTCCTATGTCATTGCTTGTCATTCCTTTGGAAATAGTCATGCTTGCCACCCCTGTAGCCAAGTTAAAAGGATCCTCCAGCCTCCTCAAATCATGTAGATAATATGTGGAGAATAATATCAAGAAAATAATGGAACTAATTGTTGAATCGTGGGAAACATCACAAACCATGGCTTCCCTTGGAACAAGGGAATATAATTTGCTTGAACATTTACAGGCGGAATTAATGAATGAAGAACATTTCTATTTAGACATGGTCCTTCCTTTTGGCACCATTGTCAACAACATGACAGAAACGAAAAGAAGACAACAAGATCTCCCTTCCCAAAACCGAATCACTCAATTAAATGCATGCTGAAAAGAAAAAGTGAAGAACATGTATCTCATCGTCTAGTCATGTGAACAAGCTATATCAAAAAAATAAAAATTATTCACAAAGACGACCAAAATAGACTTAGTCGGAAGGACCAACGACTTCCAAGACCCCAACTTAATCGTCAACTCCTTGCCCTTCAATAAGCAAGCCTTCAATAAACAGGTTGACATTCTTAAGGCGTTGTCTTTGGAAAATTTTTACAACATCCTTGAATATGGTGAAGATCACATTGACAACTGGCTAGTCAACTACTCGGTACAGAATGAACAAATTGATTAGGCTCTGCATAATCTTTCTATTGATCTAAGGGAATTAGAAAAGGAACTTTTCAACACAAAAATCTAGAATGAGATCAACATCGCCCCCTTGAGAAGCTACATTGAAGAATGGCTCGAGAGGGAATTGAAACAGCTCACCGACTAAAGGCAACAGGCAGTTGCCACGATTCCAGTAGCTGTCAATGACAGCAATAAAAAGACATCAGCAAGCAAATAGAAAAATGGGTTATATGTACCATTAATGTAAGTCTATACTGATCATATCCTGCTTTGTTTATCAATCCAATTATTCCACTTTTTTAAATAGAAATGTCTAGCCAAAGACTGATAGATTTCAATTTATTCTTTTCAGGTATTACACTCTACTGTCACCCACTTTTTCTTTCCATAGTCCTATTTCTTGTACATATTTCTCTTATGGTCCACGGGAGCCCCAATCCCAGTCTATATGACAAACGCATTTAAATTTCCAGGAATATGTAACAGACAGTATTATTTTTTGATATATTTCAAATAAAATTGTTTTTCATCTCCTTTTATATATATGTCCTCATAAATTTGTATCTTCCACTATACTGAATGTCAAGAAATTGTGTTTATTTAATTTTAAAAGTGTTTTTTATCTCCTTGTATATATATGTCCTCATAAATTTTTATCTTCCACTCTGATGTCAAAAAATTGTGTTTATTTAATTTGAATGTAGTTTTTTTTGTGTTGTCACATATAGAGACAAAAATAAAATTTTGAACATAGAAAAATAGATTATATAGTTTCAAATAAATAAATGGGACTCTAGGGGCCATCTGTCATTTACTGCGATCTCCGCTGCAATTTCCATCTGCCTCCGGTACTTTTTCCCCATCCCTATGCATTTATTCCCAATTCAACCAGCAGGAACTAAGCTGCCATGCAACACTTGTTTTGATTGTTAATTATTGAATTGAATTTATGTGAGCTTAAATAATTTTGATCTTTCGTATGGAGCTTCTTACTGAGCTGATAATGTTAAAGCCAAAATTACCCACCTCAAAAATTCAATAACGGTCAATCTTTTCGGATAGGTATAAAAGAAATGGACACAGAAATTCACAACACAAATTCAGTATTCAGAAATGGTCTTGTTCTTTCCAGCCGAGAATCAAGAAGGGACACGGAAATTCATTAATGCTCTCTTCCACACCTAGCTTCAAGAATGGACAGTTCCACCTTGATCATTCATAATTCAATAATGGTTCGTCTTTCCAGGTAGAATAAAAAATGAACACAGAAATTCACAAATTCAACATTCAAATATCGTTTGTTCCAGAATACAGACAAGACACGAAAATTCAATAACGCTCCCTTCAAGCTTAAAGAATGGATAGCTCCACCTTGCCCATTCATAATCCAATAATGGTCAGAATAAAAAATGGACACAGAAATTTACAAATTCAATATTCAGAAATGGTCCGTCTTTTCCTGCCCGGAATCAAGAAGGGACACGGAAATTCAATAATGCTCTCTTCCATGCCCAGCTACACGAATGGACACACAAATTCAATAATGATCCGTCTTTTCGGGTAAGATTAAAATATGGACACACAAATTTTTTGCCAATGGAATACAAGCTTCATGCCAAAGAAAATGCAGAGCAGAGGTCAAGTGTCGTTGTACCGCACATTTCCTATGGGCGTAGTCCCTTACTCCATCGCCCAAGCGGAGGTGATAGACAGTAAATGCTCGGCGGAGATGACACGGACGTAACATCGTTACGACAGAGGTAACATGGAGTAATGGCAGACTGAAACAGAGGGTGAAGGAAACAGAAACGGAGAACGACGCGGGATGAGAGGTCTTACCCGAAAGAGGTCAAAATAGTTTAACAGTTGGACTACGGCGTTTAATAGAGAGCTTGAACACAATTTTGTGGTGTGTAATCATATTTTCTCACTCATTTCCCAATACTTACCTCCACTCATTTCAAATAATGTAGTGTGTAATAATTGATAACATCAAGTGTTAGTTGTCCTAATTGTTAATTGACAAACAAATTAAAAGAAGTTTTACCATTTTGAAAGAAAATAATAATAATAATAATAATAAAGAAAAAGTTGCAATCAGTCTTGAAAAACCAGTTCCTTTTCCACTTTCACTTGTTTCTTCATTGTTTTAACCCTCCACCTATTATTCCTACAAAACTGTTTTCTCCCACCATGGTTTTATACACTTGTTTATTTAACAGGAAGGTAGTTTTGGCCATGGCGAGGTGACAATTTTATGCATGGGCGTAGGCTATTCATTCTACAAAATGGAGCCCGATGGGACATATCCGACACATGGACCCCATCTCGTAGAACGAATGGGCAGCCATCAAAACATCTCCCCAACTGCAAGGCCTCGTTCCACCCGAGCCCACAACGCCCCTCTACAACGCCCCGTTCTGCTAGTTCCGCCCCTACGCAACACCCTGTTCCGCCAGTCCCGTCGCTGTAGTTGGATGTCCCCTCAGGCATTCAATGCAGGGTGGCAGATGGGCGTTTGCTAAAAAACTCCTCCTACACCCCTCCTCCCCTGCTTCAAATCGAGATTGGATTGCTCTGGAACCGCGGCTCCCGCTCTGTAGAAACTGAACCACCTCATGCCTAAACCTTCTCTTGAATCCGAGACCTGCACCTACCTGGTGAGTTGCTCAATGAAATAATATTTGACTGACTGCTAGATATTTGAATTTCAACGTCATAGATATAAAAGGAAAGTAGTTAATTACAGTATTTGATTTGCATCCCAAATCACTGAATATGTATGAAAATCCAAAGTTGGGTCGAACCAGAGATGCATTCGTTCCTCCCTATCTCCACCTCCATCTACGAAAACATTTGTTTGAAGACGATATAGGCTTCCACGTCTGCCCCCAAGGAATTCAAAGTCTATTTCATCACAGTTGGAGTTCTTCTGAGTCGTTAGCTGCAGATCAAATATATATTAAATCTTCAA
>ML799934.1:139967-154245 GCA_009831015.1 Picea engelmannii | reverse complement strand
TGTTTCCCTTGTCTTCTAGGCAAGATATTGATACAAGATTCTTTTCTAAACCAGGTACATATAAAACATTGCTTAAGTGAATATAATTACCTGTTTTCATTTTGATGGTGGCTTGTCCAAATCCTTCAACGGGGTAAGTGGTTTTGTCTCCAAGCTCTACCTTGTACGAGGTCTTCTTCTCATTTAGATTTGAGAGTTTGGCTTGATCTCTCGTCATGTGCCTAGAAGCTCCGCTATTGATTATCCACATGTCATCTTCAATCGTTCCAGTAAGTGTTGAGTAGTGTAAAAGACTGATTGTTTCACACATGTCTTTGGTTGACTGGTAAATGGTCATGCCTTGATCCAAAACTTCAACTTCGTCATTTCTGTCTTCTGAGAGAGCCAAAAGGTGCACTGAGTTAGGGCGCATCTAAATATCTTCTTTTTGAGCGAGATGCTCCATCACAAGGTGTTGGATCTGAGGTTAGGGTTTCTGCAACTACTTCTGCTAGTAACCCTAGCGACAGTGTCTTTGGAAGCTGCTCCTGCTAGTAACCCTAGCGGCAGTTCCTCAGCAAGCTCAATACCCTAGCGGCTATGCTTCCTTCTAACGTTTAGACTGAATGAAGGAAGTGTGGGCCCATAACCTGTTAGAATATGAAAGATTGTGCTCGTTTTACCATTGACAATACCCTTGTCACCCAACCATAGGCCGAAGCCACCCTCCGAGCACATTGACCTTGATAGAGAAGAATACTTGTAACAATCAATAGCCAAGCAAGGCTAATGCACCAAACAAGAATAGAAACCAAGATGATCAGATAGTCCCACCCAGAAACTGGCGCAACACCTTCCCTAGAAACTTGCGCACAAAACTGCCAACTGCAGTGCGCAGAAACTGCTCTCTGCAATTCTAAGAAGTGTGAATAATGAGAACTGTCGCCCTGTATTTATAGTGGTCTAGCAGACTTACTGGGGCCAACTTCTCCTTCTGGGTACTAATTAATTCACATTAATTATATTTCTACAGCCGACATCTCGTCTAGGGTTTCCTTTACTTCTTTGCTTCCTTCCGGAATATTCTAATCTCATCATAGGTCACAATAGAGGTTCATACCTCCCGAAGCTACCATACTATCAACACCTTACCTATATCAATGAACCTAAGAACGATGGAACAATAAGTCGCCTGCCGAACGTGCCAATGACCAGAATCTATGTGCAAGAAATTAGTGACCCCGTCAAAACTGACAAAGCACATGAGCCAATCATGGAAAGTCTTCCTGAATTTTCTCTTGATGATATGCCCTTTGCTACGAAGGAAGACTTAGATCAAATACAATGGACAAAAAGAGAAGATTACTAGCAACTCTTGGACAAGTATAAAGGCAAGGAAGTTGGGGCTGTCAAGTTATTAAAGAAAGGAGAAGACAATGTATTGATTCAACCATCCCAACAAGAAATTTTCACAGTAGAATCCCACCCTCCTCCCTCTGCACAGTACACCAAGGTTGTCCAAGAAACAATCGAGTTCAAAACCAGAGAATACAGAGAGGGAGACATAGTATGGATGTGGGACACCAAGAAGGGAAATCCTACTAATGTCAAAGGGAATACACAATTTTGGTTTGGACCCTTCAAAATTGGAAGGAAGTCGGTCAATGATACCTACTATTTATCTACATTGGAAGGAAGAAGGCGTCCATTACCAGTTAGCAGGCACCTCCTTAAACCCCATCAGGGGGTGGAGACTTGACTTCACAGGTAAGTGCAGGTAAGTAGATATTTTCATTCATTGTATCTACCATTTTCATTTCATGCTAGAGTAGTTTGTATTCCCATTTGTACATATGCTTATTTTCGCATTTTTTATTATATATGTATGAGCCAGGGGTGATATCACCATCCCAAGTGATTGCTAACAATCTTATGTGAGATCAAGCAGGTCACAGGTTATGCCAAAGATGTTGAGGTTCTCATGCGCTCTACAGTGAGCACGTCCCCGAGTTGGAGCCAGATGTTATCCCCTAACCTAGGGATAACTAAGGAGATTATGTCTCGAGGCCCACAGGTCCTAGACATGGAGTACTGAGAGCTAGATCGAATTGCGCATGGCCCTGAAGGGCCCATCCTTTTGTTCTTCAGTGCCTCCACTTTGTCAGCATCAACAACATCCATCACATTGGCCTGGTCTTCCAGCAGAGATGGGTCTTTCTCCACAAGGTAATGAGTCCGAGTATCATGGTATGTGTCATTCTGATCCTCAAAACCTTTGAATATGTGCATTTAATTATTTTTGCTTCTAACATGTGCTTGGACCTTATGCTTTTCCACTTGACCACACCTGGGGGGAATGACAAGATGCCCTAGTAAGCTAGTACCCATAGGGTTTGAGTTGCCACTGGGGGGATTCATGAAAGGCCATTGTCTGCTCCCACCATACTTAGCACTTTTCATCTTTTTCCTGCTCATCCATCCCATTACACTGGTCCAGGCATTGGGTTGGCCAAATATCTAAGGGTTGTACCTTACCTTGTGGGAAGAAGGGGCTAAAGGCCCAAAAGGTAAAAGTAGCTGGCAAAAGATAAAATCCAAAACAATGAAACCTTGAGATGCTTCACCCAAGGATCCCCGAGAAAGCAATAAAAATCTTCTCAACAAGAAATAGAGGGACCCATAAAAAATAATAAAACAAGACCTAGTTAGAGGATAGGGGGTCTCATCACAAGCCATCCTATTAGGTCCATGGGCATGTAGTGGTATGACACTACCAACAGCTGGTCACCACGCTAAGGTAGTTGCTCTTGGTGTCATAGCTAAGAGAAAGGGGGTCTCATCATGAGCCAACATTCTCATTTCTGTGAAATGCTTGTGGGTAACATTGCCACCATTGGTCACCACGCCAGGGCAGTGTCCCCTAACTAGCCTCTTGAAAGAAAAAGAAATAAGAATAAAGGATAAAAGGGATGAATGGGCTTGGAAACATTTGCATCCATGACAGGTGCAACTCACCCTCTTCAGAGGCACCCACAGATAAGCCATACATTTCCCTGCTATCACTGCACCCCTTGCCCAGACATCCCTTACCACCTCATCCACTCACATGGCCTAGATTTGATTTCTCTTGGAAACATCCCACATCCAATGAGCATTTACCCAATAGGACATGCTAGCGTTCCCTCCAAACTTGGCTTGCAGATTAGCATAATGTCTTTGAGCATTTTTCCGGGTAAAGGGGGTTTTATGCACATGTTTATTAACTTGATGATTAGCTGTGATTGACATTGCTATGATCCCTGTGACTTATGAGCCCATGGAGGGTGTATCTGTTGATGTTGCAGGGCCACACTTGATGGACAGGTACCCGATGGATAGGTACACATGGGGATATGATTAGTTCGGACCTCCATGGGGATAATATCCCACTAGATGGATGTTGAGACCCCAGCAGGGGGCAAAGACAGATCAGAGGATTGCATCAGAGAGAGAAGAGGACGTTTCACGAGGGGCATCTTGGTAGGCCTGGACCCAAGGGGTTGTGCCCTTTCCACCATGATGTAGGCTTTGGAAGGCCCATGACGTCACCCAGGTCACCCAGCGTTTTTGGATGTTTTGGAGGCAGTTGTGTGCCAAGTGGCACGTGTGGCAGGTTCTTGAGGCCCAAGAAGGCCTAGCGTTTTGCTCCAGGAGGCCAATGTTTCCCAAAAGAGCCTAATGTCACCCTAAAAGGGCATGACCTCACCTTAGTAGCTTGTTTTAGGGTTTTATTATGACATTTAATGTAAAAACTAGATATTATTTATAGCTGGCCATGTTGGCCTTTTTGACCTAATTTTGGTCATTAGTATTGTATAAATAGGGGGAAAATCCTCCTTATTTTTCATAATCTTTGACTCACACTTGTAAGGTCTGAAATTTGCGCCCTGCTTAGGGTTTTATGACTGAAATTTAGTGCACACTTGTTGGAGGAAGGCTACTCTTGGTGTTTTTGTGCATTTTCTTGGTGGAAAGTCTTCAACTAGGGCATATGCTAGATTATTCTTGGTGAATGTAAGTAAAATTTTGCAATTCTTCTTTCCTTTGAATGGTTATAGTATCCTTACTTTTCATTTTGCTAAGATTATGAAATTGCTAGCTTAAAATCCTAGGAGATTAAGCACATGTTATTGTCCTTATCTCAATAACTATTCACCTACTAGATTTTTCCAAGAAGCCGTTTTTCTTGAAGCCATTGCTAAGGGCTTTGCTATTGCAACACCCTAGCACTTATTGCTTCATCTTAGCCATCATTTGCTTCATCTTTGAGTTAAAGATGGAGAAAAATCTACTAAGGCCTAGGGTTACCTACACCTTAGTAGTCATTTTCCCCTAGGGTTTGGTGGTTGAAACCTTGGCTTACCAACACTTCAATTATCAACCCCTCTTGTCTTTGGCTCTCCTATTATCATCCTTTTCCTTCAACATTTGCTGCCACTTTATTGATTCCATTTGCCCTAAGAAAGTACTAGTCCGAGTCCTCCCTTGAGTAATTGATCAACACAACCTTCAAAACCTACTCTTTGAACAACCTACTAATGCTTTCTAACCCTAGAATAGCTTGATCTACTAACAATATTGCTGTTGTTACTAAAGTAAGCTACAACCATTAGATGCAGTATTAAAAGCTCATAAAAGCAATTGTAAAGGCTGAATTATACTTTGTCTTATGTGCTTCTGTCAAATGCTAATGTTATGACTTCAATGGTTAATGGTTTATAGTCATTTTGAAGCTAGTTTCAAGACATTTTATGTGAAGTATTGCTCTATAAATATTGATGTTAAAAGATTTATGTTTACTTCACCATATTCAATAGATTGCTTTATTTAAGAAAGTCAATGGTTTTATGAAGTGCTAACCAGCAAGTGCTCTTGCAAATATATAGTTTTCATGTTGCTTTGTTCTGGGCAGGTACACTTCTGTCATATTATCTCTTCATTGGTTATTTAAACCGGACTTTTTGATCGGTGGTGACTTGTGAGAGGGGACCTTTACCTAGCTACTTTCACTTTTCCTTCTCAAAACCCCATGTCACCGGGGACGTCTCCCTTGGGCCTACCACCCTAAATAGAAAGAGACATCCTATTGAGGTGACAGTGATAGGATAGTCTCCCGTTACGCCAATTTGCTTTCCTTTTACCTTCTCTTCTATCAAAGTACAAATTGTGCGATAACATGGTCAATTTACCTCCTCATATAGTCCCCCAAACCCTAATTCCCTGTTGACTTATGAACCCTTCTATTTTTAGCTCAAATCACTTAAGGGGGTGCACTTACCCACTTTTCACTTAATGTCACTTTCAAATTATAACGTTCTCTAGTGAAATGACATTAAATAACCCTGTTTTCCCCTGTTTCTCCCTTTTTATATTCTAACGGGGATGTTTAGACTACTTATCCCTCCTCTCTGGAGCTCCTACTTGAAAAGGGAGATTACACCATAGAGGGATAACTTTATCATGTGGAGGAAGAAGTGTAGGGTTTGTCCTCATTCTTCCTTTTTGATTTGGTGAGTTCCTGATACCATGCTATGTTTTTCCTTATGGTTACTTCGTTGAAGTGTTAAGTAATTTCATCAAGTCATAGTTGATTTTGGATGGTGAAGGATATTCCCTTGAGGAAGCCCTTCTTGTAGACCTTCAATCCATTGTTGATCTTGATTGGGTGAGGGATTACTCTACCTCTTGGTGGTAGTCTCAAACCCTAATCCTTTAAGGAAATAAACCAAATCCTCAGAGGTTTTTCCTCTTGATCTTATTTACCAATTGATTCACCTTGAATCCATTTCCTTAGTTGGACTTGGCACTAATCTCTTGATGTCCTTCTATGACTTTTCTAAAAAAACCTTAAAAACTCCAAACCTCGTTTTACTAAGGCTACTCTCAATGTCACCTTGTGCTTCATTGCTTGGTCTCAGTAATCCTAATAGGAAATACCCCCTTGAGCCAGAGGAGAGCCGACCTAAAGCTGTAGAGGATAGGTTGTCAAGGTGATAGTGGTGACCTTCCTAGAGGTTTCCCTCGGATTGTACCTTGTGGATTAGGGATTTCATCATTGCATACAATTTGGGTGGTAATAGGTTTCTTTGGTTAATCTGAGCCAAGTACACTCACACTACTACAACAGATTTGTTTAGATTGACTTTAGGGATTCCCCCCTAGGCTAGGGTAGGATTTCCTTAGTTGGAAGAGCAGGGCAAGGCCACTGAGGTGATAGTGGATGGCTTGCCTATTGTGCCTCTACTCTCTCCCGTAGAGGTTAGCATTTTTCCTCTTGGGGAAAAGTTTGAGAGATAACATTTTGGTGCCATTGCCGGGGATAAAGTCCATTTTCATGTTATTAGAACTCAGTTTCAACTTTTGGTAAGTAGGATTCCAAGGTTTTATTAAGTTAACTTACCTAGCTACTCCATTGAAGGGAAGAAGCCCATTTCCCTTAAAAACAAAATTTAATGTCTTGTTGCTTGAAAGGTGGATCAAGTAGCATTGTGCTGGCAATTGAGTATTCACCTTGGTTAATCCACTTTCCCAGTTTTGGTTTTCACATTTGAGTTGTGGGAAATATGGCTCCATGGGAATTTCACAAGTAGTATGTTACTATTGATGATAAAGTAATTTCTGGATACCCAAAGTATTTCTCTCTAGAATGGATAGATGACCTCCCAAAATACAATGGCAATCCTTCATTAGCTATTTCTCATATTGTAAGTTTTCTAAGGTACATTTCAGAGACCAACATAACATATGAGGATGTGTTGATGAATTTTTTGTATCCTCTTTGGGGAAGGAACAAAAGGATTGGGTTAAATGTTGCGGGGTCCGAAAAAGTATAAAATCATTAAAAAGGCTCACCCCTTGAAGTCCTATGCGAAAAAAGCATATCTAAAGAAAAGGACTAAGCAAATCAAAGAAAAATCTAAAAGGGGTAATGAAAGGCTCCCTCTAAAAGGTTTGCATGAACAAATTGAAGATTCCTAGCTTTAAAAATCTAGTTGAACCAATTTTAGACTTTAGATATTATTAAAAAAATGACTTAGAGGGTTAAAGCATAAAGCTTTCTCTTTTTTTTTCGTCATTAATCATTCATCATTTACCTATCTCTAACCAAGTTACCTAGGAAATACTTTATGTTCTAAGCATTGACACACTTGATAGGGGTAAGGTTGTCCTACCATGGTAGACTTAGGAAAATGTATAAAGTTAATTAATGTTATGAGGCTGGTTAGAGGGAATTATTTGATGTGGTTTTCCTAATGACTTGTGTTTGAAGCTTGACTCATCATTATAGGTGGGGCACCCTGCATTGGGATCTGTGCCATTACATTGGGATCCATGACAACACATTGGAGGATGACGAGGATGCCACATCATCATAGAGGTGTCCACATCAATACTTTGTAAACTTGTCGACATATGGAGCATGCATGAGCCACTTGGAGGAATAATCTCACACACGTGAGTGGTTAGAGGTGGTTATGAGGTGATTTTAGCACATTGTTTAGGGTGGCCAGATTTAAGGTCACTTATCTTTTGGCAGAGTGCCCAAAATTCCACCAAATCAGTGCCATTAGATGCATAATTGCAGTGGGATTTTCGAAATGGGTATATAATAGAAAATCGAACAAAAATTGACCTAGTTACTTTGCTACTGGAATTTGCCGTGTGAAAATTATTTCCGCTTTTTGAGGTCGCACGTGTGAACAAGTGGAGTGCGCATTTTCTCTCTCTTGTGGGGCACACCTCTTCCATTTGACTAGTCCACTCACATGTGAGTCAGTTGAGGTGGTTATTTCATAATATATTATTTTATTGGATCAAAATGGTTTTAGACCATGGTATTGAGAGTGCCTCTTGTTTTAGCTCATGGTTATTCTTGAGCACATTGTATTGCCTCATGGTTTTTACCTAGCCCATGGTATTATATTGATGGTATTGGAGGCCTCTCTTCCTATAAAAGGAAGGTGTCTCCCTCATGTTTACTTGTTGGAAATAAAGTGGAGAAGAACTTCTTGCTATTTGAGAGTGTTCTTGTCTTTCTTGAGCAATGTTTGGTGTTTTATAAGAAAATAATAGAGTAGTGACTATCAAAGAGGTGGGAGGCTACTATCGAAGAGGATATGAAGTAAACATGGTATGAGTAATTTTCTGTTTTGTTTCTTGAATCTAAATTAGATTTGATCTATAGATATTAGAGGTGAATGTCTTTAGGTTTCATCTTTTTATTGTAGATCTGATTAATTACTTTCTTATGATACCTTGATATAGTTTATTTTGAACTAGCCTCCATTTGTAGTGTGCTAGCCCTTTATATCAGCTTGGTGCTTTTCAAATATTCACTCATATCGGAGGACTCCAAAATTATAAGAACGGAAAAACTTGACAAGAATTTTTAAGACCCCATAGCCCAATGGTAAGGGTTTTCTTTATCCATCATTTTCCAAACATTTTATAATTTTCCTCATTTCAGAAAATTAAATGATCTAGGATCTACTTCATAAATTATATTTACAACTAAATAATTTCACTCAAGTAGGAGCTAACTCTTTTTATTAACTCACTAATTAACTCTCACATAAGACAACTTGTTACATGATTTAATTTTCTTGGTGAAGTTTAAGTTCTTTTTTGAATAGATCTCACATATTAATTGCACTTTATTTAATCAACTTGCTCACTATGGGTTTCCAAATTTTGGTTGCATGGTGATGTGAATTTCTTTAAGAACAACGCTTGGTATAGATCTATGGAATATGCTAAGTTTGAGGTGGTAGATCAATACATTAGTTAATGCAATGAATCTAGCTCAAAGGCACACAATATTGGTTCATTTCCTTTCAAGAATCTTCATTTGAATGGTGAATAAATTTTCTGGCACACATATCCACATCACTATTTACTTTAAGGACCTTTTCAATCATTGCTGTTGGAATAATTCTGTGGTATCTTTGAGATCCTAAGTGTGGAAACTAAATTTTTGCATTTTTTCCTTGCTGGTACAGTCTATATTATGAAGTGATTTTAAACATTTCATGGTGTTGTTGCAACTATCATGGTACAGATTTGAAGTAATACCTACCAGCTCCTAAAAATTCTAAATTCTGGTTTTCTGGGTAGCATATTAGCACTAAAGTTTCAAAGTCACATAACAGCACAATCCCTTTCAATTTTTAGATTTGCTTGAAATGTTTATGGTCCAATGTGACACAATTCTGTATTCTAAGATTTTCTGAGTTCTCTCCTTAAAAGAGATTTGGGTATCACTTAAGGTTTGAAATGCTTTATATTGGCAGTAATTTTATGCAATTCATGATGAACTTACTGGTTCCAAAGGAATAATTTTTCAAGCAAAATTTTCAGATCACTTGCACTTGGATCCTAGTTTTAATTTGCTGTTCTAGACATTTTTATAATTTTACTGCAGCATAGTCTATTTTTTCTGGGACAATGATAAGCAACTTTGGTACATGATACTTCATGTGGTGGAATAATAACCTTTAGAGATTGTTGGCAAATAATTTTTTGAACTTAACTCTTTATTCTGTCACAAAGAATTCTCACATATATGCTCACATTGTGCCTCATTAAGTACTTGTGTAGTGAAATCATAATTTTACATTCTTTCACTCATATTCATGGTTCATTTCATGCACATAATGGGCTTATGGTGATTCCTAGTTGCAAGGATAAATTCTAAGTTCACTTGAGGACATTGGATGGTGAATGGATGTTATTGTTTTAATTTTAATTTCACATTGAACATTATTGCAAATACACATTCAATGCACCAGAATTAAATCATCACTCTTAAACACTCAAAGTTCGCTCTCCTACCATTGGAATTTTGTGGGCTTGAACCTTCACAACTATCTTCCACTTCTACTTCAACGTGTTCAAAATTGGGCATCTTGGACTAGTAGTGTTGAGCCCCTTGTGAGCTTGGTTTAAGAACTTCCTGAAATATTCAGACTTGCACCCTTTTGAGTGAGTTAAGTGAAGTTAACTTGAGTTTATCACATCACCCTTTACTCAAACGATTTTATCTTTAGGTTGACGTAGGGATTCCCCTCTAGGTTAGGTTTACCTTAGTCTATAGAGTGGAGAAAATCACTGAAGTGACAGTGGGTGATTTCCTTGATAGTACTCTTAGGCTCTCCCTGAAAAAGGTTAGGACTTTTCCTTGTAGGGAGAGATTGAGAGATAATAGAACATCGCCAGTTACATCAGCCTATGACCATGTGCTAGGTGGAGTGTGTTAGTGCAGAGCAAGACCCCTGTCCCATCCATAGTCGGGAATGTGCCAAGTGGTATAAAAATAACAGTGGGATATAGGTGGCCCGCAATAAAATAAAATAATAAAAATAAAGATATAAAGTGAATGGAGAATGTAAGAGGGGGCCCCAGAGGATTACATAGCAGGAAAATGTGGCAAGGGAGATGACATGGCTGTGTCATAGGATGCCATGTGGACACCAATGCCACATCAGAAGGAACATGTCATGCCATGTTAGCATGGATGACATGTCAGCAAGATAAAGCATATCAAAATATTAAAACAAGTCTGGAGACAAAATCTTGTTTTAGCCATAACAAGAGCAGATTTGTCCCAATCTAGGTGAATTTTCAAGGGTAGGTTTGCAGTGAGGAGGAATAGAAAAGTGCTAATTAGGGTCATTGACCAATTCTGCTCCATATTTTCAGAAATTGTAGATTAGTTGTTTTTGAAGAACAAGATGTTACTTCTTGATAGAGGCCCAGATGTTGATGAAATTTCGACAATGAGTTAGGGGAGTAGAAACAAAGAAATTTAGTGGATCATTTGTCCAAATTCCCAAGGGTTTGGAATGACGATGCAAAAATAAGCCAAAATCCACTATTCTAGGAGACTTTTTGGGGATTTTTGGGATCTTCATAGGAGGAAAAGGGACCCCAAACCACAAATCTGGAAATATTATCCTAGTCAACATTTTACCTTCTCAACAATCCAAAGAAATTTGTCTTGTTGAAGATTTCCTAGTTTTTCTCTCTTTCGGAGATAACAATTTTTGCTAAACATTCCAAGTTTCGAAAAAGTGTAAAAAGATAAAGTCGACAATTCCAGATTGACACAAAATTTGCTAGGAGCATCCGATTTACAATATGAAGGTTGTTGTGTACTCACCATCACCAGTGTTCTCTAAGTATGATACAAAAGTTTCCTTGGTTTCTAATATATTTTCTTCTATATGTGGCAAAAATTGTCTTCTGAGCTTGATTGTGCTAGTGAGAAAAGTGCAAAAACAAATTGGGTAGAAATGACAAATTCAAAGAACTATAACTTTCAGCTCAGAACTCAGATTGAGACATGAGTATAGTCGTTGGAAAGTATGTGGAGGCACATTTGGAGGTGCAACAACATGGCAATGAAAAAATACTAAGTATTTAATAATAGGGTGTTGTTGATGAGCATGAACACTCAAGGCGAGAGTGTTATGTCAAGGATTATTAACAAGATGATTAAATGCCATGCATTAACATGGTTAAGGTCTGTTGCAAATCTGAATTCAAGCTCAATCATGAAGAATACAAGAACCAAGAACATGGTGTCTTGAAAAAGAAAGAAGGCATGCGAAACATTCCTTGTAATTGGTAAGTGCAATTCAAATTATAGTAGAAGAGCTAGGGAAGGGCCTAATTATTGTATTTTGATATTGTATGAGGCAAAGAAATGGTCACAAGTATAAGGGGCCTTAGGATTTCCTGGTTATTGGATTTGAATATTCTATGCTACAAGAGAATATTTGGCTAGGGTATAGAAGATACCTACATGAAGATAAGAGCTGTGAGGATAGCTAGAGATAATGGCAGAAGATGCCATAATGTGGATGGTTAAGTTGGTTGGAAGATATTATAACACTATGGGAATAATTCCAACACTACATGAGCACGATTGATGAAAAATGTTGAGTGCAAATTCCAAATATATAAATGGATGACAATAAGAAGTGTAGTGATATCTAGAATGGAAATATTAAGAAGGCATATGAGAAGGAAAGTATATATATGCTTGGTATTTTTTGCAAAAGAGAAGGAATTTGAAAAGAGACCATATGAATATGGAAGGGCATTAATTGGAATATTATGAAATGATGGAAGGTCCAATTGAAGTTACAGTTATGTGCAAATAAGAATGGACTTTGGAGGAGTCTATATGAAATTGAAGGCACATAAATGCAACATTATAGTGTGTTAGAATGTTGATTGATGAAGTCAAGGCTTAGACCGGATTTGACCAAAGAAGAAGACAATGATTAATAAGAATATTATGTCAATGTTAAGTGGGAGTAATATAAATTAAAACACCATAAGTGTTGAAAAGTTTAGGCAAGGTAAAGTTGGGGCAAGATTGCCTAAGTAAAGGTAGTAGCTAATGAGGTTGCAATACCAATATGATATATTGGCTGGAAATGTAAAGTGTCCAAGTTGGACTTGGTTGGAAAGTGCCTAGAAAAGGGATCAACAATGCACAAATGTTTAGAGTAAGAGTATTTTTATAGCGCAAGTTGTAGGTTGGGAAAAGCCCGACCCAACCACAAAGAAAGATCTACAACTTGAGAATCCTACACCCAATGTCACCTCAATGTAGGTCCCACACTTCAAGGGTGACTAGGTTACTCTAGGGAGGTGATCTTGGTGACCCTAGGGGGAATGAGATGGATATGAATAGAGATGGAAGTGAAGCCCCCTAGAGGTCAAGTCTAAGTGGAGTGAAATGTGGGAAGAGATTCCTTGTAAGTTAAGTAATTGTTGCCCCAAAGGTATAGTACTTCTCTGGATGATTGTACCTTCCCGAGACACAAGAAAATCCAACTTGCAATGATATATGTTAGTATGGATTAGAAAGTTAATCTTGTTGTCCCTAATTTTCAGCAATAGATGAAAGTTTATATCAATAAATAAATCATCTAAATCAGCATACAAGGATCTAAACTAGTTAAGCAAATCAACATCAAGATTAGCAATGAATATAGGCTGAAAAATGACACTTTGAAGCTGAATAAAGAAAGCTGTTGTAACATGTATATTTCTGCAGAAAATTGCAGTGTTATGGATGTATCTTTCAATCACTTATATAAGAAAATTACACCATCAAAATATGCCAACAATTATCCCAAAATATGTGCCCTAATTAGCGGAGTTAGTGTGAAAAATTTAGGAGCAAGTCTAGGGTTAGTTTAGGAGTTATGGTTAGTAATTTATCTAGGTTAAATCAGCGTTAATGGTTGTAGGTTAGGGTTTCCACAAGAATTAAAGTAGTGGGAGAGAGGGTATTCCCTAGTAGGGGAAGACTCCTTTCAATGAGACAAACCAACTCCAAGCAAGAGACCTTTCAAAAGATAAAAATTCACATTTCCCAAGGCAATGATTTTATATCTCCAATGCAAAAAATATTTGACTTGTGCCTTTACTATTGGGTTAATGGAGTCAAGTGAAAGAAAGATCTAGAAAAGCTAGTTCCTTGGAGGTGTAAGCCCTTTTACTTCCCAAGGAAAGTTTCTCTAGCTAAGGTTTAAGCTAAGAGGGTGTATGTCTTTGTACTTCTCTTAGCAAACCCTTGTTCAACCAATAACATGAAGCATAAAATGAAGAAGACTATGGTGTAGGTGTATGCCCTTATACTTCCCACCTATATTCTAGCACAACAATTCTTGACTTGAAAAGAATGATAGCATAAGAGTAAAAGACCATACCAAAATCAAGAAAGATGCTAAAACAATCCACCATAAAAGCTAGAAAGCATTCATCCAAGGCTAGCGCCTCACTCCTCCATCAACCATTCATCAAGATAGCCATAAACAAGTGCACAAGAGAGAAATAGAGCCAAGTGTAGCGAAAATTTCAGACCAATACTTCTCACAATGAAGGAGAGTTATGTTCTAATGAGATCTTATGATCTCTTATTTATACAAAATGTCACCAAGGTGACTTGTCCACATATTTAGAGGTAAACCACAAGACTAGGGGTCAACAACCCTAATCTTGCCCCCTTTAACAAAGTAATATTAAACACTTCATTTAAAATTTAACTTTTGCACAAATAAAACCCTAATTTACATGGACGTGACCCATTTAGGGGACTTTTTGGCACTAAGAGAAGGTCGTTGGTGACATAGGAGGGTACTAAGGCTTCCCAAAGCCACATGTCAAGCATCCAAATGTTTTCCTTCAAGTTCAAAGCCTCAAACACCTCCAAACATCCAAGTGCCAATGCATATCACCTCAC
>ML799934.1:100031-125961 GCA_009831015.1 Picea engelmannii | reverse complement strand
CCCCCACCTCCTCAACTACTTCATCCGAAAGACGAAATAGTAAATTTGCATCTTTCACTTGATCAGATGCATCCACTGATTTAAGGAACATAGTTCCTTTAGGGCAAGCAATGGTGAAGTTAAGAATGGTGCGGGATCGCTGATTAGTCCATCCATTAGACATGATTGTGCACCCTGTTTTAGACCATGACTCCTTGAACTCTGTGAGGTATTCCTTTACTCTTTCAACTTCATTTTTTAACAGATTTCCCCTAATATCCTCATAACCAGGTCCCTTGAAGCCCGATTCACATGAAGCTATAACATCCAACATAGGTTGGTAATAAACAAACCTTGCAACATTGAAAGGTATGTCTGCATCATACCACCACCTAGCAATGCATTCCCAAGCAACTTCCCTTTCTATCTTCTTTCATTTTGCATCAATAGTGGGTTGAGAACTAGGGGTAGTGCGGGGTAAAAAAAATTAAGTCAAGGTTACCACGAGGCCTTTTGGATCCTGATGCACCAACACCACTTCCACCAACATGTTCTACTTCTTCCCTAGGATTGGTATAAGGATCACGCCTAGGGATTGGGAAAGCAGAGGATTCTTCAAAACTAGGCATTCTATCTTGAGGATCACTATCAAATCTAGTTCCACCACTACTTCTCCCCACCTCTTTTCGAATCTTCTTATTCTTGGTTTTATCTGCTTGATAGCTTTCAAAAAGGCCCATCATCTCAGCTTTTAGTTCATCAGGAACTTCCAAGCATGGTTTTATATTCCCCCTTGCATTGGCTAGATGTTGTTTGATCCTATGAATACCCCTCCCACCAACCTCCTTTTTGCAATAATTACAAACCATTGACCCATCAATCAATTGGCAATGAAGCCATGCTCCTTCTTGTCTTTAGGAGCCATGGAAACAAATAAAAATCTGCAAATAAAAACCCTATGTGTTTTAAGTTTTAATTTTTAGATTTTAATTGCTAGAGCCTAGAGCCTAGGAAAAAAGTTGAAAACAACAATATTTTTTTTGTATAAAAAAACAACATTTTTAAGGGGAGTAAGTGCATAGTTTACATACCTTGAAAACAAGCTCCAAATCTGCCTAAGAAATAAGCTCCAAATTTGTCCAAGAAATATGCTCCAAAATAGCTCCAAATTTGTCCAAGAAATATGCTCCAAAATAGCTCTGCAAATAAACTTCAAGAAAAAAGGCAAAATAACTCTCCAAATGAGCCCAACAATCACCTCTCCAAATCAGCCTAGCAACCTCTCCAACTCAACCCTGCAATCAACTCTCTAAACTCAAGAAACACCCTTAGCTCAAAAACCCAAGAAAAGCCAAATGAGTAGTGTGAGTGAAAGAGAGGGGGTGGGGTTGGATTTATAGCTTCATTAGGGGCTCTAGACAATTCTAGAAGCTTCCCATGCATACGCCTAACCCTCATTAAAAAAAAAAAAAATCCCTCACTTTTCCGGCCATGGGCCTCATTGGCAAAAAAAAACTGGTTCCGTACGGAACCGGCCAGTTCAGGCAAAAAAAACCGGTTCCGTACGGAACCGGTCTAGAGCGGTTTAAGGGGACGGTTTGAACCGATTTGGGCTTGGAACCGGTCGGAACGGCCGATTTTGCTAGTTCCGGTTCGGTTCTGGTAACATTGGGTTATAGTGCTACACAAGTGTCTAATGGTTTTCCTACTTGTATTGGTGTTCTGCACTACAACCTTCTTGCCAACACTGAGAGCACAGGGTGTTGTGTTGGGATAAAGAGAAAGGTGTCTATTGACAACCTATTTCAACTAGGGGGTCAAATCCATGTACCATGAATATATGCACCATCAGGTGCTACCAAGTCAGAGACTTTCTGGTTCTACAAGGCAATTTTGGCCTTCAACATTTTTTTTTGTAATGGAATTTCCACTCCCCTGAGTGAGATTATAATGTAATGGGTCTGCATGGATCATAGTTAGGTTAGTTGCCTTATGACTTCATCATTAGAGGAGTCCCTTTCACTGAGTGTTTTTTTTTCTTAGGTTATTAATTTGTCTTAACCAACCTTATTAATTTCCATTGAGTTTTTCACTCCCATAAATAATTCCTTCAAAGTGGTGAAAGGGGTTCTAATGGTCTAGCCCTCTTGTAGCTAGTGTCTAGGAATGTTGTAAATGGCTATGCAAGACATCTCCTAAAGTTTTGTGAAATTCCATCAAGTCTAGATAGTTTTTATTTATTTATTAATTTTGCCTAAGTATTGATAATTTTAATTAATTTTTTGATAAAAAAATGTAAAAACTAGGTCATTGGGCTTTTGATAGGGGTATTTGTACTCAAAATAAATGGAATGAGACCCCCTACACCCTTGGACCAAGTTTCAGCTCAATTGGACAAGTTTTTCTAGGTGTTTGTCCATGAGGAGTCTTAGTCAATCCAAAACAAGAATTTAATTGCTAGTCTTGACATAGTCAAAATGTCAATTTTTGTAATTTTGAGCTAAATGGTTAGAGAAAAGGTGGAAGATTATGCCTAAACCTTAGATTAGACTATCCTAACCCTTTTCTCATCCTCACAACCCCCTCTTACCTAGCCATCACTTCATGATGTTATCCCCCTTAAGGAAGTTGTGCCCCCCTCCTTGAGGAAACTATGGAAAGTGAAAAATTAAACTAAAGTGGGCCCTCTCTCCCCTAGTGCGCCCTTCTAGAACCTTCACCTCCCCTTTTGACTTGGAAAATGAGTGACAACTCATGCCATCTCACCATACCAAATCCCTAACCCTAAAAGTGTGATTCTTATGGAATGACACTTGGAGGAGATCCAAGAGGGGTAACCCTTGCTCTCCAAGTATAAATCAAACCCCTCCCCTCCTCATTTCTCACCAATTCTATTGCTATTGTCTCTACCCAAATTTATCCTCACTCTCCCATCTCTCTCATTTTGGCTCTAGTTTTTTAAGAGAAGCTTGTTGCAAGTATTTGCAACAACGTTCTACTATCAATAAAGGAAATCTTTGGAGGCAATTGGTGTTGAGAGTATTCTTGGTGCCATCTTTTACATGAGGTGATCTTGTTCATTTGTTTTCATTCTTCTTATGCATGCTTTGAGATATAGGGTATGAATTTTTAGCAAAGTACTTTGCTAGTGTAGGTTTATGATAGTATTGTTATAGATCTAGTGAGTATCTAGTTATTATTTCAAAGTATTTTGAATTAATCTCTAGATCTACTCACATTCCTCTTGTTTCTTGTAGTTTAACTTGAAAGTTTGACAAGATTATTTAGGGTTTTAAGAGAAGATTTCAGATCTGTAAATCTTCTCTTTTGACCCATTTTCACCCTCTAAAATTTCTGCATTTTATTTCTGTACATCTCCATCATATTTTTGGGTATTCTAACACTTAGAATAGGTCATATAAATTGTTATATCTTGCTGTAATTTTTTGCAGAAAATTTCTGTGTAAAAAACAATTTTTTTCTTAAAATTGTTGTCACTTTTGCAGCATTTCCAACAAGCTTTTGCTTGTTGGTTTTTTGCAGGTTAGTGACTAAGGAGGTGTCCAAGAGGCCATTTGGGGCCATACAAAGCTGAAGTACAACCTCCCAAAGTTAGGTAACATAATACCCCTTCTTCTTCTTCATTCTAATCATTGTAAGCAAGCCCAAGGGAGTCCCAAAGGGCTTGCAATTCTCTTGTATTTAAATTCCTGCATTTTTTATTAATTGTTTGCCTACATCTTAGTGAGTTTTTGGCCCAACCAACCCCCAAAACCATAAGGCTAGGAAGTAGAGTTTATTTTCTGCAATTTACTTTGATTTGTTTGTCCTACTTGTCATTAGGACAAGATTGAGAGGCTAGGCTTTACTTCAAGTTTTTGCACCCACTTGTGCACAAAACTGGAAGGCTTTGTCCTTCACCTTGTGCACTTGTTGAGGTTGTTTAGTTTAGTTTTTTTTCAAGTTTTTACTTTCATCATTGTTTTCCTACACCTTGGAGTGTACTTGGCCTTGCCAACCCCCAAAATCGTAAGGCTAGATTAGTTCATGGTTTGCTTTCTTTCAATTGCTTAATGGTCTAAATCTAATCTAAGAAGTAACCATGTGCTAGTTTAGGCCCATGAAGGCATAATGGTTTAATTTTCTCATCTTGTTTTCCATTATCCATTGCTAACTATCTTTAATTTGGACATTTTACTTTCAAGCACATTTCATTTCTTGCAATTTAACTTTCCAAGTATTTTACTTTCTTGCAAGTCATTTAATTTTCAATTACATTGCTTAATGGTTTAATATTTACAAGTACTTTACTCTTATGTCTTGCAACCTTATATAATCTTATGGTTTGTTTCAAGCACTTAAGTTCTCTTGCAATTTACTTTTAGTACTTTACTTGTCAAGTGCATCTTTCAAGTACTTTGTTTATCTTGCAAACACTCTTTACACAAATACTACATTTACAATCACCTTAACTTAATATAATCTAACTTAAACTAACTCAATTTACCTTAGTCTCATAGGGCCTAAAATCAACTTATCTTAATAGGTCACCTTTTATTGTCCCAACTTTTCCATCAAAAAGAGAATTTAAGGAAGAAGCGGGGGGTGCTAGATCGGGGACGATCTCACAACACTCAACGTCCTCCTTGTGGAGTACTTCTATTCCTGGGTTGACCTATGGAGCTAGGGTGTGGCCTTGTTTGCCTCACTTATTGATCACCCAGTAACTCTTTTGGTACAAGCGGGGAGAGTTCTTGAGTAGTCACTTAGTCTACGATTCACTTATAACTTAATAACTTAACTAATTCTAAAATCAATCCATTTAACCTTGGACAATCTATTTGGGTACATCTTATGTGGTTCATGCTTTAGTACACTCTTGCAAGCACTTTAATTTCACATATTTTATGCAAGTTACTTAAATCATTTTTGGATTGGATTAGGTGGTTTAAAAGTTGCGCTTTAGCCCTTGGAGGCCTCTTTTTCATGCTTTAATTTCGAGTTAAGTTTAATCTTTATGTGATTGATCTCCTTCGTTGAAGTTGTGCATCCTTTGGAGGTTTCTTCATTGTTTGGAGCTTGTGGTTGTGTATTCCATTGAAGGCTTCCCCTTGAGTTGCGCATCCCTTGGAGGCACTCTTGTTTGGGATAGTTGGCTTATGTGTTGTGGTTGTATCTTCTTCTGAACAATATCTCTTTTACCTACACATTCAAGTCATTTACAAGTTAGTTGTTTTTCTTGTATAATTTGTATAGCTTGTATCTTCATTGTTGTATTGTAACTTTGTAGATAATTGTTTCTTTCATTTATTTGTATCTAGTTTTACCTTGTATCTAGTTTTTTTTTTGTAATCTTTGTAAAAACGAAACTCCCTTAAACTTAGTTGACCCCTTTCCCAATCTTAGGCACTAGTCTTAGAAGACTTAGGGAAAGGAATTCTTTTGCATTGAAAGACTTGCACTTTGCATTACTTCTTTTGCATATAGGCTAGATCCCCCAAACTTTTAATCAACTAAAATCAGCTCCTAGAAATTCACTTTTAACTTCCTCTAGTAACTAGGGTCTACCCCCCTTGGCTTCCCTAGGAGTAATCCTAGACGAAAGATGTTCAAGTTGAGGTGACAATGGGCTTTGAACCTAGGCGTTGTACCTCCAAGGACACACTAAGTGAGTTGGACTTAGCTCACGTTTGCAAGTGTGTATAAGTATGGCAACATCTTTGGTGTCGTCGCCAGGGATAAGTCTTATATCCTTGGTCTAAATGACTTAACTAATTTATTATTTTAAAACTAAGTAATAAACTTTAGTCACTAAATTATTTTAACTTGGATTGGTTGTTTTGTTTGCTTTCTCTTCAAGTGGCGACTCCATTGAACAAATATGTCAAGTATACTACTAGGATCACTTCACAAGGAGTGACTTACTCTTTTTATGAACCTGAAAAGGTTTATAGGAGGAGATTAAATCACCTGGCTCTTAGAAGGATACTTGAAATTCTTAGGGAAGAAACACTCACTAATATCCAATACTTGTTTCAAATTAATAATCAACCAATTGTTAATACTACAACACCTAATTCTAACGTAACCATGAGTATGTTTTTGAGGCCTTTGAATTTTGCAACAATCCAAGGGGCTCCACACGTGATTCCTGACAAAGACATTGAGAAGTTGCCTTGTTTTTCAGGAAATAATGTTGTTAGTGTCAACTCTCATGTGTTGAATTTTGATCTATGTATATTGAAGTATTGTCGGGGTCATGATGAAGAGGATGTCAATATGACATTATTTTTGTACTCTTTGGAAGGGGATGTTGTAGAGTGGTTTTTAGAATTTGACCCCAACAAATTTAGCACCCTAGACGAAATAGTGAAATCTTTCAAGGAAAGGTGGGGTGATCAGAAGGAAAATAGGTTTTTACTAGCTTCCCTTAGTTCAAGTCATAAAAAGGAAAATGAAACTATGGATGAATTTAAAAAAAGATTTACTGACTTGGTGAAAAGTCTCCCTACATATATTAAGCCTTCATACGCTGCAATTTTGATTTATTATATGGAAGATTTTGAGGGAGAAATGAGATATGCACTAAGGGACATAGATCCTCAAACACTTAAGGAAGCACAAGTTATGTCTGTGAGGATTGATAAGAATATGCATGATGCTAGGAAATCTAATATTCCTGGTTTTACTAGAGGAACTTCTTCCCAACCTTATGATGAGAAGAAAAAGTAAGTTGAGAATCAAGAATCTTCTAATGATGGCATTAAGGAACTCACTCAATTGAGTAAACAAATGGAAATTAATCACGCTAATCAATTGAAGGAACATGTTAGTCAAATGAATGCCATGCAAAATAGGTTGATAGCCATGGAAAGGGGTCAAGCTAGTAGGCCCCAACATAGGCCAACTGATAAATGACCTAAGAGACCTCCTCCCCAAGATCAAAGGCCACCAAATCCATTTGAATCCACTAACTTGGTTGACCACCAAGCTATTCCTTATTATAGACCTTGTGGACAATTTCATGAAGAATCAACTTGCCAAGTCTTTCTTCACATTTGTGATGAAATGGGACCTTATAGAACAGAAAATAAACAAGTTAATATGTTTGGTCATGAGTATAATGTTGGCATGCATGATTGGATGGATTTGTTGAAACATAGTGAGGGGGTAAGTTGCATGAATAATGTTGTGGTGGATAAGGAAACACAAAAGTTTTGTCCAAAGCCTACTCCACAAGAAGTAGCCGAAATGGCTAGATATAGAGGCATTACCTACCAAAGGAATGAAAATAGAAGTCGAGATAAAAATCAAGCAAACATTCCCAAGGTAGCCACAACCCATCCTAAGTCAAATGTGTATGCAAGCTCAGATTTAAATATTGACTTAGGAGGGTGGTTAATTAATGCAAATATGTTGGTGCCTGTGTCAGAAAGAATGAAGATTCCTTCTTAGAGGGAAAATCTACTCAAATCCATATAAAATCCTTCTTAGAATAATGTTTACATTCCACCAGTAATAGCTTATCAATATGCATCTTTTATTTTGCAGAATATGGGTAGGGGAAATGAAAAGAATAGACCTTTTTACTTATCTTTTCTCATGAATGATTTTATTCTTCACAACTGCATGCTTGACTTATGATCTAGCTCAAATTTTATGACTAAGAAAGTAATGGAACAATTAAACTTAAGAATATGTAGACCTTATCATAACATTTGTGCTATGGATAACAAGACAATTCAGGTGCATGGTTTAATTAAAGGATTACAAGTACACTTGGCTGCATTCCTAGACATTATGATAGAGATGGAAATTGTTGTGATTGATGTGTCTAATGCTTGGGGTATGTTGCTTTCAAGGAATACAACTGTAGATTTAGGTGGTCATTTTCAAATGGATTTAACTTATGCCACCATTCCAACTCCAAATGGTTCCATGTTTAGATTAAACAGGGAGTTGGAAAGGAAATACCATGTTGAGGATCCTAGGAATCCCAAAAATAATATTGTATATTGGGAACTAGATATGGGATGTTATGATATAGAGTCTACTTCTCTAACATGTACCAAGATGGAACTTAGAAGTGAACCCCAAGCATTTGTAGTGTTTGGGACACCATGGATTCTTTTGATGGGATTTTTCTTGAGAAAGATTGGATAAAGTGAATAATAATTTGACTCCTTTAGAATTAAAGTTAAAGTTGGATTTTTCAGTTGAAAATGTGTTATCAGCTCAACCTTCATAAGAGGGATCAGTTAGATGTCAGATGGAATTCTTGGGCCATACCTTCCTTATTTTTCAGAAATTGGGAAAATCAAAGATAGAATGTGTGATGAAAATCTGATGGAAAGTAGTAAGGATGATAAGGTTGATGTTGATAATGCAAAGTATATCATCCMTATGAAGAGGTATGCCAAGCCTTTTAAGGAAAAWATAAGTTCATAAACTTTTTACTTGGCACCTATGAAAAATCATCAGAAATATTTTAAGGAGGATTGTCCCAAGAGGCCTAAGGTTAGAAGTTGGGATTCACATGGGAAAATAAGAAATCGGGATAAAGTGTATAAATCTTCTAGMAACTCTTCTCAGCCAGTGGGATGACATAAAGTCAAACATGCTAGTGAAAGGACTCCCMTTTGAAGTGTTTCTTCACATGAAAACTTGGTATCCAAAGGGGACACCCTTTATAACCTATCTCTAACTCTTCTCCTTTATTTCAATTTYGTATTGTTTCATTCATTATGTAATTATGTACTTAGATGTTATTTGTATTATAGTTTCATTTTTGTGATTGTTGTTCAATAATTATTTCATTTTGTAATTGTTGTTTATAACATTTTATTTATTCATTATATATGTATATTTATGTTGGGTATTGGTGAGCACTATGTTTTGTAGATGTTGGATTCTCGTATGCTCTCCTTCCTAAGTGAAGATCAAACACACATCCCCATGTGGAGCCAGATGTTGACCACCTATTTCAACTAGGGGGTAAACTCTATGTACCATGATGATATGCACCATCAGGTGCTACCAAGTCAAAGACTTTCTGGTTCTACAAGGCAGTTTTGGCCTTCAACACTTCTTTTTGTCATGGAATTTTTGCTACCCTGCATGGGATTATAATGTAATGGGTCTGCATGGATCATAGTTAGGTCATTTTCCTTAGGAATTCATCATTAGAGTAGTCCCTTTCACTAAGTGTTTTTTTTCCTCAGGTTATTAATTTGGCTTAACCAACCTTATTAATTTCCCTTCAATTTTTTACTCCCACAAATTATTCCTCCAAAGTGGTCAAAGATGTTCTAATGGTATAGCCCTCTTGTAGCTAGTGTCTAGGAATGTTGTAAATGACCATGCAAGATATCTCCTAAAGTTTTACGGAATTTCGTTGAGTCTAGACAATTTTTATTTATTTACTAAAATTGACTAAGTATTGGCAATTTTAAATTTTTTTGATAAAAAAATGTAAAAACTAGGTCCTTGGGCTTTTGATAGGGGTATTTGTACTTAAAATAAATGGAATGATACCCCCTACACCCTTGGATCAAGTTTCAACTCAATTGGACAAGTTTTGCTAGGTGTTTGTCCATGAGGAGTCTTAGTCAATCCAAAACAACAATTTAATTGTTAGTCTTGATATAGTCAAAATGTCAATTTTTGTAATTTTGAGCTAAATGGTTAGAGAAAATGTGGGAGATGATGAATAAACCTTATATTATACTATCCTAACCCTTTCCTCAACCTCACAACCCCCTCTTACCTAGCCACCACTTCATGATGTTATCCCCCCTAGGGAAGTTGCACCCCCCTCCTTGAGGAAACTATGGAAAGTGAAAAATTAAACTAAAGTGTGCCCTATCTCCCCTAGTGCACAATACTAGACTCTTCACATCCCCCTTTTACTTGGAAAATGAGTGACAACTCATGCCATCTTACCATACCAAAACCCTAACCCTAAAAGTGCACCCCTTTCTTAGAGATTCTCAATGATTCTTATGGAATGACTCTTGGAGGATATCTAAGAGGGGTAGTGCTTGCTCTCCAAGTATGAATCAAACCCCTCCCCTTCTCATTTCTCACCAATTCTATTACTATTGTTACTCTACCCAAATTTCTCCTCACTCTCCCATCTCTCTTCTCTCTCTCATTTTAGCTCTAGTTTTTGAAGAGAAGCTTGTTGCAAGTATTTGCAACAACCTTCTACTATCAATAAATGAAATCTTTGGAGACAATTGGTGTTAAGAGTATTCTTGGTGCCATATTTTACATGAGGTGATCTTGTTCATTTGCTTTCATTCTTCTTATGCATGTTTTGCGATATATGGTAGGAATTTTTAGCGAAGTACTTAGCTAGTGTAGATTTATGATAGTATTGTCATAGATCTAGTGAGTTTCTAGTTATTATTTCAAATTATTTTGAGTTAATCTCTAGATCTATTCACATTCCTCTTGTTTCTTGTAGTTTAGCTTGGAAGTTTGACAAGATTATCTAGGGTTTTAAGAGAAGATTTCAGATCTGGAAATCTTACCTTTTGACCCATTTTCATCCTCTGAAATTTACGCATTTTATTTCTATACATCTCCAACATATTTTTGGGTATTATAACACTTAGAATAGGTCGTATAAATTGCTATATCTTTCTATAATTTTCTGCAGAAAATTTCTGTGTAAAAAACATAAATTTTCTTAACATTGTTGTCACTTTTGCAGCATTTCCAGCAAGCTTTTGCTTGCTGATTTTTTGTAGGTTAGTGACTAAGGAGGTGTCAAAGAGGCCATCTGGGGCCATACAAAGATGAAGTACAACCTCCCAAAGTTGGGTAACATAATACCCCTTCTTCTTCTTCATTCTAATCATTGTAAGCACACCCAAGGGAGTCCCAAACGGCTTGCAATTCTCTTGTATTTAAATTTCTGAATTTTTTATTTAATTGTTTGCCTACATCTTGCTGAGTGTTTGGCCCAACCAACCCCCAAAATCGTAAGGCTAGGAAGTAGAGTTTATTTTCTACAATTTACTTTGATTTTTTTGCTCCACTTGTCATTAAGACAAGGTTGAGAGGCTAAGATTTACTTCAAGTTTTTATTTTCAAGTTCTTGCACCCACTTGTGCACAAAACTAGAAGGCTTTGTCTTCCACCTTGTGCACTTGTTGAGGTTGTGTAGTTTAGTTTGTTTTCAAGTTTTTACTTTCATCATTGTTTTCCTAGACCTTGGAGTGTGTTTGACCTTGCCAACCCCCAAAATCGCAAGGATAGATTAATTCATGGTTTGCTTTCTTTCAATTGCTTAATGCTCTAAATCTAATCTAAGAAGTAATCATGTGCTAGTTTAGGCCCATGGAGACATAATGGTTTAATTTTCTCATCTTTATTTTCATTATTTATTGCTATCTATTTTTAATTTGGGCATTTTACTTTCAAGCACATTTCATTTCTTGCAATTTAACTTTCCAAGTATTTTACTTTCGTGCAAGTCATTTAATTTTCATTTACATTGCTTAATGGTTTAATCTTTACAAGTACTTTACTCTTATGTCTTGCAACCTTATATAATCTTATGGTTTGTTTCAAGCACTTAAGTTCTCTTGCAATTTACTTCTAATACTTTACTTTTCAAGTGCATCTTTCAAGTACTTTGTTTATCTTGCAAGCACTCTTTACACAAACACTACATTTGCAAGCACCTTAACTTAATCTAAATATAACTTAAACTAACTAAATTTACCTTAGTCTCATAAGGCCTAAAATCAACTTATCTTAATAGGTCACCTTTACTGTCCCAAATTTTCCATCAAAAAGGGAATTAAAGAATAAGCAGGGGGTATTAGATCGGGGACGATCTCACGACGCTTGGCGTCTTCCCTGTGGAGTACTTCTATTAATGGGTTGACTTGTGGAGCTAGGGTGTGGCCTTGTTTGCATCACTTATTGAGCACCCAACAACTCTTTTGGTACAAGCACGGGGAGTTCTAACTTCTTGGGTAGTCACTTAGTCTAGGATTCACTTCTAACTTAATAACTTAACTAATCCTAAAATCAATTCACTTAACCTTGGGCAATCTGTTTGGGTACACCTTATGTGGATCATGCTTTAGTACACTCTTGCAAGCACTTTAATTTCACATGTTTTATGCAAGTTATTTAAAACATTTGTGGATTGGACTAAGTGGTTTAGAAGTCACGCTTTAGCCCTTGGAGGCCTTTTTTTCATGCTTTAATTTTGAGTTAAGTTTAATCTTTATGTGATTGATCTCCTTCCTTGAATTTGTGCATCCTTTGAAGGCTTCTTCATTGTTTGGAGCTTTTGGTTGTGCATGCCATTGAAGGATTCCCCTTGAGTTGTGCATCCCTTGGAGGCACTCTTGTTTGGGATACACTAGTAAATTTGGGTCATTTTGCGACGACTCTTTCGATGCTCTTGTGATGTTATGTCATGGATATTGTGATGAATCTTGGGTCTCCCAAACATCGCTTCATGTGTCGTGGAAAATGAGATGAACCTGAAACAACGTTGCAAGAGTGATGAAACTAGGATGTTGTCACACGAGCGACAAAGAAGGGATACTGTCGCACGAGTGACAAAGAAAGGATATTATCGCAAGATCGACAAGGTAGGGAAATCGTTGAAAGCATGACAAGGAAGGGAAATTGTCGCAAGAAAGAACAGTAATGAAAATCGTTGCAAGAGAGACAAGGTATGGAGATCGTTGCAAGAGAGACAAGCTAGGGATGTTGTCGCAAGAGCGACAAGATAGGGCAATCGTCGCAAGAGTGACAAGGTAGGGAGATTGTCGCACGAGCAACAAGGTAGGATGATCGTCGCAAGAGTGACAAGGTAGGGAGATTGTCGCTCGAGCGACAAGTTAGCGAGATCATCACAACATCGACAAGCTGAAGAATCTTGGGATGAATCAACTATCGAAATAATCATTGCAAGAGCGACGATTGTAAGGATTCTTACGACAAAATCGATATACAATCGATGAAAAATTATCATCGATTGTATAGCAATTTCATCGTAAGAATCCTTACAGTCGTCGCTCTTGAGACGACCTATATTTATTAAAAATAAAATAAAAATTTGATGCCCTTATTCACAGTATGTTGATCATTGTTTTATTGTTTGAGCGATATTTCAAGAGATTTTATTATATGTTTATGATATGTTTCATGAATGTGCAAAGTATTTACTGCATGCAATTATAACATTCATTGGCAATTATAAAAGGATTTTTGAGCAAATGTTTTTTCCAAACATCTATAACATTCATTAATAAAAATTTACTAATAAAACACAAGTACATTATTGAACTACAATATACCATAAGAAATACTAAAACATATAAAAAACTATATATACAGTGAAAACAATTAACAACCAAGAATTTAAAAATAATGGTGTTTTTAAGAAAAAGGAGGGAAATGTTCTCTAATTTACAATGGTGCCATTAGTCATTTTGTTGTACTTATGATACTAGCGCACAACTTCCTGCTCTATTTTCACCTTTTAGATTTTTTAACCTATGTTTTGATATGAATCTGAACAACGATTTGATATTTCAAATCTGATAGGAAAGACAACAATGACAATTATATCATCTAGGCATCCGATTTTTACGCAATTGTGTACTAAAGTGGATAAATGATGAAACAATAGTCCAAAAAGTTAAAGATATTATTTTCTGATGTTAGTTTCCTTTCCTATTTTCTGAGACTTCCCCATTTCCTGGAGTTTCCCACATTTTATGTTGTTTTCTGTAAGATGTCTAGCCCATGTTTCCTCCTCTGGGTGGGTTCCATTTACAATTCAAGGACACTGATAGTTGCAGATAAATAATAAAATGATATTTTCCACAATAAATGCAAATTTTAAATTTATATCTAGCAGGGCACATGGAGAACAAAGGCACAATATTCTATTTAACTATCCAGATTATGAATCAAAAGCTGCACACAAAGAAAAATCAAGCCTTTTCCAGAACTCATCACTCTTGTCAATGACAGGTTAGGAATATTTTGGCACATGCAAAGTCTTTTAAGGAGACAAGGAGGTTTAAATTCAAATGAAAAGGATTATGCACTTTGCTTTCATGATCAAATATGTTATCTAATATTATCAAGAGGTTATCCATCAATACTTTTACCTGCTTATCCTCAGAGGATGTCATTCATGCCAAAAAACATCAAAATCCAAAAAAATTTAAGATGTCTAAAACTTAACAACCCTGAATGTTTCCTCCTCCGAGTGGGTTCCATTTGCAATTCAAGGACAATTAACATTCACAGATTAAAAATATATTTTCCACAAAAATGAAATTTTAAGTTTAAATCTGTCTAGGGACATGAAGAACAAAGACACAATATTATATTTAATTTTTAACTATCTAGATCATGAATCAACAATTGCACACAAAGAAAATGCAAGCCTTTTCTAGAACTTATCACTTTTGTAGATGACAGTTTGGGAATATTTTGGCACATTCAAAGTCTTTTAACGAGGTTTAAATTCAAAGAAAAAGAGTTATGTACTTTGCTTTCAATGATAAAATATTTCATCTAATATTATAAAGGGTTATCCATCAATACCTTTACCTACCAATCCTTAGAGGCTAGCATTGAAATATGCCAAAAATCTTTAAAATCCAAACAAATTTAAGATGTCTAAAACTTAAAATCCTTGAATGTAAAATGTCCATTGATCAAAAGAAAAGAAAAAATCACTCATAACAATAAGAGCATAGGCTTAATGAACTTGCGTTATAAGTGCCTGACGTCGAGATGGTTCAAGGTAAAAGACAAAGTCCAAATCCAGATCCTTGAGAGTTGTTGTTTCTTCAATTTCAACTTTGTCTGTTGAGTGACCTTAAGATGAACCTTTTAGATCAAAGCATCTATGTATGTGCAACTCTGAGTAGAACATATTACCCATAACTATAAAACGAACCTGTTCAATTTCCCATTTCAATTTATTAGGGATGATATTTCAACTTTACAAGGACTTGAAAAAACAGTTTTGCATTGGGTAATACTATAATACACAGTCTTAGAGACAACTACTACAACAAGAACATTTTTAAATACTCTAGACCTTGAAAACAAATCTTATTCATAGAATTTTCAAAGATCTATATATAGTTAAACCTCAAATATTGAAATGTTATCATGGACAATAAGGACAATCATATGACATTGCATGTAGAACAAGAAACCTAATAAAGTACATTATGCCCTCCAACTGGCTTGACAACATGTAGGCCAAAAAATATAGTAATCAGAGTGCTTTCATAGGTACGAATGTGATTATAATAATTTGGTAGAATTCGAAGAAGTACTTGTAAATTGGTTGCATGAGCATGTCAGATAAGATAAGATAATTTTATTTATGTCCAACAAATGACCACAATAGTAGGTCAAAGGGACTAAAGGAGTACCACCATTGTAATACATAGTGGGACTTTCATAGCATCTCCTATATCTAAGCTAACAACAATAAGTAAAGCGATAGCCCACTTTACCAAATTACTCAATGTTTAATAAAGTATGGACGTGTGATAATAAAATGCAGAAAAATTACTCAATGACCAGAAGATAAAAAGGATATTATCAACTAAAATTTTTGTAACTAGATATTAGCAACTAGAATGGCTTGTGAGTCTTGTTTTTGGCTTGGAGCATGCCCTGTCCATTGCTCGGACTCAATGATGGGAGAAACCAAGAACACCGCCAATGGCATACGTTGAGGAGGAGATTCTGGAGGAACCCATCCAGGTTCCTCCAGAATCCCTCCTCTTCACATTTCTGAATGATTGGCATAGTCCAACCATAATCCAACAAGCACAAGAGCCCCAACTGCCATGGAAGGGGCCACATGTATAATTGAGGAGGAATTCCCAAAGTAATTCCTCCATTTGGACTCCGCGACCTCAGTTCAAAACACAAACAACCAAGTCGGGACAATGGCAGAGGAGGTCAAGGCGGTGGAGGCTATGGACACCTTGGGCATGGAGGTGGAGGGCCACCTAGTCTTGACACCTCCACCACTTACGACTCTCCCCTATTTTTGCCATGCTCCACCACCTTTCTTCCATCCGGAGCAGCTCGAGCTCATCTTCGAGCTAAGGAACTAGATGTATGACCAGATACACCGAGACACCCTCATTCACCAGTGGATTGACATTCTCTATGATGCCTTCTCGAATTCACCTGCAGCTTAGCATTTCCCAACCTGTGCGAGGCCTTTTGTGCTCCAACCCAGGGACAACCCCTTAAACAACACTCCGAACAACATGCCCCTAGGTGCTAATGTGTAATTTCTTTGCTATCGTCACCTCACACATTCTTAGCTCAACTCTCTATATTGCGATGATGCAGTTTTATAGTTCTGTCATCTTTTTTCAGTTGGTAGTTTTTCTTAGATGCATAGAATAGTTCAGTAAGAACTCGATCTGCTAACTTCTCTGGTTTTCGTTTGGCAGGGTAGATGGTGGATAACCATTTTGACTAATGACATCACAGTCTTCTATCTGTTTAGGTTTCTGCTAATTTGGCGGAACATGTGGCAGGCTGTTGACATGTGGAATTTCTGTACTCTAAAATCTCAGTAATAGGAAACTCCCTTTTTTATTTACAAAAAAAAACTACCACTAATGCAAAAACTTCCATGTTGATCTGGACAAGTGATTTTATGGCCATGGAGATTAAAAAATAACAAATAGGACTAATGACACTTTATAATTGGTTCATAATGAAATTACTTACAACATAATTACTATAAAAATAAGGAAACCACTAAACTACAATTATCATTTTTCACTTGCATACATCACACAAAGAACTTTTACACATTAAAAAAAAATTACAAAACTCGCAGACATTATACAAAAAATTCTTGCAAATATATCCAATACACTGATTACACACAATTTCTAAAATCTACAGTTGTGATAATACGATGTTGATCATTTCTCGGAAGCTGAGTTTTGGGAGTTTGGATTGAAATCTAAACAACACTTTGCAAACAACACTCTGCAAGGTTTATTGTTTTAATTCTCCAGAACCCCTTCGACTTGACCTCCTCTGTATGTGCTGATCACTGTTGCTCAGTGGCTCTGAACGCCACATCAAAATGGGCACAGAGGGAGGGGTGAAATCCCTCTCTTACCATAATGCCGCAACAAATGACCAGATAACTCCAGAGTGCGTCGTCCGTCCTTTGAGCCACCTCTTCACATGCTAGAACAATACCTGCAAGAAGAAATGGATGGAAGCAATGAATCAAATATGGATGCAGAGTCCTCACATCCAAAAGCATCTCGGGTCTGGATTCCCGACAAATGTATCCCCCAAGCCTCGGTTACACCTAGGTATATTATCAAAACCACCAGGATAGGGGAGCACACGCAGTTTATGAGGGACCATTCCCTCATAGGAAAATTCATAGGTCTCTGGCCCTTAGAAAAGGACTTAGCTCGTTGGATCAAGGTGTGGTGGAGCCCCAAGGGAGGCTATGAGCTCCAACTAAGCTCCAAAGGATTCTTTACAATAATATTCTACAATTTAGAGGACAAGGACCAGATCTTTGAAGGAGGTCTGTATTTCTACAACTCTGCTGGCCTTTACCTGAGATTCTGGACAGATCGCTTCTGCCTAGAAAATGAAAACTTCACCTACGCACCGGTATGGATTTGCCTCTACTTCCTACCTTAAGATTTTTGGTTAGAGCAAATTTTAATGGGCTTAGGAAACACCTTGGGTAATTACGTCAAATCTTTAGAGGCTACCAAACAGAGAAAATACACCTCTTATGCAAGGATATTTGTCTATATGAACATCTCCAAAGCTCTACCAGGCATAGTTACCCTAGAATACCAAGACGAGGAATGGGCCCAAACCATAGACTATGAACACATCCCTTTCAGATGTAGAAAATTCCATGAACATGGACACCTTTTCAGAGACTGCCCTCTAAATGCCCCCCCCCCCAAAAGGGAAGCTAAAGAAAAATCAAAGGAAGGATTCACCCAGGTTTCAAATCGAAGAAAACAAGATCAGAAGAAGCCCACAACTGTCAATGGAAAAAATAATCCGAATAACAACTCATTTGAAGCCCTTAACCAACTTCCAGAGGCAAAAGAGGTGGAAAACCCCCACAAGAATGTAGGGAAATTTCTTAGCAAGCACGAGAAAGATCAACCGTCTCTAGGGCATATGACTCCAACAAATAAACCAGACCCACAGGATTACCCAGTCTCAGGAAAAGAACTAGAAAGAAAAGAATACATAGTCATGGAAATGGATGAGTAGGACCTAGCAGAAATCGACCTAGCAGAAATTGACCTAGGCAAGTTAGAAGAGGCACTCAATAAGAAGGATATCCAAACCTTACCAGAGGACCAAATTATGAAAGTTCACAAGGTATTTCTAGATTCATCAGCGAGAGATACATCCAGGTTGGGGATCAACACAGACCCAAACCTAGATTCAAGAAGACACCCAAAAGAAAACAAGCGAAGGGGAAAAAAATCGGCTCACCAGCTAATAAAGGAGGTGAGAAACTATATGATCAACTCGGGACATATTTACAGGCTCTTAGAGAGATCCTTCTACCACCCACCAAACTCTTAACTATGAAGATCCTCACCTGGAATATCAGAGGCCTAAATGGAAGATCCAAGCAAAGGATTCTCTGAAATTGCATCAAATTGGAAGACCCTGATATATTCCTGATACAAGAGACAAAATGTGCAGGGAAAACTACAAAAAATATCATCAAAATATGTTGGCATAATTGTGATTCCTATCAAACAGATTCAAAAGGGGCTTCAAGAGGCCTGGCCATCCTATGGAATCCTGCTACAATCATCCTAGATCAAGGCTTCTCCACTCCAAGCACCATCACATCGCATTACAGAGCCATAGGTTCAGAAAAGGATGGAATGATCACAAACGCCTATGGACCGCATAACAACCAAGACAAAGACGTCTTTCTTGAGAGCCTGGATTACCTAGGTTATTTAGCGGAGCACAAGCGATGGATAATAGGGGGTGACTTCAACATGATTCTCACACTGGAGGAGAAAAGAGGGGGGGGGAAACCCCTAGAGTCAGACAACGCAAAATTCCAAGAACTCATAGAGAACCTCAGAATGGTAGACATAGAGAGTGGCAATGGCACTTACACTTGGACCAACAAAAGATCAGGTCACCAACAAATAGACTGTAGGCTTGATTGCTTCCTCATTTCGAAAACTCTCATTTTGGAAGGTCCCGTAGTAGACTCCAACATCCTCCTGAAGGTAGGCTCAAACCACTGGCCGGTTCAGCTTTGGGTGGACACTATTACCACCCCTAAGCTTAAACCCTTCAGATTTGAATTTTTTTGGCTCTCCCATCCAGACTTCCAGGAGCTAGCCCGTCACTGGTGGAGCACTGTGGAAATACAGAGGGGTACAAAAATGTATTTCTTCCAGCAAAAACTCAAACATTTTAAACAACATGTACACAAATGGAACAAAGAAGTCTTTGGGAACATTTTCCAGGAAAGGAAACTGTTGGAACAAAAACTAGAGGACCTTCAAGGATAAATCATTCACGCAGGATACACAATCACTCATAAGCATGAGGAGAATGAACTCAAAATGAAACTAGAAGAAAGACACAAGCAGGAAGAAATCCTGTGGATACAGAAATCACGGGTTCAATGGCTCAACGAGGGAGATAAAAACACCAAATTATTTCACCACTCCATGATCCACAGATGCCTCATCAATCACATCATGAAGCTGGATGACTCACAAGGAAACACCCTGTTAACTCATTAGGAAATAACGCACGAGCTGAAAAACTTCTACAAATATCTCCTCTTAGAACCCGAGGTGGACTGTACCTCAAAAATAGAGCGGGTGACCCAAAACATCACAACTATAATCACACAGGAACATACTGAGGGTCTCATGACACCAATAACGCAAGCATAAGTGGATTAGGATATTCAGGAGTTACCCATAGGAAAATCTCCAGGCCCAGATGGTTTCACAACAAACTTCTTCCACTCTTGTTGGCCAATGTTAAGGGATGAAGTGTGGCAGTTGGTGGAGGAATCACACAAATCAGACAAATTTCTTTCAGCACTAAATGCCACTTTCCTCACCCTAATACCCAAAGAAGAAAGGGTCACAAATCCGAAGAACTTCTGACCCATAACACTCTATAACGCGGTCTACAAAATCATCTCCAAGGTCATAGCTCTAAGACTCAAGCCAATAATCCCCTTCATCATCTCTAAGGAGCAATCAGGATATGTCGAAGGAAGGAAAATCATGGACAACGTCATACTTGTCCATGAAATCATTCACTCACTCAAAAGCACTCATACTCCAGGTATGCTTCTAAAGCTTGACCTTTCAAAAGCTTTTGAAAAATTAAGCTGGAAATACATGAAAGATTTCCTATCCGCTTTCGGTTTCAACAAGGATTGGATCTCTTGGATGATGAACCTCATTTCCTCAACCTTTTTCTCAATCCTCGTCAATGGAGTCCCCTCTCAACCCTTCTCCCCCACAAGAGGAATAAGGCAAGGCAACCCTCTCTCACCTTTCCTTTTTTTCATAATGGCTGAAGGCCTAGGACGCTATATCAAGGCTTCAATTCAAAATGGATCCCTCCAAGGCCTCCCTATTCATGGGTTACAACCGACAATCTCCCACAACTAATTTGTCAATGATACATTTCTTTTGAACACCCCCATCGCAAGAAGCAAATAAACTAAGCTCCATCCTCTCTGATTTCAACGAAGCCTCCGACACCACCTTAATCTGGCCAAGTCACAACTTTTCTTTTTTAATACTCTTGAAGCAATCCAACACCACCTTTATCAACTTCTGAATACCCCTGTCTGCTCTCTACCCTCTTGCTACCTGAGACTCCCTCTTTCCCACCCAACAACCAGAAACATCTCTTGGGACTCTCTCCTACTCTCCATTACCAACCGTCTGAGCAAATGGACCTTTTGTTTCCTCAACCTTCCAGCCATAATCGTTCTCTTAAAGTCAGTCCTCCAAGCCATCCCAACTTACCTCTTCTTAGCCCTAGCTTCCCCCCAATCGGTCATAAAGAAAATAAGGAATCTGCAAAGAAAATTTCTTTGGCATGGACACAAACCTAACAAAAAATGGGCCCTAGTCAGCTGGGACAAAGTCGAAAAGCCCAAATCTTTAGGTGGTCTAGGCCTCCGGGACCCTGGAAAATTAAATAGCACCATAGGAGCAAGAGTTTGGTGGAGATGGCTCAAAACACCAGCAAAGATCTGGGCAAAACTATAGAAATTCAAATATGCCCCAAACACGCATCAAAACCATCTTATAAGAATGCAGGAGCAAATTCAAGGCTCCAACATCTGGAATGCGGCCTGGAAAAATCGACCACTCATACAGAAATATGTTTTTTGGGAAGTTCGCAATGACCAAAATGCCCTATTTGAGACGGATTCCTAGCAGTAAATTCCATCCCTACAACTGGAAGAAAATCTACAATCCTATGAAAATCACAGTCAAGATGTTGCCACTCTTAAAGTGGTAGATTTGTGGACAGATACCCCCAACAGTTCTCCCTGGAGAAAATGGAAATCTACTTATCAAGAACTCCAAGTGGATAGGGACCGTGACCTGCAGCACTGGAAAAAAGCAACTTCCCAAAGGAAAATTCAGAAAAGCACAGACCAAGACATTCTCAGATGGGGATACACACCTCATGGAAGATTCACTCTCAAGGAGGGATACACTCTACAGAAGAAATTCCATAATCTTCAAAAAGATAGCATCTGGACAACAATATGGAAATCAAAACTCTGGCCCAAGATCTCTACCTTCCTCTGGCTTCTACTTCAGAACAAGATCTTAACCTAGGACAATATTCAAAGATGAGGGTTCATTGGCCCCTTGATTTTCCATCTTTGACATCTCTAAGAAGAAACCATGGAGCACCTACTAAAAAACTATCCACTCAGTGAGATCATCTGGAACCTGACCACTTAGCTCATGATAAGAACCACACGAGTTAAAAACAACATCATAAGCACCATCAGGGATTGGGGCTCCAGATCCTTCAAAAGTCCTATCCTGAACAGAACCTGGAAAATCTTACCAGGATTCATAGTTTGGCAACTATGGAAAGAGAGGAACAAAAGAATATTTCATTCCCAACCCTCTCCTCCTACCCTCCTATGGAATACAATCCTTTTGCATCTCCAATAAACTCTTCAGCTACAATTGTGGACCAAGGAAGACTTCTCATTGACCCAGATGAGCTCTCACTCCTCAACTCTTGGGGCTTCTCGTTTGCACACTCCACCCCTCCTTAGCATCCCCCCCCTAAATTCAATATCCCCCAGTCCCTCTAAGTGGCTCCCCCCTTGCCTAGCTTCCATAAAGTCCACTTTGATGGAGCATCAAAGGTAAATCCAGGACACTCAGGCTATGGAGCGGTCATAAGAAACAACCTGGGTCAAATTCAAAGCCTCATTGCAGAAAATCTAGGATGCGACATCAACAATTCAACAAAAATTTGGGGTCTTATCAAAGGAGTGCAAATGGCTCTAGATCAAAATCTCACATGTCTGATAATTGAAGGAGACTCCAAAATCAACGCCTCCTTTCCCCTCTTTACATCTTCCAGGCACTTCTCATACCCTCTCTTACTCTAACCCCCTCACACATTTGACGAAGTGCAAACAAATCTGCAAATAGATTGGCCAATGCAAGGGTTGATTCCATGTAGCATATCATTCTCCACGATTCCAGGCAGTTAGCTCACCCCTCTGGCTCCAATGCAAGGAGCTTGCCCAATTGGATGACCCTAACTTGGACGGGCTGTCACCTTTGATTACTTAGAAAATATTCCAATTCATAAATGATCAGAAGCTCAGGAGAGAGGGTGATCGTAAGCACTAAGGAGGAAGATCAACATTCGACATGTGATTTCGGGAAATCGACAATCGGGAGTCTGAATCACAGAGGGAGTTTTTTTCCAAATTTTTGAAGTCGCGAAACACGCGAGAGAATCTAGACCGTTGGAGCACAAGGAGATCTGGACTGTCGATCTGGCCCCATTGATTTGACACAAGAAGATTTCGGGAACTCATCAATCAGGAGTTCGAAGCATGGAGGGAGTCGCTCTCTAAAGTCGCGAAACACAAGAAAGAATCTGGACTGTTAAAGCATGAGGATATCTGAACCGTTTATCTGGTCCCGAAGGACTCACAAGTTAGGGTATCAGAAGAAGGGGAACAATGAGTCCTTCGCTATCCCAAAATGCGAAGACTCGAAATCGGGAGAAGCGAAGGGTCACGAAATGTGAACTCACAATTTGATCGTAGTCGTTGGATCATGTAAGGCCGTGGACCCTCGATTTGATGCAAGTTCGAGGGTTCGGGTTTCAGAAGAGAAGAGCGTAGTCAAGAAGAAGATCTCAGCCGTTGGCTGCGGGCCTTTGGGGACTGTTGATATGATCTAAAGGTTTCGAGGATTCGGACTTCCGGAAATTCATGAAGAGCAATGTAATTTTGTAACCAACAACTCTACCTTTTGCAACTAGTTGCAGGCCTTTATGTATTCACAGATAGGTTGCAGGATTTTTGTTAGCTTACATTTGGAAATAAAATAAGGATCCACTTTTATTTACAAAATAAATAAAAATACGATGTATACACAAAATTATTGCAATGTATTCAATAGATTGATTACACACAATTTCTAAAATCTACAGTTGTGATAATGAACTATGTTTATGATTGTTTCTCATAACCAAATATCCATTTTTTCGTTGAAATAAATAGGGTAGTTGGATACAATACACCCATTGAATCATCACTAGTGCATAATCCAATTTTATGTTATAAGCCTTACAATAAGTCTTTAATCCAATTTTCCCCTTTAATGGTTAAAACTTTGGAAGGCTGTCAGAAATTCTAGGTTGATTTTGCATAGTAGGATGAATGGGGAATCACCAGTACCTTTTTAGATAAAGGTTCCATTAGAGTATAGAGAAAATAATTCCTAGTACAATTTGCAAATTTATTCTTATGAAGGAAGTGCAATAATAACATCAACAATTACCTGGGAAGATTATCCCCTTGTACCATTCAATGGAAAGATAATAACCATTATTGGCCCCTTGGCCCCTTGTGAAACCAATGGTTATAATCTAGTTAGAAAATTCCACTTGATATATATGCATGCCATATATTATGTGGGCCTTTGAGGACTACACTAAACATTTTTGCATTAGAACAAAATCCACTGGCCTTCAAAAAAACATTAGTGCTTGATTATTTTTCATTTCTATATATATCCATTGTTGTATTTTGCAAAAGATGTGCTACAATGGTTTGAATAAATGGTAGGCAAATCTTGTTGTCACTTGTGGAATTGTTGTTCCACTTATTTTTCTTGCGGTTTCCACTAATATTTTCACTTTCTAAGACACCATATGGGTGTTGAACGAGATGACTATGAATATTTGACATTCTTAATAAAGATCACTCTAAGGTGATGCAGTCAACAATAATAACTCTCGAAAAGTCAATCCAAGTGAGACATTAGATTCCTCATGAACAATAGATATTATATGTAAATAATCACCAAGATCATCAACAAATTCGGAAGGCCTTCACCTTGATTTACTAAACTAGACTTCTTTTCAAGTCCCAAGTTATAAAAATAAAATAAAAAATGGAGGTCTCTCTCTCTTTCAAGTTATGAAAATCATGTTATACTAGCATGAATTAATATTTGTAGAGATCGGGGTGCATATTCAAGAAGAGGAGTTTTTGTTTATCTATTAAATTGTGCCAATGCTATAGAATACCAATGTCTTTATGTCAAAATGAATTTTTAACTCCTTCGATCAATGATTATTATTGACATTTGGGTTTATATAGACAGTCTAATATTGGGTAGAATCTTAAAAGAGATGGGTGTTGTAAATCATTTGGTTCACATGCAATTGGAGGAAGAAAAACTGAAGTAGTGAGGAAGGTAGGTGGGAGGAAGATTACAATGTTTTGGACGAGATGATGTCCAAGGGTGACAATCCTAATGTTGTAACATTTACTACATTAATGGATGGTCTTTGCAAGAATTAATTAACATTGAGGAGGTCGGTAGGGTTCTTGATAAGGTGGTTAAGCATGAAAGTTTTTCGTACTTTGTCACTTAACAACATTATTATTCATTCTCTTCATAATGCAAGGAATTTACTGTAAGAATTTCAACTTTTGATGAGATATCAAAGAGAATTTGTATTCCTGATATGACCCAATAAACATATATTTATTTAAAAAAATAATAATAATTGAGATAGTTTGTGCCCCTTCTAAAGGAGATGGATTAAGGGTTGATCATTCAATAGAAGGTTATCTCTCTTACTCTAATATCATCTTTGATGTCTTATGTGGGTGCAATAATTTTATGGATGTGTTATTGTGTCTTTGTTGAGCATTTCGTATGGTTGTTATATATATATATATATATATCAGATCTGTCCTTGAATGATAACACTTGTTGTTTGATGATTTTGTCACATCTTCTTTATCGATTTTCAAGTTCTATATGTTGCCTAGACTCCATAGCCCAAGCAAAAGGCACCAGGTCTTGCTTGGATTCTCATGTTATATCTTAAAATACAAAGAGATTACCATTCTTAAAAGACAAAGAGATACAAGTTTGAAACTCTTGAAACCCACAAAAAAACAAACATGTAAAATTTAAATCCAAACTTGAACAATTCAATATCTTAAATTTCATGTTTACCAATGCCTTCAAATCGCTAGGATGATATCCACGGAGCCACAAATTGATGCAAAAATTGTATGTCAAGGCCAATAGAACGAATATAACCAAGGAGTATTGAATCAATATATACCAAGTCTAAGAGAAGTTGAAATCAT
>ML799934.1:48052-69891 GCA_009831015.1 Picea engelmannii | reverse complement strand
CTTAGCATTTATTTCATACTTAGCACTTAGATTAGCTTTTGAATTATTTCCATTTAAATAACTAAATTTATCTCTAAGTCCATACATTTTGGATGTGTCTCTAAGTCTTACAAACACTGGATTGACAATCAAGTACACTCTAAGTTACATCAGTAGATTGGAGACCAACATTTTGGTGCCATTTCCGGGGAGGAATATTTAGAGATAGACTTAGAAAGATCATTTTAATAAGTAGTAAAAAAAAACATAAAATAACAGAAACATAATTTAGTTTTTAATTTTAGTTATGTTTCTTTATGTCTAAACGTAGAGATGAAAAAGGTAGATTTTTGAAACAAAAACCCCCAAAAACTAATCAACCATCAGTGGGAGCAAGAACATCTACAACTGAGAAAAACAAATTCACTACACCAACTGCTAGAAAAACTACTTTGGAAGAATTAGAAGAAAAAGAACGTTCAGAACAAAGGTTAACTCTCATAGAAAGACAAATTTTGTTGGCTCATGAAGTAAAGAAGAAACAAACATAGTCAAAAACATCCTCTGTAGGAAAACAAAAACAAATAGAACAACCTTTTTTTCCAACAGAAGTATCTGATTGTACTACAAAATACTTCTTTACAATGTCAGAAGTTGATAGACAAGAGAGGGAGAGAAGAGAAAGACAAGAATGTGAAAGTGAATTAGAAAGAAAAATAAATGAAGACAGAGAAACACAAGAATGAGAGGACAGAGAATCACTTCGAGAAGAAACACGAGGAGAAAATGATGAAGAGGAGGAAGAAGAACAAACTACAATTTCATTTCCAATTGTCGATACACCAACCCTCTTAGGAGATGCAATAAAAATGAAGAATATTCCTCCTTTTGTTCTTCCAAATTTCTTTGGTATGTCTACTAAAGATCCCGATGCTTTCATGTTTGAATTTGATATCATTTGTTGAACATATGGATATACCAATTATGCACAAAAACTTCATTTATTTCCTGCAAGTTTGAAATGATATGCTTTGAAATGGTTCATGGGGTTAGGAGAAGCAACCATAGTATACTGGGATGACATGAAATAAAAATTTCTTGCTAAATATCATCCCTATTGTAAATCAAAAGACTCTAAAGAAGATATTTTAAAAAGGTCTAAAAGTGAAGATGAAAGCTTAGAAGAACATCTAGAAAAATTTCTCTATAATTTGCAAAAATCTAAGAAAACTAATCTTCCTTTGGATGGCATACGTACTATCTTTTTAAAGGGAATTCTAGATTAAAATTTGTATGATCTTAATCTAATGGGGGCAAGGGATATTTATCACTTGCCTTTCCCTAAAATTGATGAATTATGTAAGAAATATTGAAAAGTAAAAGCTAAAAGAGGTCGAGGACAACGAGATATTATGACTAAGGGAATCTATTTGAGGATTTTAAAATTGATATCATGAATTCAATTCGTTCACAAATTGACACATTAAAAGCTAAAATGAAACATGATGAACAAGATCAGGTATTATCCATCTTTTGTGCTAAGTGTAGGAAGAAACATGCATTGAAATACTGTCCTTTAGACAACATTCAGGTTTGTAGACTGTATACAAATAACCATGCAACTGATGATTGTCCAAAGTTGAAATAATTGCAGGATACTCATATGGAAGAAGGAAAATGAATGGAATCTCTTTACTACTTAGCACCAAGAAGACCTTGGAAGCCACGTTTTACAGGTATGTCTCAAAATTCTGCTCCTCAATTCTCTCAACAATTTTCTCAAAATTTTCAATATCCTATTCAAAATTCATGGAATGATCCTATTCCTTGGCAAGCTTGGCCTCCTCAACAGAACCAAAACCAACCTCTTCAAGGTTGGCAAGGATATGCTTATGGAAATCAACCATACCAACACCAACAACAACCCTTTCCTTATCAACAATTCCAACAGAATCAACCACAAAATTCATATTCTCAGCAATCACTACTTGCACCACAACTAACCCAACCTCAACAATTTCAACTACCATCTAACTAAACTCCACCCAAACCAACTCAATTACCATCCCAACCAGTATCAAATCCTAATAACAAAGTGGAAAAACCCATGTATAACATCGATGAAGGAACATCATTTTCTACATACTCAATCCTTCCTCTTCAAAACATCCACTTAAGGTCTCAGAAAGTTTTACAAAATGATTCTCTTGTTATTATAGAATAAAAAACTAAAGAAGAGAAGATTCCTAGCATAGAAAAATTACCAATAGACAATCAAATTCAAAAGAGTAAAACAATAAATACCCAAACACCTCATTTTCCATAAAGGTTAGTTAATGAAAAAACTATCAATTTCTCTTCCTGAATTTGATGAATTAGATGAATTAAAGAATGTCTATGTGAAAATTCATTTATTGCAAGCTATCAAATATATCCCAATCTATACAAAATCAATCAAGGAATTATGTTCAAAGAAAACTGGCAAAAGAAAGAAGGATCCACCAACAATTCATGTAATTGGAAATTTAGCAGGCCTAATGTCAAATACTATTTCAGTTGAAAAATATGTTGACCTAGGAATTCCAATGGTAACAATAACAATAATTTTTTTTTCAATCTCTAAAACATTAATTGACTTAGGAGAAGCTATCAATGTGATGACATTAGAGAAAATGAGATATTTGAATCTGCAAAATCTTCGACCAACCACTACAGTCCTAGAATTAGATGATAGATCTAAAGTAGTGCCAGAAGGTATACTTGAAGATATCATAGTTTCTTTGGATTCTTGGGAGTATCCAGTAGATTTCTTAGTTCTTCAACCAAAATCTAGTCTAGGAGGCCATCCATTGATTCTTGGAAGACCTTGGTTGGACACAACTGATGCTTTCGTTGGTTGTAGAACAGGGAATATGATTATTTCACATGGAACTGGAAGGAAACATATCACACTTTATCCTCCTACTCAAACACCTTTTGTAATAGATCAATTTCCATGGCTTGATGAAACAAAACAACAACAGGAAGAAGTGATTCAACCTATCTTAATTATTAATCAAGATTTTGATTTTAGGGAGGAAAATAATGAAGTTTTGTTAGAATATTTCATTTCTGAACCAGATATCTCGGAACAATTGAGAAACATGCAATACATTGTTGCAGATCAGGTTTTAGGACAAAATTTTCAGGAATATTGCATAATCCATTCTTTAGAATCATCATTTAATGGCATTTTCCCTGTTAACTCAATAACAAATGCTCAAAGAAAAATAATTGAAATTAGTCCTGGGAAATATTTGAATATTGGTGCAAATATTGAACCATCTCAGGAAGAACAATTGATTGCATTATTGAATAAATATCATGAATCATTTGCTTGGGAATATACTGATATGCAGTGAATTCATCCTAAGACATGCACTCATCATATCTACATAGATGATAACATAATACCTCTAAGACAACCTCAACGAAGAATGAATCCAATGTTGAAAGAGGTAGTTAAAGAAGAATTACAAAAATTATTAAAGGTAGGATTTATCTACCCTATCTCTGATAGTCAATGGGTTTCTCCATTAGTTGTTGTACCTAAGAAGAATGGAAAATGGATAATCTGTGTAGATTATAGAGATTTAAACAAGGTACCATTCATAGAGAATGGAAAATGGAGAATCTGTGTAGATTATAGAGAGTTAAACAAGGTACCATTCATTATAGAGAGATAAAATAGAGAATCTGTGTTGTACCATTCATAGATCAAGTCTTAGATGCACTAGCTGGGAAAACGTATTTTTCCTTCCTATATGGATTTAGTGGCTACAATCAAATCAAAATAGCATTAGAAGACTAGGACACAACTACTTTTACATGCCCCTGGGGTACATATGCTTATAAGGTATTACCTTTTGGTTTATGTAATACTCCAACTACTTTTCAAAGAGCAGTTTTGGCCATTTTTTCTGATTTAATACATGAATGTGTAGAGGTATACATGGATGATTTCTTTGTGTATGGTAATTCTTTTGATGATTCCTTGATGAATTTGGAAAAAGTCCTAATAAGATGCATATAAACAAATTTGTCTCTCAACAATGAAAATGTTTCATGATGTTAACTCAAGGAATAATATTAGGCCATCATATTTCTTCATCAGGAATTACAGTGGATCCTGCAAAAATACAAATCATTGTGAACCTATCATAACCAATCAGTTAGAAGGATGTGAGAAATTTTCTTGGATATGCAGGCTATTACCGAAGATTCATTGAAAATTTTAGTAAAATAACTTTTCCATTATTCAAATTACTTGCAAAATATGTACATTTTCATTGGGATACTAATTGTCAAACTGCCTTTCAGAAGCTCAAGGACAAGTTATCAACAACACCTATCTTAAGAGGGCCTAATTGGACTTTGCCATTTCATATCTCTACAAATGCATCAGATACTGCAATAGGGGCATCATTGGCTCAAAAATAAAATCTTATGACTTATGCTATTTACTTCATTAGAAAGAATTTAACCCCTGCATAATTGAATTACACAGTCACCAAGAAGGAAATGTTGGTAGTAGTACATGCTGTGAATAAATTTCATCACTACATCACTGGTTATGAAGTCTTTATCCACACAGATCATTCTGCCATAAGATATCTCATGAACAAACCTATTACTAATGGAAGGATAACAAGATGGTTGTTATTGATGCAGGAATTCAACATCACTGTCTTCAATAGACCTGGAAAAGAAAATCAAGTGGCTGATTTCCTATCTCGATTAAACAATTCTGGTGAGATTGTTCTTGTCTCAGATAATTTTCCTAATGAGCACCTATTTTCCATTTCAATTATAACTCCATGGTATACTGATATAGCTAACTATTTATCATCATGAATGTTACTTCCTTCTTTTACATCCAAAGAAAAGAAAAGGGTAATTAAAAAAAGTGCTAGATACACATGGATTGATGGAGACCTCTTTTATATAGGACATGATCTCATAATTAGAAGATGTGTAAGACAAGATGATATTTTAGAAATATTAAAATCTTGTCATGATGAACCTTGTGGTGGTCATTTTGCAGATAAGAGAACAACATACAAAATACTAAATTTGGGGTATTATTGGCCATCCATCTTTAAAGATTCCAAGAAGTATTCTAGAAGCTGTGACAACTGCCAAAGGATGGGAAAACCACTTCCAACTTATGAGATTCCACTCAAGCCACAAGTTCACATTGATCCATTTGAAAAATGGTCTCTTGATTTCATCGGTCCAATAAATCCACCATCAAAAGGGAAGCAATACATATTGGTATGTACTGATTATGTTACAAAGTGGGTGGAAGCTAAAGCATTAGTGAAAGATACAAAACAATCAGTGGTCAACTTTATTTTTGAAGAAATATTTGTCATATTTGGAGTACCCCTAGAGATTGTAACAGATCAAGGAGCACAATTTACTTGTAAATTGGTGCAAGACATAGCAGACAAGTACAATATCAAGCATCGAAAGTCCACACCCTATCATCCACAAGCCAATGGCCAGGTAGAATATACTAATAAAACATTGGAATCCATCATGACCAAGACAGTCCAAATGCATAGAAAAGATTGGTCAAATAAGCTAAATGAAGCATTATGGGCATATAGAATCACCTGGAAAAACAATATTGGGTTCACTTCTTATCATCTAGTCTATGGTAAGAAATTTTTGTTACCTATAGAGTTTCAAATTCATACTTTTAAACTAGCAGCTGATTTAGGAATAGATCTTTCCGAAGCACAAAAAGAAAGGATCATGCAATTGAATTAGTTATATGAGATGAGACATGCAACAATAGAACACAACATTTTTATACAGCGACAAAGAGCACATTGGCATGACAAGTTCATCAAGAAGAAACAGTTAAAAGTGGGAGACTGGGCTTTATTATTTGATTCAAAATTCAAAAATTTCAAACCTAAGTTTACAACTCATTGGTTTGGTCCATATGAGGTTGCAGAAGTATATGATAATGGCTCAATAAAACTACAAACAATAGATGATGAAGCAAGCTCATTCACAGTCAATGGACATAGGCAAAAGCTCTACAATAAGCCTATCAACAAAGAAGATTTTATGCAATAGATATCTCAACAACATGAGATGGAAGTGTTGGACAAACACAATCATGTGTCTCCTTCACATTCCTCGTAAAAACAAAATGAATATATATATATATAAATAATATATATATTAAAAAAAAAATCATAAAAAAAGGGAGTTTAGTTGTGAAAACTCAGGCAACTGGCACAATATAAACTCAAATTTTCATTGGAAAACCAAGTCAATTTGACCAATCAAAATTCTCCAAAAACATTTTTTTCACCTTTTAGTTTCATTTACAGCATAAATTTTTCTTGACTACATTTGTACATATCATTTTTTGAAAGTTTTTGTGTAAAAGACTTGAGGACAAGTCAATAAATAAGGCTAAGGGGGATAAGGTATAAATTTCTGAGTTTTTGTAGACCTTCCAAGACTTCTATAGATGTCAGAATTCATTTCAAAAAGCATATATTCTAGCAGAGGGACCTGCAGAAGTACATCCAATAGAGGGACTTGAAGAAGTGTATCCAACAAAGAACCTGAGAAAAACACAATTCATATCAAATTCATCATAGCAGAGGGACCTGGGGAAAATACTAAGAAAAGGAATCTAAGAATAACTTCATCAAATTTTTCATAAGTGAGGAATTGCAGCAATAGTCCATCCAGCTTCAACCAAGCAACATCACCAACACAATGATCAACAAACAAGTTAGTATAAATTTTTCTTTTTAATGCTTTAAAAATTCGGAAAATTCTTCATAAGCTAGCAATTATAAATACCTATCTTTTCCTTCCCCTACATTATCTCTTCATAACTTCATCTCATAACCCTCAAAGCATAATTTTTTTTTACTAAAAGAAACTATTTTGGTCTCCAAGGGAGCTATAAGGAGAAATTAGGTTTTTAAAATCAAACAACAAGAGCATGATTAGAAAGAAGGTTGTTCTTGTAAATATTTTTATGGTTTCCAACCTAAAAATATATACAAACATTTTCAAAACAAGTTATTAAATTGTTTATGCAAACACACTGTTTTGGATATGCCAACTATACAATACTCTGTTTTTGAACAAATACATTTGGAGACATAAGTTGATAATTGCTTAAAAATGAAAGTAGGGGTCATAAGGAGAATGCATTTAGAGTTATAAGTTGAATGATTTCCCAAAGGAAAATGCATTAGGGAGTTATAAGTCAAAGAGGAATCATAAAGTGAACACATTTGAAGCCATTTCCTATGATGATTACAAGAAAAAGAGTGTATTTTCATAAACAAGAGAGGTATAATGAATTTGAAAGGGGCATCTTCAGATATGATTGAACAGTTAAAAGGTTGTACAAATGCATAAATGTCATAATACCCTTGTAAGCAACGTTTTTCCTCCACAAAGTCGATTAAAAAAAAATTGTTGTTTCTACTCTTGGGATTCGCCTTGTTGCTCCAACACTCTAGCTATGGATGATTTTAGGGGCTAAATTTCGCTCATGGGATAATTTTCCATGGTTTTTCCAAAAATGAGATTCGCTATTTTAAAAATGATTCGCCCAAATTCTATAGGATAAAATTATTTTACCTTGAAAATCGCCAAAATTTTATAAAAACTATACAAAATCCTTATAAATTTGAATATTTTTACAAAAATATCGCCAATCATTTATAGTTGGCATATGAAGGATTAGTAATATTCTCCAAGGTTTCTACATTTTAAAATAAATTTCCATCCTTAAAATCATCTCTGACTACAACATTCCCATTTTCATTTCTCTCCAGCGCTCCAAACGCATACCTCATTCTCATCTCTGCTCCAACGAATTCTATCTTTGTTTCAACGTTTTACCTCCACTCCAGCACCATACCAAGTTGAGAATCCCTATTTTTCAACAAATTGATCCTTCCTATGCCTACCCCAGCCCGAATTTACTAATAAGCATTTAAAAAAAATGAACTGTATGTTGACAATTTCACTGTCAACATACACCATTTTCGCTCTATAGAAGAAAACGTGGCATTAAAAAGGGAATACGTGGGAAGTGAAGCATAAAACAAGGAGAAGATAACGTGTTCAATAAAGAATCAACCAGGGAAATGTAAGTTTGAACCCAATGCTAAATTTTTCTTAAATCTAAACACCAAATTCGACTTCATGAAGAACATTTTAAGAACATAAACCATTCATTGTTAACAAAGGTCGATTTTAAAGAAGAAAAATAGCACTGGGTTTCAACAAGAAGGCATAGAAGTTTTAAATTGCAGATTGAATTTCCAGGTATTCCCTTTCATCAAAAACTTTATGGTTAAAAACAAAGAACAATTTAGGAATTAAAGGAATGATGAGATTTTCTTTATGTTAACAATTTTTTTTTGATGAAAGAAGCAATCATATAATTGAAATAGACTCTGCAAATTTGAAAGCTTCAAAAACTACAAGGTTGAATTTTTGGGACAAGGGTAGACCTTCTTTTTAAGCAGTGAAATATTCTTCAAGAAAATTTCTCTTAAAAATTTGAAAGGATGGTATCTAGGTTTGAACCAGAGAAATTTGACCCAACAAAAATTCACAAAAACCGTATACAAATTCTTGAACAAAATAAGTGGATATCTTTTTTTGAGAAATTTGATGGATGTTATGAGAAGGTTGCTTTATAGTTTTCTTATTCATTTAATGGGGAAAGGGTCACTGTTGGTAACATCACCATTATAATTTCTGAAGATGTAATTGCACAGATCATTGGATTACCTCAAACTGGAGAAATATACTTCAAAACTAAACACTTTAAAGACAAATCATGGGCACCTTTTGTATCCAAATCTAGGGTTGCAGCAGTAAATTGGAAAAAAGGAATTCCAAGAAGTTGGTTGATTCATCCTTGGGATGAAATAACCTATCTCATCCAGAAATTTATCACTTGTGAAGGAAGGTTTAGTATTGTCTACCTGTATCACATTAAATTGCTGCAACATTTAAAGAGTGTCTATGATATTAACATGCCCTACTTTCTACTGCAGAGCCTTTCTAATATGGATAAGGCTGTTCAAAAATAAGGGAGAAATACATAAAAGAGTTTATACCACTATGGCTTCATAAAAAATGATCATCACACATGCACTACAAAATCAGAACTTACAGTTTATCATTGAAAATGGTTTTGAAATAGTGGAAGAGAAAATAGAAAAAGAACAGATCTTGATTGTGACAGATGATGACGAGGAAATGCAACACCCCAAGGCAACAAGCTCAAAAAAACCTATGGGGAGGAGAAGAACAAGAAGTATGGTGAAAATGGAAAAATAATTCCAATAAAAAGATAATATCTTCACCACATATGAAAGGAAATCAAGAAAATGCCAACAAGTCCAAAAAGGTCAAATAAAAAAAAGTGATGATGAAGCACAACAAGCACAGTATGCACACATTCGGACTTTGGAGAAATAAAAAGAGGCAGGGAAAGCACAATCATTAGAAGATGATGATTTTTAAGAACAAGAAACTTCCACATATGAGAAAATGAGAGAAGAGGTGAAACAATTAATTGAAGACATGAAATATGAAACTCAATCACCAAAGATAGCAGAACAAATAGAAGAAATGGTTGGTGGGTCCATACCAGGGCTTGATAAGAGAGGTAAGAAAAAAAAAAAAATGAAGAAAAAGATCAAAGAAATAGAGGTCCTGGAAAGGTACTTAAAAAAAGAAAATGAAATATTGAGGAATCAAAGCCATAAAACTCAGGAAGAAAATGAAACCTTGAATAAAAAGAATAAAAAGCTTCAAAATAAAAACAAATTGATCTCCAAATAAGCATAAAAATGGTTTTACCAGAAGAAGGCATACAAGGAAAAACATCAAAGGTTAAAAGTTCTTCATATAGCTCAGGACAATGTGGATACATTATTGCAAGCAACAGAGGTGGCAGAAGACTATTGACAGGGGTTCAAAGACATTTTGTTTTTGTGCATGAGGACATGCAAAGTCTTCCTCTTGGGGGAGATGTTGAGTACATTTTTATGCTTCCTTTCACTCCATAAAACCATACTTTTGTCTCCAAAATCATCCATTTTTCCTTCATTTTATTCCATATTTTCCATAAAACAACATATTCAAGGTACATTTATCATTCCTTAGCTTAAGAATTGAATTTATGAATTTTTAGCATTAAAATTAAAAATTTATGAGAAATTACAGGATTTGACTAAATCTCGTAATTGCGCCAAGGTTCATGTACTTTCAGGATAGCTGGGCGAAATCAGAGACATGTGTCATGATCCTTGATGTACAAGGATGAATGAATACCTATCAGGTTCAAGATTTAATATTTCTAAGTGCCCAGTCAACGCTGGTCAAACATGGCCACTTCAGCAGAAATTACCCTGTTTTAGCAGAAAATCATGGACAATTTTAGATTTTCTTGGGATTTGTGCATATTTTATGGATCTGAAGGGGGTATTCGACTTTCCTAGAATATTTAATGGATCTGATCTTCATCTTAGGAGACTTCTTATCATTTTTAGTTTCAAACTTCTTGTATAAATACTTCAATACATGGACTAGTATGACATATGATGTTGATGAAGAAACTCTGAATTTTCAGTTTTGAGATCAGTTTGGTGTTTTGTTCTTGATGATGTTTATGAGATGATTATGTGAATGTTGTTGGAATTTCCTTCTTAATTGAGACAACTCTGGGTGTACAAGTGAAGCACTAGAGGGCCCCCTTTGCCAAGCTAGTACACTTCTTCTTTTTTATTCATTTGAAGTAAATTTTGGTATGAGCTTTAGTTCAGTTTACATTTTGCTATAGGTAATGCTGTTGCATTTTAATTGATTTCAAAATTAGTTATGTTGCTGATGAATGTGGCAAATAAAATAATTCATCTCTTGTAAAAGGGTTTAGTCTTTCTGACATTTACAAGCCTCTAAACTAGTTTGAATGCTTACTGATTTGAATGCTTAGTATTAGTTGAATTCTTTTACTTTAGCTTGCTGATTAATGGTAAGAGATCTATGAATACACCTTATGTAAATAAGCTTAGCATTTATTTCATACTCAACACTTAGATTAGCTTTTGAATTATTTCCATTTAAAGAACTAAATTTATCTCTAAGTCCATACATTTTGGATGTGTCTCTAAGTCTTACAAACACTGGATTGACAATCAAATGCACTCTAATTTACATCAGTAGATTGGAGACCAACAATAGGTAAKCCCAGGTTGAACATAACAACAATGAGAGGATTGGGTTTGTTATCACTTKCTCATAACTAAAGGAAAATGGACCAAAACTAAAAAAGAATATAATAATATGCTTTTGGTTAAATTATCCATAATTGAAAGAGGAAAGTTACAGATCTGAATGGATCTTGAAACTGCATGAAAGAGAAGATAGGAGAAGAAGAAAATTCCATGTTAAGGGAACATGACATATATCCTTCCATGACCCTCAATTGCAGAGTTTGGTTTGATATTATGGCCTTCAATTTTTCATTTCAGAGAGTCATTGAACTTTGCTGGGATTTCATGCTCGATTGCAAGAATGTGGGCTTAGGGTGATGAAGAAATAACACATTTCAACTTGGGGAATGGTGAAGTAGGGCTTGGATGCGATGGAATAGTGGTGAAAAATATGCCCAAAACCTAGGTTGAGCATGGTTCCCTTACATTTATTATCAAATACATGCAAAGTTTGAGTGTGCAAAGGTTATACTCACCATTCTTTCCCATAGTCTCACAACTCCTTGCCCTCGATAGTCTCGAGCCTCCTTTCTCGGTTTGATCTTTCCCTCCTTTCCCTTAGTCTCAAATGTACCTCTCGTGCCTCTTTTCCCTCGACAGTTTCGCCTTAAAGAAAGACCGCATTACTGAAGCTTGTCTCCTCAAATCATATGGGTGCAGGTCCTTGACACTCTTGCGACACCTTTCCCTCAACAATACTCTTTCACCTCCTTTCTCTGTATGATCAGTCTCGGATGACCTGGCCCTCAATTAGAGTAAGCAGGATATAGGTAACAAAGTCTCCTTGCTCGGTTTGCTCAGTCTCGATCTCGGTCTACTTGGTCTTCTCAGTCTCACCTTACCAAACCTTGTCTCGGCCTCAAAGCGTATGGGTGAAATCGAATTATGTTTTCACCTTAAAAAAACCTACCTTAATAATTAAGAAAATTGCCTTACCAAACCCTCTCCCCGCCTCAAAGCGTATGGGTGAAATTCAAGGTTATTTCTACATTTGCATATTGAGTAGAGTACATATAAAAAAATAAGTAGTAATTATTTGAATTAAAGGATTTTAGTATTTGTTTTTTTAAATTGTATTAAGAATAGATATTTACTCTTTGATTTTTTTTATGAAGGGGTAATTTATTTTAGTAATTATCACTATAAAAATTATGAAACTTAGGTGGAAAGATGGAAAAATAACCCATACATGAACCAATAATTAGTATTAAGGTCTAACCAATGTCAAGGGATATGAGGGCCCTAAATGACACTTCTTAGGCTCATTCATCATGAACAACACCTAGAAACCACAACACAATTCCTCTCTAGGGGTCCCTTAGCATCAGAGTTGGATACATACACCATTAGAAGGTTTTTTGCAGTAAGGATGGGTAGAGAGGCCTTAACCAACACATCACTCATTTGTAAGGCTTCCTTGAAGGCATCCAAGCTGTAGGATATAGGTGCCATGAGTAGGTTTTGTTCCCTAGAAATGGGTCTTAACACCTAAAAATAGTTAAGGGGGGAGTAAAGTACTTAAGCCATAATTGAACCTTCTCAAGCTCATGTTCCATGAAAAACACCTAGACCATCACCTTTTATATGTTTTTCATACTATATACATATGGGTCTCGTGGACTTCACCATGGTTGTGGTAGGGAAACAAACCTCAAGCCCTTAACCTGCATGGTCAAGGGATGGAAACAAAAAATCAAGCCCCAAACATATAATATCTAGCTCAAGCACCATGAACAAGTCCTCAGGCCACCACACAAGACCATGGATGGGTGAAGAATTTGTCATCAAGAGCCTTGAACAAGTCCTCAAACCAACATAACATAACTTAATTAGCCTTTAAGAGGGATATAAGCATTGTGATTAGGTTTTGTACATTGAAAATTGGTGTAGAGACATAAACATGGCAAGTTGGAAACAATGGCCTAAAGCCCTAACTAAAGCTTCTTGATCTCATGAACCACCATCGACAACACCTAAAAACCATGACACGAGTCCTCTCTAAGTAGTCTTTGGCATCAACTTAGTTGAATATGGGTGACATTATGAGGTCTTCTTGATCATCATGGATGGGTCTTAGGTTCATGACTATAGTCCACTTGTATGCAAAAGGTCCACTTTAAAGGGTCTATGTTGTGGTTTAAGGCCTTGATTGTGGCACATTTGATCAATAATATCAATTTAGGGAATGATTCCCTAGATTTCTCCCCCGAACCATGGTATGAGACCCACTAGTCATGCAAAAAACCTTCTAATGGAACCCATATCCCACTCTAAGGATATTGACCTCCTATAGAGGGCATGTTTTGTGGTTAATTTTTATCCTTGTGCGTGGCCATTGGTCCCTAGAATATGACATATAGGTCCTAAATTATTTATATAGAACCACAAAATAATTCATAAGATGAAATCAATGCATTTTCTATTCCATATCTAGCTCAAGCACCATGAACAAGTCCTCATGTCACCAAACAAGGCCATGGATGGGTGAACAAGTTGTCATCAAGAGCCTTGAACAAGTCCTCAAACCAACATAACATAACTTAATTGGCCTTTAATAGGGATATGAGGCATCATGATTAGGTTTTGTACATTGAAAATGGGTGTAAAGGCATAAACATGGCAAGTTGGAAACAATGGACTAAAGCCCTAACTAAACCTTCTTGAGCGCATGAACCACCATCGACAACACCTAAAAACCATGACACGATTCCTCTCTAGGGAGTCTTTGGCATCCAATTAGTTGAATATGGGTGACATTATGAGGTCTTCTTGATCATCATGGATGGGTCTTAGGTTCATGACTATAGTCCACTTGTATGCAAAATTTCCACTTTAAAGGGTCTATGTTGTGGTTTAAGGCCTTGATTGTGGCAAATTAGATCAATAATATTAATTTAGGGAATGATTCCATAGATTTATCCCTCGAACCATGGTATGAGACCCACTTGTCATGCAAAAAACCTTATAATGGAACCCATTTCCCACTCTAAGGATATTGAGCTCCTAATATAGAGGGAATGTTTTGTGGTTAATTTGTTGCCTTGTGCTTGGCCATTGGTCCCTAGAATATGACATCTAGGTCCTAAATTATTTATATAGAGCCAAAAAAAAATTCATAAGATGAAATCAATGCAATTTATGTTCCATATCTAGCTCAAGCACCATAAACGAGTCCTTAGGTCACCACAAAATACCATGGATGTGTGAAAACGTTGTCATCAAGAGCCTTGAACAAGTCCTCAAACCAACATAACATAACTTAATTGGCCTTTAAGAGGGATATGAGGCATCATGATAAGGTTTTGTACATTGAAAATGGGTGTAGAGCTGGCATAAACATGTCAAGTTGGAAACAATGGCCTAAAGCCCTAACTAAACCTTCTCGAGCTCATGAATCACCATTGACAACACCTAAAATCCATGACATGAGTCCTCTCTAGGGAGCCTTTGGCATCCAATTAGTTGAATATGGGTGACGTTATGAGGTCTTCTTGATCATCATGGATGGGTCTTAGGTTCATGACTATAGTCCACTTGTATGCCAAAGGTCTACTTTAAAGGGTCTATGTTGTGTTTTAAGGCCTTGATTGTGGAACATTAGATCAATAATATAAATTTAGGGAATCATTCCCTATATTTAACCCCGAACCATGGAATGAGACCCACCTTTCATGAAAAACCTTCTAATGGAACCTATATCCCAATCTAAGGAAATTGAACTCCTATAGAGGGCATGTTTTGTGGTTAATTTGTATCCTTGTGCATGGCCATTGGTCCCTAGAATATGATATCCAGGTCCTAAATTATTTATATAGAACAACAAAAAAATTCATAAGATGAAATCAATGCAATTTCTATTCCATATCTAGCTCAAGCACCATGAATAAGTCCTCAGGTTACCACACAAGACCATGGATGGGTGAACAAGTTTTCATTAAGAGCCTTGAACAAGTCCTCAAACCAACATAACATAACTTAATTGGCCTTTAAGAGGGATATGAGGCATCGTGATTAGGTTCTGTACATTGAAAATGGGTGTAGAGGCATAAACATGGAAAGTTGGAAACAATGGCCTAAATCCCTAACTAAACCTTCTCGATCTCATGAGCCACCATCGAAAACACCTAAAAACCATGACACGAGTCCTCTCTAGGTATTCTTTGGCATCCAATTAGTTGAATATGGGTGACATTATGAGGTCTTCTTGATCATCATGGATGGGTCTTAGGTGCATGACTATAGTCCACTTGTATGCCAAAGGTCCACTTTAAAGTGTCTATGTTGTGGTTTAACGCCTTGACTGTGGCATATTAGATCAATAATATTAATTTAGGGAATAATTCCCTAGATTTCTCCCTCGAACCATGGTATGAGACCCACCTGTCATGCAAAAAACCTTCTAATGGAACCCATATCCCACTCTAAGGATATTGACCTCCTAATATAGAGGGCATGTTTTGTGGTTAATTTGTATCCTTGTGCATGGCCATTGGTCCCTAGAATATGACATCTAGGTCCTAAATTATTTATATATAACCACAAAAAAATTCATAAGATGAAATCAATGTAATTTCTATTCCATATCTAGCTCAAAAACCATGAAAAATTCCTTAGGTCACCACACAAGACCATGGATGGGTGAACAAGTTGTCATCAAGAGCCTTAAACAAGTCCTCAAACCAAAATAACATAACTTAATTGTCCTTTAAGAGGGATATGAGGCATCATGATTAGGTTTTGTACATTGAAAATGGGTGTAGAGATGACATAAACATGGAAAGTTTGAAACAATGGCCTAAATCCCTAACTAAACCTTCTCGAGCTCATGAACCACCATAGACAAAACCTAAAAACCATGACATGAGTCCTCTCTAGGGATTCTTTGGCATCCAATTAGTTGAATATGGGTGACATTATGATGTCTTTTGATCATCATGGATGGGTCTTAGGTTCATGACTATAGTCCACTTGTATGTCAAAGCTCCACTTTAAAGGGTCTATGTTGTGGTTTAAGGCCTTGATTGTGGCACATTAGATCAATAATATTAATTTAGGGAATGATTCCCTAGATTTCTCCCCCGAACCATGGTATGAGACCCGCCTGTCATGCAAAAATCATTCTAATGGAACCCATATCCCACTCTAAGGATATTGACCTCCTATAGAGGGCATGTTTTGTGGTTAATTTGTAGCCTTGTGCATCGTCATTCGTCCCTAGAATATGGCATCTAGGTCCTAAATTATTTGTATAGAACCACAAAAAAATTCATAAAATGAAATCAATGCAATTTCTATACCATATGTAGCTCAAGCACCATGAAAAAGTCCTCAGGTCACCACACAAGACCATGGATGGGTGAACAAGTTATCATCAAGAGCCTTGAACAAGTCCTCAAACCAACATAACATAACTTAATTGGCCTTTAAGAGGGATATGAGGCATCATGATTAGGTTTTGTACATTTAAAATGGGTGTAGAAGCATAAACATGGCAAGTTGGAAACAATGGCCTAAAGCCCTAACTAAACCTTCTCGAGCTCATGAACCACCATCGACAACACCTAAAAACCATGACACGAGTCCTCTCTAGGTAGTCTTTGGCATCCAATTAGTTGAAAATGGGTGACATTATGAGGTATTATTGATCATTATGGATGGGTCTTAGGTTCATGACTATAGTCCACTTGTATGACAAAGGTCCACTTTAAAGGGTCTATGTTGTGGTTTAAGGCCTTGATTGTGGCACATTAGATCAATAATATTAATTTAGGGAATGATTCCCTAGATTTATCCCCCGAACCATGGTATGAGACCCACCTGTCATGCAAAAAACCTTCTAATGGAACCCATATCCCACTCTAAGGATATTTATCTCCTATAGAGGGCATGTTTTGTGGTTAATTTGTAGCCTTGTGCATGGCCATTGGTCCCTAGAATATGACATCTAGGTCCTAAATTATTTATATAGAACCAAAAAAATCATAAGATGAAATCAATGCAATTTATGTTCCATATCTAGCTCAAGCACCATGAACAAGTCCTCAGGTGGTGCACCACATAAGACCATGGATGGGTGAACACGTTGTCATCAAGAGCCTTGAACAAGTCCTCAAACCAACATAACATAACTTAATTGGACTTTAAGAGGGATATGAGGCATCATGATTAGGTTTTGTACATTGAAAATGGGTGTAGAGGCATAAACATGGAAAGTTGGAAGAAATGGCCTAAATCCCTAACTAAACCTTCTCGAGCTCATGAACCACCATCGAAAACACCTAAAAACCATGACACAAGTCCTCTCTAGGTAGTCTTTGGCATCCAATTAGTTGAATATGGGTGACATTATGATCTTGATCATTGTGGATGGGTCTTAGGTTCATGAATATAGTCCACTTGTATGCCAAAGGTCCACTTTAAAGGGTCAATGTTGTGGTTTAATGCCTTTATTGTGGCACATTAGATCAATAATATTAATTTAGGAAACAATTCCCTAGATTTCTCCCCCAAACCATGGTATGAGACCCACCTGTCATGCAAAAAACCTTCTAATGGAATCCATATCCCACGCTAAGGATATTGACCTCCTAATATAGAGGGCATGTTTTGTGGTTAATTTGTAGCCTTGTGCGTGGCCATTGGTCCCTAGAATATGACATCATAATATTGTCATTATTCCTATTTGATTTTGTTTCATCCTTTTTTTTTAATGAATGAATGATTAACAAAGAATCATTTAACTGTGTTTTTAATAGGTCACTGTCTTTGCATTTTTGCAGGGTTTTATTAGCTTTGGTGGACATCTGAAAATGGAAGCATGTGAACCTTTCGACAATCATGATGGAGATTTAATATATCCTGCAATTTCTTTATATGATACACGTTCTCCATCAACTTGTGATTTTACCAAAATCGTGACAGTTTGAATATGTGGTGTTGTGCAGGGTTTTACTTTGTTTTTGGCGAACCTCCACAAATGGAAGTTATGCTAAAACTCTGACAATAATAAAGATTTTCAATTTTTGAAATTTTATTAACATTGTAGCATGCATTTGGTGACCTTCCAGACTTGGCATTTATGTCGAAAACTCCGACAGAATTAGCAGTTTCCTTTCCAAATGACGTAACAGACTCTTCTAAGCCCATGGTCACTCATATGACCGTCGCGCCAATAGTGTATAAAAAAAATACTTTTCCAACGTCTTAGTCTCTTTAACCAAAATGTAGGGGGATTGACAAGTCATCCCGGGCTCCAGGATGGTGAGCCTCTCTAGGATTCCAAGCACCAAGATCCCCCACCATACCCTTGTACTACGCGTCAATAAGCTATGCAGAGTGTTGGATATATAAACACATGCAACCTTTTAGCATTATGAATTTGGGACTAATACTCAAGGGGAAATTTAATTAGCACCATCTATCTCTTGATTGAATGATTGTTGAGTCTCTATGAAATACTCTATAGCGATCGACTACTCAGTCTTCATCTACAAGCTCATGATCCTCTAGAGTAACTTTCACGTCAAAATCCAAAATGTGGATACGATTGTCAATTTGGCTTGAAATATATCTCATTCTGGATACGATTTCCTTCAGGATTGGACCACCCTCTCCGCCAATTAAATGAAGTTCATCCACAATTAAAAGGTTGACTTGATGAACCATTTTATGTTGCTTCCATCTCCGAGACAAGGCATCCCATTTCTCTGGTGTGATTTTTATTATCCGACCCTTTTCAAGGAGCTTCAAATCAGTTGTAGATTCATCGGTCAGTTCAACTACTTTCAGTTCCAAACCTTTGCCAAATTTCAGTTCCCAATCCCGATATCTCTCTTTGGCAAGAGCTTCTATAGGAGACATATAGACACATCGAAATATGTTGTTTGTGCCTTTTTGATGAAATCACAGTAAAGCAAATTCAACACAAATAGTCTTCCCACAACCAGTAGGTATTGCCACTAAAACATTGTCATCTGATTTTTAGAGCACTGTAAATACCTGAGTTTGAATAGGATTGAAGTGCATAAACTGTTTATATAGTGATTCGTACAAAGTATTTCTTAACGCAGACACATGAAGTGGTTGCAAGTCTAGCAACTCAGTTGAAGGTGGGTATTCTCTGGGAAAATAAGATGCCTAAATGGAAACTTCTGAGAACCTTCTTCCATCCATTTCTTATCTTCAACTAAATAAACTATTGCCTCACTATTTAACCTTCCAATCTATTCAAGAATGTAATTGTGCATATGCTCTGTAGTTACTTATTCCTGAAGCATGCCTCCCAAAACAAACACTGTCATCAATGCCTTTACATCTGATCAAGCTCTGAATTGAGACAAGAACTTGCATAAGAGTTGACTTCTTGGGTTTCCAGCCTAGACCACTCCATGTTCCAAGCAAAATTAAGCAGACCTTTCCATTGGTATATAGATTTGGATTAAATAGCACTGATCCACATCTTGTTGTAAGAAAGGTTACCATAGGTGGGACTTGTGGATAGTCTGGTGGAATATTCATAGCATTATTATGACAAAATGATGCAAGATCTCTCTGAACTTAGATTGGAACCATGAAAATGGAGGAGTATGAAAATAAATTCTTGGAATTTTTTAGGTATGTGGGCTTCATTAAGGAAGAGAAGGTGAAGATTCAAAGATTCTTAAGTGGGATACCTTCTCTTTATAAGGACAAGATACAATTTGATGAGCCTAAGACCTTGAAGGAGACCATAAGGAAATCATAGTACTTGTATGAATAGAACAAGGGAAGGCTAGCTTTTCAAAAATCTTGGTATGATTTAAAGGAGAAAAACAAGATGGATCATAGGTAGAAGGAGTATAAAACACCTTTCTTTGGGAACATACTTCAAGAATATAAATAAGGGAAGCCAAAAAAAAGTGAGCTTAAGATGACAAATTCCTTGGGAAAAAAGGAAAGACATCATCCCATAAAGTGTTGGGGATGTGAGGGAGACCACATGTATAAATATTATCCTCACAAAGGATATAGGATGAGGACTATAGGATGAGGTCAAACTCGGAGGCTTTGAGACCCAATTGTTATGTGAAAAACCTCTTAACGACATCCATATCCCACGTATAGGAAAAATATCCCATAGAGATCCCTCAGAGGATTTGGCCATGGCCATTAAGCCTAAGAATATTTTTTTATGTCACAAGGGCTTGGTTTTCCTCCCCATCCATGGTAAGGGTCCTAAGACTCCTTCGTATTGTGAAAACATACTAATAGTCCACATATTCCTAGTTAGAGTCCTTGTTCATGGAAAAGAAATCCCTTTTTAGGTCCCAAGGCCCTTATTTTCCTCCCTAGGATATAATATAGGCCTTGAATCTCATGTGTGGTGTGAAAAACTCATACTAGTGCCCATATCTCACCCATAGTCCAAAGATACCTTAGAAAGGATCTAAGCGGTTGTTTGAGGCCTAGTTCATGGCCCTTGAACTCAAGAAGCTTCATTTTTTTCCTAAGCTCTATGTTCTCCTCCCCTTGCCATGGTATATTCCCTAAGACCCATTCTTACTATGAAAACATACTAATGGTGCCAAAGGTCCCCATAGAGACCAAATATCCCCTTCATACGTATTATTTGGTTGTTCATTGGTTCAAGAACTATTACATGAAGCTTGATACTGAGAAGATTCAAATAGGGCCTTAACACCTTTTGTTCTTTCCCTAACCATGTTTAAGGCTCCTAGTACCTTACATGGTGTGAAAATCCTCCTAATGGCTCTAAGTTCCTTCTTAGAGGCCTTGAGAGCCAACTATGATGCATAAAACTTGTGAATGGTGCCCATATCCCATCCAGAGGCCAAATATCCCTTAGATATGGTCTGTGTGGTACTTCAAGGCTTTGTTCATAACCATTGAGATCAAGAATATTTGTACATGGCTTAGGTCACTTTTTTTCCTACCTCATCCATGGTATATCTCTTGATACAAAATTTTATTTTCCATAATATATTAATGGTGCACACATTCCCAATAGAAGGACTTGTTCTTTGCCATTAGGCATGAGAAATATTTTCTTAGATCATAAGGCCCTTGTTTTACTCCCCCAACCATGGTATGGTCCTTGTATTTCATTTGTGGTGCAAAAAACCTCCTAATGGCTCCCATATCTCCCCAAGAGGCTAAGAATCCCTAAAAAAGGATATGTGTGCTTATTCAAGGCCTAGTTCATTGACTTTGATCTCAATAATATTTATTTTATGCCAAAGTTCCTTGTTTTCCTCCCCTAGCCATGGCATAAGCCCACGATCCTTTCTTATTATGAAAACTGTACTATTGGCATGAAATATACCACACGGAGGTGAAATATCCCCTACAAGTGTCTTGTGTGGTTGTACAAAGACTACATCGCAAAGCTCACCGAGAAGATTGAAATTGGGCCTAAGTATCTTATGTTCTTTCCCTAACCATGGGTAAGATCCAAAGTGCCATATGTGATGTCCAAAACTTGTGAATAGTGATTGTATCCCACCTAAAGTCCATAGATCCCTTAAAGAGGATCTG
>ML799934.1:9954-21098 GCA_009831015.1 Picea engelmannii | reverse complement strand
GCCCTAGCTAGTTTATTTCCATTCTGTCTGTAAGCATATTTCAGTCATTTGTTATTAATGAAATGAAGTCTTATTTCCACTGCATCTCTGCGTTTATGTGTATTTCTGTATTTCATTGTGTTCCTACATAAATCCGGATCAGTACTCATTTTATTGCTTAGAGTACCCACTTTACCTATGTACCCCCTTTGTTGGGTGAAAATAATGATTTTTAATCACTAAAAGTCAATTTCTCTCACAAAAGAGAAATAAATCAACATCCCTATCTTTTAGGAAACATGTCGAAACATGTTTCTAGCTTGTCTTTAGTCCATTGAGCTTCACTAGTTGTTAGTGGAACTTGAGGGTGAGTTAGGGGAGTTGTGTGGAGTTAGAATTGAGTGAGGTGGCAACCCAGATATGTTTGAAGGAGTTTCCAATGGAGAAGTGTGCCTCTCCTCTCTAAGAGGTGGCACACTCTTAGAGATAGGCGCCTACCTCTTGAGAGGTGGCGACCTCTCATGCATTTCTCTCTTGTGAAGTGACATTCCCTTGGATTTTGTTGAGTGGTGGAACTCTTTCCATCTCACACTTGTCTCATTTGTCCTCCAAGTGGTGCACCCCCCCTCATTGGGATCTTCACCTATCTTGCTACAAAATAAAGCTTCCTTTCCTCATTGTAACTAGTTGGAGCCCGGGGAAAGAAAGGCTTGTAGTGTATTTATATTATTGTAACTCTTTTGAGATTTGAATAAAAGGACTTTGGAGGTCAATGGTGGATAGTGCTATTTGTGTGGATGCAATTTGTTCATGTATGATTATTTGAGGTATCTGTAGATTAGCTTCTTTCCATTCTAATTTCTTAAAGTGGCCCTTGGATGTAATATCTCTTAAACTATGTTTTTTATTTAATTTTTCTATCCTTTACAATTGAAATTGTAGATTTACATGTTTTATTTATGCTAATATACATGTTATCTAGATTTCATTTGTAGGGAATTTCCATATTTAACGAAATTGCTTGGCAAGATTTGTCTTAGTCTCACATGTTCTCAAGCTTGGAGAGGTGAATAATTTGAGTACAATAATTCACACATATTCAAGCCTCTTTGGAAAAAAAGTCCCCCAACTTTCCATCAAAGGAATCCATTTCCCAAGGATTCCTCATAAGCAAGCTTTTCTCCTGTTTCTTCTTCTCAAAGAATCAAAATATTTTCTTATCACATATTTTATTTTCATGCAAGATATAGACTTTGTCTTTTAATGTTAAATATAAATAAAATCTTGATTTTCATGCAACTTATAATTTAGATCTAGTTTTTATTTCAAATATCTATTATTTGCACTTAGATGGTGATCAACAACAACATCATCATTTGCAACATCAACAACAACATCATCACCAACAACATCATCAACAACATCATCAACAACAACATGTCATATGACATATAATATGGAATCAACTCTTTGGGCCATACTTTATTTGAGTAATAGGGCATGATGCTTGAATAAGTTAGGTGTTGAAACCTTCACAGTCAACTGAGTGTCCCGCAGTTGTCACGCACTCAACGGAGTGTCCCATGACTACAAGGACCATTCTTTCTGATTAAATCTCGAGGCTAAAAGAGAGAATTTTTTTAAGATATTTAAATTCAATATTTGGCAATATTAGTGCCAATTGTTTGATGTTCTGAACATCAAACAAATGACCCTAAGGGATATTTCTTTTAGATTTCTCTTTTAGTTTTAGTTTACTAGTCTTAGTATACATTTCATGTAGTTATTTTCTAGTTCAAGTCTAACACTTTTTGCAATTTGTCCAAAGGCATTTTGGGCATATTTGTGGCTCTTTTTATTTTTGTTTTTGTAGGTTTAGTGAGCATATAGGAGGAGGTGATGGCGGATTTTCTTGGATCCAGAGCTTCCGGGACCACCCAAGACATCTTACTTTCCTCCTTAACATTTTTTCCTCTCATTTTTGTAAGTTTTTGGTTCTCCAATCTATACATGACCACAAACACTTCTAAAATAAATTGTGATCTCAAAGAAATAAGTGGGTTACCCATTGCCCATCTCAAACCTCCCTACCTTGGGGGAGCCATATATCTTATCTCATTTTCATGGTGCTTTCCATATGCTTTGAATTTTTTCTAACTTAAAAAAATAAAATAAACGCACACACACACACACACACACACACACACACACTACAAATCATTTCAATTTCTAGATTAATATAGAATAAATTTCTTTTCTGCATTTTGCTTTTTGTAATTTCAATTTGGCAAATAAACCATCCCCTCAGCAACCCTAGTATTTTCTGGCCCTTCAAGAGCCTATATCTCTCTTGGGTATCCATCAAAACGAGAATTGGTCAGCGTGGATTCAGTTTAATAGGAAAATCCAATAGTTATTATTGTTCATTTGGACAATACATTGAACTTGTGTGTGAATTCAGGATGATATTAAAAAAATGAGATACATTCTCTCCTTGTTGGACCTCCGACATTGTTCTTTATACCCAAATTGAGGAATGATATCTAAAGGGAGAAACATTTTTCTTATATTTCCTTTCTTGCAATCACATGCACATGTGTTGGCACAAATAAACTCACTAACTTAAGCAATTCACCTTAATAATAAAATTGTCAAGAGCACTCTATTACATATTTCATTCCAACAACATTTATCTCATTATTTGGCTCTGGTCTATTTTACTTTCAATCTTTACTTTCAGAGCTTTTAATTTCAAGCACTTGCAATTTAATTATTTCCATTTATCTTGAAGCAACTCATGGCCAAATATATTTCATTTACTTATGTTATCAATGAATGTATCTCTTTATGATGAATGAATTATATATGTTGCTATACTATATTGTTATCTTTCTCTTTCTTTGAATAAACTCCTAGATTTCCTTTTTGTACTTAGCTTACTTATTCTTAGTTATTTTTTAGGGACTACCCCCCTTGTCTTTGCTAGGAGTTGGCCTAGACAGAGGAGTCAAGTGTTGAGTGATAGTATTTCGACTCGAGACTTGCCCCCAAAGACACACCCAATGGATTGAATATTTCTTCCACATAACCCGAGGTGTGTATTAGCTGGCAACATGAATCACTATTAACTCATGAATTTGAGATCATTTTAGGAGTTTTTGTGGATGTAGTGAAAGAATTGCATGTTAGAGTAGTCATACTTGAATGGACTACATGGAAGTTCTGTCAAGGGAATAGATTTATAAAAATGATGATGGATAAAAGAAAGAAAGCTTAAAAAGAAGTATGTTTGAACCATGTGGTTGCCAAAGGTTATTGATTAGAGATTGATAATGGATGTCCAGTAGTAAGTTGATGCTCTCCTTTAATGTGAAAACCTTGGCAAGATGGATCGCCCGAGGGATTTTTTAGTAGTGAAGGGGATGCCTAAGCCTAGAAGGGTGAGTGTGGCAAGGAATAGGCAACATACATGAACACAATTGTTGCAGAAAAATGCATATGGTATGATGGTTGAAATCAATAAGGGTGTGTCTGAAATTCCCATGGTAGCTTTGTGAAGAAGATAAGATAAGATATATAGGATAATTGTATTAATGTTAGACCAATGACTACAAAAGTAGGTCAAATGGATTTTTTATTACAATGATGTTGTTAAAAAGAAGGAGTACCAAAAGGTCTCCTATAAAAGGAAAGATGCAGAAAGTAAAGTAGAGTTGGGTAGAGTAGAAAGTGAAATCTAAGTTGATTCATGAACAACCCTCAAATCCAATCCCATAAACCCGCTCTGAAGTGGATATGTATAGTAGGAGAAGATCCAGGAACAAGAAGAAAAAAAATAATGAGATAGGTTTGTCGTGAAATAGACCCATCTCTCCTATCATCCGAGGTCAAATGAAATAAAATGAATACAATATGATGATCAAAGGGAGAGCTAGTGGGATGCCTGGATCATCTTTTGCGCTTCTATCTGGAAGAGGTAGTTCGTTGTTGAGGCTTGGGGTATATTCATCGTCTCCTAGGGAGGGATTTGATGTGGTCATGACTCTGAAATCTCATGGGATGGGAGGAGGTCCCATGGGTCTGCACTGATATGGAGTCTCGAGTTGTGTTGATATCGATCTATCTCTTAGTGCCACTCCCTGAGGGTAGTACCATGAAGAAGGAAGTGATGTGTTGGGTAGAGCCTAGTCTAGTAGGAGGCTAAAGGATATGGGCTTGGATCCTGAGAGACTAAACTTGCATGTATATGGCTAAGCAATTATGGTCGAGGTATCTGAAGAAGCCAGTGAGGGTATAAATCCTCCTAAATAGGCAATGGAACCTCCCCTCAATCTCGTAATATATGGGGAAATGAAATATAAAGTGCTCCTCAGTCTTGAGCTCATGTAGATGGCATAGTTGGTAGGCCCCATCTAACCGTTCGATTTGGTGGTCGATCTTTACATGAAGTCTATGAGAACCAACTCTAAACTGGTTGAGGGGATTGCAAAGAGTGTGCGTCCAATGGAAACGTGTATAATGCGGTCGAACAATGAACCCGTCTCCAGGATCCAAGAAGTGTACAACATAGAAGGTCGTATTTGGGTGTAATCCACCCTGAGGGGTAACCCAAAGTGGTCTAAATAAACTTCATGTAAACTTCAACCTTGATGATCATGTTCAACTCATGTTTGGTGGGTAGGAAGTGGATAGGTGTATCTAAGGAATATCTAAATGGAGGGAGACGGTCCATCTGAATGCAAAAAGACTCCAAAATATCTGAAACCCTCACAAACCAACCTTGAACCTGACCTCAAGGGTTAGAGAGGGAAATTTTATCTAAAGAACAATAGGCCAAGTACAAATAAAAATTTCTCCCCTTCACCAAGTCAACAAAGTTTCAGATGTGATGTAGAAAAGAGACCAGTCTGAACATTGTCTCAAGTCAGAAGGGTCAAGCCCCAAACTCTTCTAGGATGATATGCTGAGGGAATATCTGCTTGCATCTAATGATGCACTGAAGGAGAAGGGTCTAGACTCTCTCAGCTGAAGCTCAATCAGACTCAAGTAAAGAAGGTCCCCAAATATATTAGTTGTGTTACCCCCCATTCCTAGGGGTAACTAAGGATATGATGTCTTGAGGCCCACAGGTTGAAGACATGGAGTTCCAAGAGCCAGATGAGTGGATAATCCCCTCCTCTTACCACACATCACCATTAATTAGCAACAAAAACATCCACCACACCATCTTGGTCCACATAGCACAACAAGTCTTGTTTCATGAGGTGACAAGTACAATCTCGTGGTAAGTGTCATTTTGATAATTGAACCATTTGAACATATTGCAAAGGTTCCTTTATTGATTTTGAAAACATTTTCTTGGAAATTATGCCTTCTGCCTCATTTCACCTTGGTGGTTGACTTTTTTATCTAGTAAGTGGGTCACCCTCGGGAAAATGATTTCTACTAGGGGGTCTCCTTGAAGGGTCATCGTACCATTCCTGCACATACTTGCCACTTTCCACCCTTTTCCCCTTCCATTTCCTCATCTTTTGGGTTTTCAGGCATATTGACCCAATAAGGGCTTGTAATTCATTTCATGGGAAGAAGGAGCTAAAGGCCCATAGGCTTGTAGCTAGAAAAAGATAAAATCCATATATTTTCCTCTAGATGCTCGCTCTAAGGTCCCTGTTGGGGTCATATAATCATAGGTAACTTGTTTCTTCAGCTACCTATTTGGTGTTTCTCCCGTGATGAAAACATCTAGCTTGTTGGACTCGATTAATTCCATTTCCCCCTTCATCCATTTCACCTGATCCTTCATCACCCTACTGCATCCTTCATCCACCGCTGCATCCTTCAGTCCCTCACCTTTCACTTCATCACCCCTTCACCAATTTTATCCCTGCATGAATAAACTAAATTAGGATAATAAACAAATAATTAGATTAATTAATAGTGTTAATATTAATTGAATTTGTGTAATTAGACTAATAAACTAGGGTAGTCTTGTAATTAATTAATTAATTATTAATTAATTAATCGTTAGTTGTTTAAATTAGTAATTAGGTTAGTGTTTGATTAATTTAAATTAATTAAAAACAAATTAAAAAAATAAAACAATAACTATATATATATATATATATATATATAACCAAAACAAAACAATAAAAAAACAAAATATAAAACAAAAATATTAAAATAAGCATATAACACATAATAAAAAGTAATACAAAAACTAAAAAAAAAAACAAATAATAAAATTAAAAACTAAAAAATCTATCCTAAAACACTCATGCACTGCCCGTACAACTCGGACCCCCCCCCTCACGTCACATCAATTCCATGGGATCTGAGTTGGTGGTATTTGGAGGGACAAGTGTCACCCCATGGTGAACTCAGACCCTCCCTCCCAATACCACTTACCACTTTAGGGGGGTCTGAGTAAACCACTCTGCCCCTTCAAAACCGCTTTTCCCAATTAAAACCGTTTTTTGCTAGTTTTACCTGTTCGACTTTTGGTAAGGATACCGGGCAAACAGAGATGGATTTAAAAAATCTAAGAGAGGTTTTTGTTCATAACGGGATGAAGAACAAAAATTTCTCCCATAATTTACACAGGTTTCAGGAGAAGGGAGAATCAAAGCCATCTTTGAGCCCCATTTTTCACTTTTTCATTTTTTCCTGTTTCAGTCATGATTTTACAGGAGCTGTTTCGACGAACTGGAAATGAATTTAGAAAACTAGAAGGAGGTTTTTGTTCATAACAAGTTGATATACAAAAAAATACCCCATATTGTACACAAATATCTCGAAGTGGTATAATCAAAGAGATCACCGGACCCTATCATTCAAAATTCCAGGAGGCAAAAAATCAAAGGACAGATGGTAAAAATTAGGTGATTGTACACAGAAGTTGTGGAGATGATTTTAATCCCATTCCATATTTCAGTGGCATGAAAACAAAGAAACATAAGTCAAGGAAAAATCACAACAAATTCCACTCAATTAACACTAGAAATTCGATCTGATTCACAAAATCCCTATAATTTGTAATCCAAGATTCAATTAGATTAGAATAAATCATGCTCATTTATGATAGGACTTTGTAAATAAGTTATAAGTAGTTATGATTTTGAAGTATGAAGGGTTGGTTCCAGTTAGAAAATATTTTCTTTCTGTTGGGACTTGTTGGGAGATATGATCAAATTTGCCCACAAGAACTCTTTGATCAAATTACAATAATACAGGGCACTGTTATAGGATTCTTGTGTTGATTTCATTGGTGAAGTTTTTCCCTGATATTTTGTCTCCTTCTGTTAATCATTTTCATTTCTACATTCTAAATTATCCCAAGAAGATATAGGACAAAATTTGTTTGAATATACACTTTGTCACTGAATTTGGAATAATTTATATGTTTTCTACTGAAGATCAAAGGAAAAATTCTTCATTGCTATGTTTTTTATTGGATCTCTAAACCCATTCATCCCCTGCATGCATCAAATTTATAAGGATCCATTGAATTTTCCTATCCTACCTTGCAACATTGGACTGTTAAACCTGCCTTGATTAAATTAAGTTGTGACTCCATTTCCCAATGGCCTTTTTCTCCTACTCCAACCAAACCATTTAAAAACCAAATTATTCACCTTCTAACTAGCCTAATATCTAAAATCTAAAACAAAGTTAGATCAGACAGAGAGATCCCTCTCTGAGTCTCGGAGGGCTAGATCCAGGACTCCAAGCGATTTGATGTTACCTCTGTGACTGCCTCCACAACCTTGGGAAAATTACAGAGCGTTAACATAATGGCCACCATACTGGGGAACCTTCCTCAGAAAGCATATCAAGTTCCATATATGATGACTGATGGTGGAAAATGATCAGATAAAATAAGGTTGAATCATCTGCCTGATGAATCCAATCAAATCCAGATCAGTTCCAATTCAAAGACTCCACTGGAGGAGGAACCTGAAATATGACCAGACCATCTCAAAATATCAGGTATGTAAGCTAGACGTTTATCTAAGATATGATATGTTTTATTTTTAATTATTTCTTCCCTTCTCATGATCCCGATCCAGATCATACTACCAAAATTTATGAAGAGCATGTTCAACTTGATGAGCCTCAAGAGGTTAAGCCTAGTGTTACAATCCCTATACATACTCCTACACCTGTAAAAATATGAGATAAATACAAGCCTCTTGTCTTACCTCCCATACTCCATGATGTTTTTGCCAACTACTTCCAATATCTTCCTAGATTTGACGGAGAATATGGCTAAACTGCTGAAAAACACATTCAAGGTTTTGAAAATTATCTTGACCTTTTTGAGGTGGAAAAAAGTGATGCTAGTATTAGGTTTTTTTCTTTATCTTTGCAAAGTAGAGCTAAGAAATGGTATAAATATTTACCAGCTGCAAGAATCAGTGATCTAAATCAGTTTGTGAAAGTTTTCTTGGATCAATGGGTGATCAAGAAGAATCCCTTCCTCATTTTGGAAGAATATAATCACTTGAAAAGATAGCCAGGAGAAACAGTGCAACAATTTTCAACCAAATTCAATCAAGTTTACAATTCCATGCCTTCTGATATAAGACCACCTCCTGGTTTAGATCTCTTACACTACCCAGATGCCTTTGATCCAGATATGGCATTTCAATTGAGAGAAAGGGACACTACAACACTTAAGGAGATGCAAGAGATTGTGATTAGTGTGGAAGCCAATTTGTTGATCAAAAGGTCAAGGTTGAAGGCAGAAGAAAGGAAGAAAATATAAAAGGATCAACTGAAATCTTCAGAATCTAAACTGGACATTCTGGCAAGCACCATGGAAGAAATGTTGCACAGGATTCGCATAAGAGAAAAAATTCATTTTCAAAGACATCATGTTCCATTGATTTCAGAGAAATAAAGGGTCGTTGTTCCCAAAAACTTTGCAGCTCACCCTTGGTATCATGGATTGGAAAATGATCATTTCATGTATTCAATTCACAACACAGTCAAAGATGAAACTCCATCTCAACTTACAGAAGAACAACCAGCTAATATGATGTGCATGTTCGATGACATTTCCTACCTAGATAATCTACCCAAGTATGATCAATATGATGATGATTATGTGGCTGAAATAAATGTTGACTATTCAAAGAAATCAAAAACATGTTGTTGGAAAGAAGAAGATCAGTTACAACTCAAATATGACAATCAACCTGTGCATATTGATTATGATAGTAAGGAGGAAAATGCAGAAATCTCAGAGTAGGTGAAATATCTATGCCTTTATGTTTCTCTTCATTTCAATATCTGAGAGAAAAGTATACACAATTTGTTGGCAGTAAAGATGAAGAATGTTCTGATCACTCAGTTGAAGATGTCATTGAGGATATGGAAGTTGTTCTAGACCTAGAATTGTAGCCCTTGAGCTACATTGATTTTCAATTTCTAAATGAAATCTTAGAGCCAGAGATAGAGTATGAGTTAACCCAAAATAACTCAGTACCATTAAGCTTTAATTCATTTCAATTTTTGAAGAAATTTTTTAATCATGTCATGGATGATAAGCACAAAGAAGATCAATAAATTTCATTGGAACCAATGCAACAAACATCTCAGTTCCTACAAGATCCAATAGCTGATTTCTTAGACGACTTGTGTTGTCAAATTCATGGTTCATTGGCCAGCTATGAACTTAAAAGAGGTTACGATATATACATGATTGGGCAGTCTCTTTCATGGTCTCCTTCAGCAGTATTCTCATTTCAAAGTTCAGCAAAAAATTTGCAGCCATATCAGAAATTGCATGAGGATGCAAATAGCATAGATATAGTGCAAGATCATGTTGTTGACTTGGATAAATTTAAAAATCAAGGAACAGGTCAGTTCTACCTTGATCCTATAGCTACCTATATGGGGAAATTTTTCATTGCAGAGCCCCAACCTATTTCTAACGTTACTTTTGTTATTAAGGATTTCCAAGGTCTCTATTGTAAAGATCATACTGGAAATCAATCATTAACTCCTTTGCAATCTCTAGTTCTGATGCTTATTAAAAATAGTGAAAAAAGAAGAAGTTATTGGATCGACTGTTGGATTGGACTCATTGGCATTTTTCCATTACCTAATTGAGCAGTGATTGCAATAGTTAGGATAGGAGAGTGTGAATAATCTCAACATTCCGAGCATCTCTTTTTCAACAGTGTTCATTTTGATTTGGTTTCAGTTGAAAGATCAAAACATGTACATGTTGTAGAATAAGATTTTGGGATCAACCCAATGAATAAAGCACCAGTCTTCATGTTCAGAGTTCAGTGGTTCTTGACACCTCCTGAAAGAGCTGCCATCTTCAGGTGGAGCCTATGTTGGGGTCCTATAATCATAGGTAACTTGTTTCTTCAACTGCATATTTGATGTTTCTCCCGTGATGAAAACATCTAGCTTGTTGGACTCGATTAATTCCATTTCCCCCTTCATCCATTTCGCCTGATCCTTCATCACCCTACTGCATCCTTCATCCATCGATGCGTCCTTCAGTCCCTCACCTTTCACTTCTTCACCCCTTCGCCAATTTTATCCCTGCATGAATAAACTAAATTAGGATAATGAAAAAATAATTAGATTAATTAATAGTGTTAATATTAATTGAATTAGTGTAATTAGACTAATAAACTAATAATCATAGGTAACTTGTTTCTTCAACTACCTATTTGATGTTTCTCCCGTGATGAAAACATCTAGCTTGCTGGACTCGGTTAATTCCATTTCCCCCTTCATCCATTTCGCTTGATCCTTCATCACTCTACTGCATCCTTCATCCATCGATGCGTCCTTCAGTCCCTCACCTTTCAATTCTTCACCCCTTCACCAATTTTATCCCTGCATGAATAAACTAAATTAGGATAATAAACAAATAATTAGATTAATTAATAGTGTTAATATTAATTGAATTAGTGTAATTAGACTAATAAACTAGGTTAGTCTTGTAAATAATTAATTAATAGTTAGTTTTTTAAGTTAGTAATTAGGTTAGTATTTGATTTATTTAAATTAATTAAAAACAAATTAAAAAAATAAAACAATAACAATATATATATATATATATATATATATATATATATATATATATATATATATATATATATATATATATATATATATATATATATATATATATATATATA
>ML799933.1:113256-187620 GCA_009831015.1 Picea engelmannii | reverse complement strand
GGGCGGGTCTCTTGGTGCACTCTGTAGCCGGGGTGGGGGATATCTCCACAAGTATGTGTGTAACGCTAATAAATTAAAATGAAAAAAATTAGACTTCCAACATTTTATTTCAATAAAAGAAAGAGCTGGCCTTTTTCTCTCGGTGCACTCTACAGCCCAAGGCTGGGGAGATCTCCATATGTGTGCATGTAATGCTAATAAACTAGAATTGAAAACAAAACCGATTTCTGACATCTAACGTAAAAAAAAAAGCACTGGCCTTTTATTTATTTCTAATTACCGTAACTTGAAAAATTAATTACTACTCAACTCTGGGTCTCCGAAACGGCTAGAGGTTTGCACTTGTTTTTCTTAATCCCTATCTGTGCATAATAGATCTGAGGTTAAGTTGATAGATCTATGCTAGTTTTGGGTCGGCCACATGCTTTTGGGAAGTCTGTCTAATAATTATTTACTTACTTTTTTTTAATTTAAATGGTCTTCCTTTCTGACATGTGAAGATAAAATTTTACAAATCCACAAGATTAGATCTAGATCTTACACATGTGACTGCTATGATTAGAAGAATTTAAATGCTCATTCTGCGCCCTCGAAACTGATTGTCAAATAAAGGGATTGGCACGAGAGAGTTCACAAACCGTAACTAATGTAGAATGCCTTTGGTCTTTTGGTTGATGCTCTTGTGTGCTCTTGACACGCACTGATTTGGAGGAGTTAGGCAAATTGTTTAAATTCATGGATGAAAGGGAAAAACTTTTTACAAGGCGGTTTAAAAGTACGGGATCCGGATATCTAATGGAAACATCATACTTTCATGGGGTCTTTAACAAATCTAATGAAAGACACTGGTTGCTGCATTTGTTGGAGATATTCTGTTGTGATAATGCAATTACCATAGCAGCTTGAATGTTCTCTGTGAATCTTTATAACAAAGGTCTGCAATTCAAATGTGCTCCGCCACACTTGTGAAGCAGAAACCCATGACAAATTGTCACTTCTGTTTTGTTGAGTACTTGTTGAAGCTTTGGCTCTCGAGGATTACGTTGTGAAAGATCTTTTGTATTTTGGCAGTTTTCATACGTGGTACATAGGCTTATCGTGTTCCCATGATATCCGAAGTTTATGAATAGAGCAAGAAGGATCTAACTTGGACTCGAACATGAAGGCTCTTTATTCACATTTGTTTATGATATTGAAAACGTACAATTATGTCCCTAACGTTAATATACAGAATTTCATTTCTATAGGATTTTCAGGTTGGAAGGTTTTAATGATATTCTCCTTTTTAATTATCTTGTGATTATTTCTTTATCACATCATGTATATATTAAAAACTGTGTTTCTAAACAATAATCCTCTTCCGTTGGAAAGACTCGCAGTGTTGTGATTATTTCTTTATTACATCATGTATATATAAAAAACTGTGTATTTGTTAATATTCCTCTTCCGTTGGAAAGATTCGGCAGTGTTTTTAGTGTATTTTCTTTTGCATCTTTATATGTATCTTGTATCACCTCAACGAAGTAAGAAAGAAGCACCAATATTTTAGTTTTGTTTAGGCAAAAAGCCAACCATCAACATTGTACCAAATTATTGGGTTGAATGAAAAGTTTCAACTAGGATGTATAGGTTTAAGCAAATGTTTCAGACTCGTAATCTCAAAGGAGCTACTTTTCCATACATGCAAATTCAAAATTTGAGATATAGGGAAATGTCCGTATGAATACTTCTCAACAACTGCCGACTCTAAAACTTTTCATCAAGTTCTGTAACTTCTTTACAGAAATGGGATACTTTCAAACATGTTATAAACTTGATTTAACTGTTGCAATTCGAGACAAATCTTATCCTAATATTTTTGCATATGATATTGAAAGGTATCTCTGACCTAAAATAACTATGGAATAAATAGCAAATAAATGCATGACAAATTTTCAAAAAGAAAAAAAAAAACTTTTAATCCAATTTTGATCGTGTTTTCAATTTGCACTCTACAATGTAGAAAAACAATCTGGTAATTTCAACTTGGGACAAAACTGACCAGATTAACTATTAAAAGCAAATATGAATTTGGTAATTTGAGGGTAGAACAAAGCTGATGAGATTAACTGTTAAAGCTGAGGGATGCATGTTTTATTCACAACACAAACGCCACATGGGTTTTCCTTCAATGTAATAACTTACATGGATTGACAAGGGACCAAGACCACCTGAGTAAACTTAGCAATCAAGCGTTGTGGAGTCTATCTTTGGGATTGAGTAGATGTTGACAAGTTCTTAAAAAGCTGAAATATTAATTAAGGTATCATAGTGTCACTGAACTTGCATCACTTACATCATCTGTGCAAAAAGGATGTAGTTTTAAATGATATGTAACCAATGGTTTGTTGTTATACTCCTCTACCTTGTTTAGTAGAATTAATGTAATACAAATGAAATTAAGACGTCAAAATGCAATATAGACAATCTCTAGAAAATAAATCCATCATGTCATTCACTTTCTATTAAATTTCTTCAGTTGAAGTCTCCAACTTGCAACAACTTAGAGAATGCAATTTTGTTATTTGTATTTTGAGTTTTACACTATCAAGCTTATGGATTGTATGTGTTTGATTATTCATCTTATAGTGTTGCATCATCATGCTTTTAAATATTTCATATCTCATTATCACTAGATACCCCAACAAAAGTGGTGGTTTTTTGTCTCATTATTTTTATTCCCTGACCAAATTAGGAATTAATGCCTTCGGTATGTTTGCAGCAATATTAATTATACCTTAAAAGACTATTTAAGCTATGATTTTTCACCTGTATATCATATTCTATAATAAATTTTTGGGAGCCATGCCCTACAACCATCTTAATGTCATGCATAACATATTCTATCATAAGTTTTTAGGAGGCATGTCCTACAACCATCTTACTGTTCTACTTTTCATTTAATAATTGATGATGACACCTAATACACAATTAATATGGTGCTTGCCACTTGCAAACAAGCTTTCATACAATTAATACAACCTCGAATATTTGCAACTTGCAAATATTGGAGTAGGTTTAGGTTGCCACTTTCAATTTGTCCCACTATTTCTATGCCTTCATGTGTTTGTATTCACATGGTCTTGATACTATTGTTTGTTGTTGGGTTTGCATTCACATGGTCTTCATACTATTACACGTTGACACGACCTTCATGCCTGCTCTCTATCCTATTGTACTATTGTTTTTCATGCTCCTACAAGTTCAAACACAAATTGCTAATTTAGTTTTGAATAAATTTGAACAGATTTCCTTTTAATATTGAAAATGAACTAAAATTCAGACACAAATTGCTAATTTAGTTTTGAATAAATTTGAACAAATTTCCTTTTAATATTGAAAATGAACTAAAATTTCAGTGATGGTTATCATTATATTTGCTGGAATTTATTTTTGATTTTAATGTTTTCAAAACTGTAAGTTCAATAACTATTTCTGCATTTTACAAAGTGTTTTTAGCTGTGTCTCTATTAGTCAAATTAAATACTTTTTGTGTTTTTATTTATTTATTTCCAACAATGAAAACTGCCCATTAAATAACAAATAGAAAAATGAAAACTGTGTTAATAACCATTGAAAATTGTCCATAAAATTGAAAAGAAAATTGTAAATTGATATATAAAATCTCTGTATGAAGGAAAAAATGAATGAAAATCTATAAATAGTTCAGATGCTAAATACAACGTGATAATAGGACCCAGACATGGCGCCTTAAAACATAAAATAATTAAGGGGGCTTTGCTAAGTTAACACGGGATATTAATTTCAGACAATAATCAAAAATATTTTACGGCATCAAAAAAGAGTATGACATGAAATTTACTTGAGTAGGAAGCAAAAACAAAGACAAACCCGAGTCTAGATTTCTATGGAGGGAGGCCTTAGGAAAGGACCAATTAGTCTCTTTAGGCTATTGTATATATTTGTGTACCAAACAATGAATATTACTCCAGGGGAATGTCCTCTTTCACAAGCTTCAAGTTCCTCTTTTACAAACTTGTAACATATGTTCTTTCCTTTATTTGCTCTTGATTTACCAATTGTTTCTCCTATTAAAAGGAGTACTGAATCTCTGGCTAGTTCTCTGCCAGTTATCTCTAATCCACATACCCCTTACCACTTATGATGCATCCACCCTTGCCACTGTTGTTGGCTTTGAAGTTGACAACATAAGCTATCGATCACTAGAACGTATATAAAACCAAGAGCATGTGATTTGAACACTAGTCATCTATGGGCCAATTGTGGTAGAAGCCTAGCCATACATGCTTTGTATTCTTTATTCACACTAATCATTGAGTGCCAACTCACCCATGAGAGAAGCAAAAGCATAGGGAGCACCCTAGCTAGTGTTGAATTTTCACTATGCTAGGCTCAAGTATGAAGTTTATTTAATTTTTAGCATTTAGTTAAACCATAACCAAATGCATCTACACAATTAACAATTGCTGCAATAACCAAGATCACAAGAAGAAATACAATGCACAAGAACACAAGAAATATCCTGGGAAACCCTTTTCAACAAGGGAAGAAAACCCAACAATCCTTTGCTATATTCTCAAGAGAAAGACCTCCAACACCATAGACCTAGCACACAAAAGGGTGCTCTCCAAAACTAAGAAGCTAGTGCCCAAGAGAGGTGCACACTTCAGCCCTAGAATATGTACTTGCTGAAATTTCCAAAATCACATGTGTGTTGTGTTTCCTCAATGGGGGAATCACCTTTATTTATACTAGATTGGACACATCAAAAGTGGTGTCTATTGGCACAACAAGGCCGACTTCAATAACTCAGAATATAATTAATAATTACAATATTAATTATCTTTTACATTAATTATTTTTCACTTTATGGTGGGCCTGACCTGTACCCTTTACATCACAATTAGGGTTACAGGTAAATCTTACTCTTAGACAATATAGAAAGGGATCTCACACACCCACTAGTGCTCAACCATTAGGGGCATGTCTACCTGTGCTCAGCCACATGGACGTCCTATTCAACAGATCTTTATCTCTCGGAGTCTCACAGGAGAATCATTTGGAAGCAAGGGATCTCACACACCCACTAGTGCTCAACCACTAAGGGCACAACCACCTGTGCTCAGCCACATGGACGTCCTACTCAATAGATCTCTATCTCACCAAGTCTCATAGGAGAATCATCTGGAGTACCACATTGTCTCAACTCTCTACACAGAGGAGAACGATACACCCATCACATGGGCACCTTCACCACTCACAGGGGTATACACATCATTTCATCTCAAACGACACACCCATCTCATGGGCATCCTCTCCACATAGGTGAACACAACATTCCATCTCAATCTCAGAGAGGAACGACACACCCATCTCATGGGCTCTATCACAGGCCAACTCACCCAGTCTGTGTCCTGGAGGATGTGTCACGAAGTTGTAATCATCAACACTCCCTCTCAGTTAGGGAGGCATTCTCCACCAGACAAGTCTCTCACGAAAGTACTCAAACTTCGTCTTGGCAAGCGGTTTGGTGAAGATATATGCAATCTGCTCATGTGTATGAAGGTACTGCACGTGTACTACTTTCCTCTGCACCATGTCTATGATATAATGATATTTTATCTTAATGTGTTTCGATCTATCGTGAGACACAGGGTTCTCAGAGAGCTTCACACAGCTCTGGTGATCACAATGAATAATGGTAGGATCCATCTCGTGATCAAATAAATATGTCAGGAGCTTGCGAAGCCACACTGCTTCGCAGACTGCCACACTCAATGCTATATACTCTGCTTCTGCGGTACCCAAGGCCACAAAGCTCTGTTTCCTGCTACACCGGGGAACCATGGTAGACCCCAAGGTAAAACAACAACTGGATGTGCTCTTCTGGTCCACTGTGTTGCCTGCCCAATCAACATCGACATATCCCTGCAAACTCAAGTTTACACTGGAGGCATATCTCAGGCCATATCCAACTGTGCCTTGCAGATATCTCAATACATGCTATCCAGTGAGTTTGTCTCGACTAACTCGTGAACTGACTAAGTACATTCACTGCATAACATATATCAGGTCTGGTGTTAACCAGATATATCAATGATCCAATCAGTTGTCGGTACAAATGTTGATCAATCTCGCCTGAATCAGTAGAAGCGTCATTCATTTTCTTCAAATCCATCACCATCAGTGTAGGCATGGATTTGCACTCTGTCATACCAAAACTTCTTCAATATCTCCACTGTATATTTTCCTTGACTTAGAAAAATATCATCAGTCCTCCGCCATACTTCTAGTCCCAAGAAGTAGTGCATGATACCCAGATCCTTCATCTCGAATTCAAAAGTCAATGCTCGCTTGTATTCACCAATAAGTCTTTCTGAATCGGTGAGGAATAAGTCATCCACATATAGGACCAAAATTAGGCATTCATTACCAACAATATGATCATATAGTTTTGGATCAACAACACTCTTGCTGAAGCCCAAACTCATCAATAATCCATCCATTTTATCATACTAAGCATGAGGTGCTTGCTTTAGTCCATACATGGCTTTCTTCAACCCGCGCACATGAAATTTCTCGTCGTGTATCACGAATCCTTCTGGCTGCTCGATATAAACTTCTTCCTAAATCTCACCATTGAGAAAGGATGTCTTTACATTCATCTGATGTAGTTTCCAACCCATGGATGTGGCTAGTGCAATGATAGTACGAATGGAAGTGTATCGGGCTACTGGAGCAAATGTCTTATCATAGTCAACTCCCTCTACTTGTGGGAATCCTCTGGCTACAAATCTCGCTTTGTATTTCTCGACACTTCCATCAGCTGCATGCTTGATCTTATAGATCCACTTGGAAGTCACTACAGACTTCCCTTATGGTCTCAGAACAATATTCCACACATCATTCTTCAAGATGGACTGATACTCTTCTGTCATGACATCTTTCCATACCTGCTGACCTCTCGCTTCTCCATGACAAGAAGGCTCAGTATCAATGATGTGGTTCATGATTGAAAAGTAGCTCGAAAATCTCTTTGGTCTCTTTCTCTCTCGGGATGTTCCTTGAGGGGATGTATGTCTCTCTGCTTCCTGTAGAGTTTGTCGAGCCAAGGTAGGCCTTTTATGCTCCACTGCAATATCTCTGGGGATATCAACTGGAGCAACTGGATCAACTCGAATAATTGGATCAACTGGAATAATGGCTGTCTCCCTTTGAACTCCTAGAGGGGGAGAATGTATTGTCTCGCTGTCAATCTCCATCTGAGATTCTCTGGATCTTTGAAAGGCTATCTCTTCTTCAAAGATAACATCTCTGCTTACTTCAATTTGTCTCTGACCAGGGATGTAGATCCGATATGCCTTTGAAGATTCATTGCATCCCACAAATGTACCTTTCCTTCATGAAGGGTCTAGCTTAGACCTCTTTTCTTTGGGTACATGAAAGTATACTAGACACCCAAATATCTTGAAGTGTCCAATCTCAGGCTTCACTTTGGAAGTTATGTTCTGCAAAATCTGGTGAGGACTTCTGTTTTGAACATATATTGTTGTCATGCATGCTTTTGCCCATAATATCATAGGTAAAATCTGATCATGTATCATTGCTTTGGTTGCTTCAATGATGGTTATGTTCTTCCTCATTTTCAAATAGTTTTGATTCCCTTTGAGTCAAGTGACTCCCTCTGAAGTCTGAAGGACAAATATTTTCCTTTGTTGTTAACCTTCCTGGAACAAGAAAACAAACGAAAGGAAACAAGACAATAATATCTCATAGAGGAGAATAATGAGTACATCTCTATAATCAAAACAATTTAAGGATTGTTGTCACAACTACAACGCCTACTTGTAATGTAGCAATCTTAGAAATGTAGGTTAGAGGCATGATAATTAAAACAATCAAACGTGGAATCTTCAATTCCAGTGTGTTGTTCCTCTGAATACACTAAGATCCCTCTGGATCCATGATTGCAACAAAGGGTTCCTTCCTCCTGCAAGTACCCTCATGACAATGATACAAATAATATATACAAGTGCATACCTGAGAGTGTTGATATGAATTCTCCAATGGCACCTAGCTGATCTATTATCTCTGACATATTCATGAAGAATATAGCAATGGTGTCACCTTTTGTCATCTTGATATTTTGAAGCTGGCCCTTCAATGTAAGAGCTCGAGTAGATGATTATCTTCCTTGCCTTGACGTCATATTTCTTCCTTTCTTCCTTCTCTTCATTGGTAGCTGTCTCTGGTAAACCTTTTTGCATCACCCACAATAAGTCTTCCTCTTCAAGGGTGACTTGAAGTCTTGACTTCCAGGAACTGAATTTGCTTGATCCATAAAGCCTATCTTCCACCAAGGTTCTGTTCATCATATTTTCAGATTCTTCACAAACCCTTGCCAATTGGGCTAGAAAACCTAACAGCTAGGCTAGGATAGCAACCTTAGGTTTTTTTGGGATTATGATTGCCACCAATAAGCCTTGAAATTCAGAAGAACATTGGTGAGCTGAAAAGCTCCTTCAATGAGCTGTAGAAACCCTAATTCTGAAATTTCTGCATAAAATTGCGAAACCCTAGAAACCATAGGGCCAAAATTTCAAAATTTTAGGAAATGCAATCTGAAGGTTGCTGGAGGTGCATTGAAGGAGTCCATACACTCCTATGCAATTTTCAGCCCCAAATTCCTAGTATTAAGTGTTGGAACACCAAAAAAGAGAGGGCCGACCGTACAAATTTTCTGGAAACCCTAGGAGGGCCATACGGTTCTTCAGAAGTGAGAGGATGGCTTGCTTGAAGCTTGTGCAATGGGTTATTCGAGACCTATGCTCTGATTCCATGTTGAATTTTCACTATGCTAGGATCAAGTATGAAGTTTATTTCATTTTTATCATTTACTTGAACCATAACCAAATGCAGCTACACCATTAACAATTACTGCAATAACCAAGATCACAAGAAGAAATATCCTAGGAAACCCTTCTTAACAAGGGATGAAAACCCAACAATACTTTGCTATATTCTCAAGAGAAATACCTCCCACACCATAGACCTAGCACACAAAAGATTTCTCTCCAAAACCAAGAAGCTAGCACCCAAGAGAGGTGCACACTTCAACCCTAGAATATGTACTTGCTGAAATTTCCAGAATCACATGTGTGTTGTGTTTCCTCAATGGGGGAATCACCTTTATTTATACTAGACTGGACACATCAAAACTGGTATCTATTGGCACAACAAGGCCGACCTCAATAACTTAGAATACAATTAATAATTACAATATTAATTATCTTTCACTTTATGGTGGGGCCGACCTGTACCCTTTACATCACAATTAGGGTTATAGTTAAATCTTACTCTTAGAAAATATAACAAGGGATATCACACACCCATTAGTGCTCATCCACTAGGGGCACGTCCACCTATGCTCAACCACATGGACGTCCTACTCAATAGATCTCTATCTCACTGAGTCTCACAGGAGAATCATCCGGAAGCAAGGGATCTCACACACCCACTAGTGCTCAACCACTAGGGGCACGTCCACCTGTGCTCATCCATAGGGACGTCCTACTCAACATATATCTATCTCACTGAGTCTCATAGGATAATCATTTGGAGTACCACATCGTCTCAACTCTCTACATAGAGGAGAATGATACACCCATCACATGGGCACCTTCACCCCTCACAGGGGTATACACATCGTTTCATCTCAAACGACACACCCATCTCATGGGAATCCTCCCCACACCGGGGCACACAACATTCCATCTCAGTCTCAGAGAGGAACGACACACCCATCTCATGGGCACACCCAACTCATGGGATCTATTATAGGCCGACTCACTCAGTCTGTGTCCTGGAGGATGTCTCACGAAGCTGTAATCATCAACAATTATCTCTATAAGATATTCCAAATACACTTGTTTAGGAGGCATAGCCCACAACTTTTCTTCCCATGTCATCTCCTTGGTCACCATTTCATTTAAGATCCATTCCTATCCCATTGTCTTTCCCAACAAGCATTGTTTTTGTTCTTACATTAAATGATGTTTGGAGAGAAGTATCGACCAGAGGTATGTTAATTAGGTACATATGCTTGGAATGTTTGCCCCAAAGTCCTCGCTTCCAGAGGGAGAGAAAATGATAAGCTCCACCCATTCTAATCATGGAAAGATTTGATTTATCTCTCAATATATGAAAGATATTCCTTTAATCCAAGAGGAAGAGTTTGAAAACCACCTTTCTACTATATGTGACGATTTTATTCATATAGAACATGGAACAAAACCAAGACTATGTAATGCAAGGTATGGTCTTAATGCTAGCACTAGGAGTTGTTACTTGATGTTTCAAATGATAGGATAACAAATGTGCACATTCTATCTATATAATGATAGATGCAAATAGAACATGGATGAGGTTCGAACACAGGTTAGTGGGGTTATGATGGCCAACAACATATACAAGTGTGGTGAGACTAGCCACTTGCCCTATTAGTAGCCTTAGTCAACAACACTAGCCCAATAGCCTTTCTACTATATGTGACAATTTTGTTCATAGAGAACATGGAACAAAACTAGGACTATTCATGCAAGGTATGGCCTTAATGCTAGCACTAGAAGGACTCATTACCTGTTGTTTAGAATGATAGGATAACATATGTGCATAGTCTATCTATATAATGATAGATGCAAAGAGAACGTGGATGAGGTTAGAACATAGGTTAGTGGGGTTATGATGGCCAACAACATATACATGTGTGGTGAGACTAGCCACTTTCCCTACCAATTGCCTTAGGAAACAACATTGGCCCATGTTGCATGGGACACATCGATGTTGGTTGTTTTAATTTATAAATTGATTTTTAATTTTTGTTCGTTAACTTTTTCTTTTATATATAAGATTATAATTATAATTCCTAATATGTTGAAACATCCATATCTTTCGTATCTCTTTGGTTGTATTAAAAATGAGCGTTAAAGTGTGATACTTAAGCATCTTGATCTCTAGGGTGTTATCCCCATTGTTAGTGGTACTAGCCATTATTCATTAAAAGGTGCTATCCACCCAATTGAAATGAGATGCTTTAAATAATTTTTAAAGAAGGATTCAATATTACCTCTATGTTAGATATAGTTTTGATGTTCCCATGCTAGACCTAGTGTGTAAGGATGAGAATAAGTTTCCATTGGTTTGAGCCCTGAATGGGTGAAGCTAGTCCTATGTTTTTAGTTTGTTAGCTACTTCAAATACCACCAAAGAGAAATGTGTTAATGGAAATGAGGGGTTATGTTTCAAGTCCAAGAGAGAATATTTAGGTGTGATCTCTAGCAACAATAGCTCCAAGAACCAAGCATTTTTATATATTTTCTCTGATTTCAATAGTTTTCCATCCCTAAGATCAACAATGTTCTCACTCTTATCATTCCAATAATCTCGATCCTAAGTTGCAGTGTTCCTACTTTGAAATAATAAAAATCATATAGAACAATAGTGATGGTAAGCTCTAGAGAGCATAAACCAATTACACATATGTTCGTGTATTGCAAGCAATTACATATTCCTTGAATTACATATAAATCAATTACGTCTTCCTTCAAGGTCTACCTTTAGGGGCTAGTTTGCTTGCTGGAAGGAGTCTTCACTGATAAGATCTTCCCATTGAACAACTATTTTGGCACTTTCAATAGAGTGGTGAATGAATTAATCAATCCCCACCACGACTTGGCTTGGTGGGAGTGAAATGACACCCTAAAGCCTACTTTCTAACCACTTCCCAATTGAATTCATTAAGATTCCTTAGAATATCCTTAGGGTAAGCATTGTGCTTGTATGAAATCCTTCTCGACAATGTAGACACATGCTTCTATCCATTTCTTAGGATTGTATTAATCTCTTTGTCAATTTTCACATGAAACTCTATGTGACTAACTTCAGATCTGAAAAGTGCTTCCTAGTGATCTAACTATCACTCAACAACTTTACACTGAAATTATTGACTGAAAACATATGTAGCAGAAACAACAAGATCAGAGATGAATCATCAATACACAAGAGACACAATAATTCCATTGTGTAACTTTATCCAATTCTCCAAATCTAAGGACCAAAACCAACCCTCTCAAAGTCACCAAATTGAGGACAGAAGTAGTCCTCTCAAAAATCACCAAATCCGAGGACAACCTTGTCCTCCAATATACAAACAAGAAAACCAAACCTCAACAATATATGGAAATATCCTCTTCCCAAGAATCTGCTGTAGACCAAATGTATGACCTGTTGACGTCACCTGTCAGCTTGTACGGATTTGTGCCTGTCCAAAATTTGAGATACACGATTCACAAATTGGAAACCCGTGGACATATGCTGTTTGCTCCAATGCAAATCACGTATACCCCATACGATATTTGTCCTCCTGCAACACACATATATATGTGCTTTGTCCTCCTGCAAATCGTGTATGGTACAAAAAAAATTCACTCACAGGTGCGACCTTCTTTGCTCCTCTCTCTTGGGCCAAATTCGCCACCTTGTAGACTTCCCTTTGCCGAGATCACTAATCCTCCTTGAAACAAGTGGAGACTCACTTATGCCAACTCCATTATTCCACAATGATGATCTTATGTCACATTGACATCTCTCCTTTATATAAGAGTCCAATAAGTTTTGGGAGCCCTTCCTAAACTCAACATTTAATTAGAATTTTTAATCCTCTTAGTGGGTGTGGCACCCCCACACAAACCTGCAAATCCCATCAACTTGCGCATGATGCCTTAGCCTTATTTCTAAGCTGATTTCACTAAAACCAAAGTCAAATCTGGTGCCAACAAAAATATCCACATGCTTGACACCTTGGCCTCTAGTGGGAATACCTCCCGAAGCTACAAAAAATCAACACTCCCTCTTATCGAGGGAGGTATCCCATCCTCCAACATCTGGATGCACTACTGTCACAGATACTAGATATATCTCTGGATATACCACCTCATATGTATTCCAAAAGTAGTCCAAATTGGCTACTCCCTCTATCACTGTGGAAAATGGGTCTATGAAAATTTTCACGGTCAGAAGTCCTACTCTCAAGTCTTTCTGACTGACTGCATCCACAGTTACTAGATCACTCCTCCTATTGAGTCTATATGATTGGCCACATCCTCGATCATTGAGGAAAAATATGTCTAACTGGTTGTATCCTCGGTCATTGAGGCAAAATCCGTTTGACCGGTCGCATCCTTGGTCATTGAGGAAAAATATGTCTGACTAGTCGCATCCTCGATAACTGAGGAAAAATGTGTTTGATTGGTCACATCCTCAGTCACTAAAACAAATCCTGCCATGTAATATGCCTCACATGCTTCTCCCTCTGTGAATGAAGCAAATCCTACTATCCAGTCTTCCTGACCGACTTCCTCCTCTATCACTGTAGCAAATCCTTTTGAAACAAATGTATCCTCCATGGACGTCTCACATGCCCTAGAAGCCTCCTGCCTCTAAATATCCTGTCTAGCCTCCTCAAACCATGACACATGTTTGTCAATACTGGAAGATGTCTCTCTCCCACTTGAACCTGAGTGGGAACTCCCTCTGTATTACCATCTCTCCCTCCGAGCCAACTGACTCTACCTGAGAATAGGCTCACTTTGATACCACATGCTCCTCCTGAAACTTGATTCCTTTGATTCTGCACAACCCATGGGGAAATATTCTCCCTATCCAATGTCCTCTGCATAGTCCTGGGAGGATGCTCCTCCCTCCTGGATCCTGAGGGATGACTCCCTATGAATTCTATCTCCCTCTGAGCTGGTACTGTTGGTGGGGCCACCTACCTCACCACTCGTGGAGCTACCTTCTCCTCCTCATCTGTCTCTCTTCTCCTGCTGGCCACAACACTCATAGGCTGACCCCTCAGCTTATATAGTGTTGATATTATGGTAGTTGCGGGAGGTATTAACCTCCACGTGTAACCTTTGACAAGACTAGAATATTCCGGGAAGCTAGAGAAACCCTAAACGGTTGGATATGAACCCTAGAAGACAAGTCAGCTCAAGAGAAATGTAATATTAATTTATTAGCCTCCAAGAGTAGAAGTCAACCCAGTTAGGTCACTTGGAGTACTACAAATAAGAGAGTGCTAGAGATCATTTGACACTCTCTCTCTCACAACTGCATAAGACTAGTTGTGCACAAGTTTGGAGAGGAGCTGCAACTGGAAAATTTTTGGTTTTGGATTGGAATTTCTCTTGGTTATGGTTTGGAATTTTTTCTTGGTATGCTAGCTCTAGAGAGAGGTAGGCTACCTAGGTTGGCTATTGGGTCTAGGGTTTTCTTCCAAAATTATTCTCTCTATCAAGGTTAAGGTGCTCGGGGGTGGCTTCGACCTATGGTTGGGTGAAAATATTGCCATATTTTCTATGGTGAAATGAGCACACTTAATTTTCTAACAGGTTATGGGCCTACACTATCTTCAGACAATATAACCACTGGAAGATAGATTGGGAGGATTTTCTTAGTTACAGTTGCATTTGCAGTCAAAGTTTTGCTGCAGCAACGAAACCCTAACCTTCTTGTTAAAGCACCTTAAGTGAAGAGATTGACCTAATTTTTGGATAGCCTAGTGCTCCCTAGCCTAGCACACCTCTTGGCACTCTCAGAAAGCCAAGATGTCATGTTTGAGTTTTTGGTCCAAGTCAAAGGTTGACCAAGTCAAGGCAGTAATGACTTACTCTATGAAGACAAAAAACAAGTTAGAAGGGACTTCTAAATTCAGAGCATGGAAGACAAGGATTGACCTCATCCTTGCCAAGAATAAAGTGTTGGATCTCTTGAAAAACAAGATCATGGAACCATAGTTTGAAGCGAGAAAAGAGAAGGAACCTTAGAACATTGCACTTATGGATAATTTCAAGGACAATGACATGAACACTATGGGTATCATAGTGGAATATGTAAAAGACTACTTGATACCCTACATCTCTCATCTTGACTCATCTAAGAAGATGTATGATTTCCTAACTAACCTCTTCTTAGTCAGAAACATTTGACAAGTAATGAACTTCGTGACATGAAAATGAATGATGATGATAGCATAACATCATACTTCGTAAGAATCTTTCAGTTAAGAGATCAACTACAAGCTATTGAAGAAATCATTTTAGAAAAGGAACTGGTAAATATAGTACTCAATGGCCTTCCCAAGACATGGAATGCATTGCCGCAAGAATGAACAAAAGAAAGGAGTATCCCACATTTGAAGAACTTTGGACTTGTTGTGCACAAGAAGAATCAAGGATTAATGCAAAAGAGAAATCCCAAAATAAATACGATGATCAAGCCTTCACAACAAAGTTCAAGAATTTCAGGAATACAAAGTTTGGTTTAAGGAAGAAACCAAATCAAGAAAATGATATGTCAAAGATACAATGCTTCAACTATCGAAAATATGGTCACTACAAAAACCACTATCCCGAGTTAAAGAAAAGGAAGGAAACAAACAAAGCAACAACTGTCGAAGAAAGGGAACCCTCAAAGAAATCCAAGCATGATAAAACATACTTCTTCTTCTAGTCATGGTAACAATATTCTTCATAGTTCTTATGGATACAATGTTTACATAGTTCTTGTACATATCATGTATATCTATTTCTTAAAAGATAATATGGTCAATGAAATAGTACCTATGGAAAAATATCAAGATAAGGATTGCTATCACGATGACTACAAGTCAAGCAATACACATGAAAAAGATGAAGTACATTGACAATATTTGGTAACAATTCCCGTGGAAGATATTATATAAGTAACAACTTCCAGATAGGCCGGAATCAGAATCAAACTTGAACAGACCCAAAAGAAGTCAAATAAGAATGAAGTCAGTAATCAAGAGGAAATTAGAAAAATACTTGTGACACCTTGCATAAGGCAATAAGGATACAGACGGAAGTATGGACTCTCTTAGATGGAGGGAGTTGATTACAAAATTCCAAAAGAAGAACATGCATTCATGCATGAAGCAAGGATTATGAGGGAGCTAATTCTAAATGATATGATCCATTGAAGAATTCGTAAAGATTATAAATTATCTTTCCATGTTCCCTATTGAAAGTAGCATCCATGATAAGAAACACGTGTTCAGAAGAAGTCTTCTTCGAAAAGAATCCTTAAGTATCCTTGGTTGTCCATCTACATCCATGTTCCTATGATGAAAGGAAGAAGTTGGAATCTTCAGGAAGAAAGGGCATGAAATCTATAGAAGACTCCATGGACCCAAAATCTAAGGAGGAACATGAGGAAGAACATGAAGATTCCAAGAAATAGAAAATCCAGAACAACTAGTTATTATACCGAGAATCATAAGACTACCAACTTGGTTTGAACCCACCAGAAGCAATCAAACAGAAGAAATGGAAGTTGTGATGAAGAACAATTTATGTAAGAAAATGTGAAAAAGACTTATGAATGGAAGCTTTGCGAGATTCAAGACTAGATATTCTTCCAGAAGGAGGGAGAAGACCACAAAGACAACTTGTTACAGTAAACCAAATATACCTCTTGCAGTATCCATGGATTGAAATTTGTATGTAAAAGATTGTTCTTCCCAATAAATCAAATTGAGAAAGAAGCTTATACGAGAAAGAGACCCATGTATACAAATGGAGGAAGACCTTGTATGGATTCAAGCAACTTGATGCAGAGTATCTCATACACAACAAAAACGTGGTGAAAACTTCCTATGATAGAAGAAGTGATACTTGGATATGTTTCAGTTTGAGCTTTGCCACAATGTCATGGGATAGTAGGAAACATAAGTCTGTTGCACTCAACACTACAAAATCATAGCATATTTCATCTTGTGATGCTTGTACAGAAGCAATGTGGCTCCATAATTTGGTTTATGAATCGTCTGATCAGGTGTTGAATTTGACCATGATATATTAGAGCTATGTGAAGCCTTCAGAGAAGATGGTGTTCCATGACAGGCCGAAGTATATTGAGATCAAGAATTATATTCTTCGTGATAAATTCTAGAAGAGAGAAGTGGTTCTCCAATATATCTCCACAGATGAGAAGATACCAGATATTTTGGTAAAGCCTTTGTCCAATATGAAAAGTTTATAGACAAGCTGGGGCTCATGAAGATGACTTCCTTATTGGAAAAGGAAGTGATTAATCCCAGGTTGGGAGGGAGCACTGATATGTTATTGATTTATGGAAAATCATTTTCCAGTTCGGAAAATGGTCCAGGATGGGCAGTTCCTTTCCAGTTTGGAAAGTGGTTCGAGATTTCTGGCGGACAGGGATTTTCCAGTTTGGAAAATGGTCCAGATTGAATAGTCATTTTCGTAATGAAAATGGTCTGATAGATTGCTAATGTACCATAGACAGTGATTCCCCTTGTGTCCAGTGTGGGGGAATGGTCTAGGATAGTCATTCTTCTTGGCAGTCACTCTGAGTAGTGGTCAAGTAGAATGGTCCTCCTCACCAGGCAATCATTCTTTCGAAGTTCACAATTGTGATAAGTTTCGAAGAATGGTCCATTTTGGAGGTTGGTGCAGGATAATCATTTCCATAGGAAATGGTCCAGACAGTCATTCCCTAGGGTAAACTCATTCGCTCAAGGCTGCACTGTGATTAGTGTTGGAGGAATGGACCAGTTAGGTGAATGGTCCAAGTTCAAAAATAAGGGACATGCATTCCCTAGGGCATACTCATTATCTCCAGGTTGCACTGTGATTAGTGCCGGAGGAATGGACCAATTAGGTGAATGGTCTAGGGTCAAAAATCAAGGACAATTATTCTTCTATGCTTGGGAAGAATAGTCTAGATAGCCCATGGATGATGTTTTAATCTCTGAGGGAAGATGATCTTCCATATCTCACAGATATGAGCAAAAGAATGGCCCATATGACTCAGTTTGTATCATGATATTGTTATTTAGGTTGATATAGGATGATATGATTGCTGTGGAGACTGTATGTCTCTGGACATTAGCTGTATGCCACTTTGGTGGATGTGTTCCACTGATTGTGACTGTGTCACTGGTTAGTAGACGCGTGCTACTAGGTGTGTTTGTGTACCACTAGATAGTAGTTGTGTACTACTATGGATAGACACAGTTTTGTTCTATTGAATGACATTGTTTTGATTTCCATCAAGATTATCACTAGTGTTGGAGATTATTACCAGCTAGAGGGATAATCAGTATGCAAATGGACAAACATTCTCCCTGTGGAAAATGGTCCAGGACAATAATTCTTCTAGGATGTACGCCCGGATTAGAAGAATAGTCCTTGTAGCCCATAGTGTGGCTTCCAATATCTGTTGGAACAATTATTCTTCTAGGACATATGTCCATATTAGAAGAATGGTTCTTTTATCACTCTGTGGAGTGAGTGAATTATTCAACATCATACCCGATTACCCAGATGGACTATGGCTTCGAGAGATGATGCATTCGATCCTATCAAATGATACTGATATTGATAATGGTGCTCATGATTTGATCATGATATAGCCTGTGTGGCTATGATGATGCTACCTATTGAATGGTCTATTTGTGATCAATACCATTACCTTAAATAAATCCCTAGATAGGAGGGAGTGTTGATATTATGGTAGCCGAGGGAGGTATTAACCTCCATGTGTAACCTTTGACGAGACTAGAATATTCCAGGAAGCTAGAGAAACCCTAAACGGTTGGATATAACCCTAGAAGGCAAGTCAGATAAAGAGAAATGTAATATTAAGTTATTATCCTCTAGGAGTAGAAGTCGGCCCAATTAGGTCACTTGGAGGACTATAAATAAGAGGGCGCTAGAGCTCATTTGACACAAAATCTCTCACAATTGCATAAGACTAGTTGTGTGCAAGTTTGGAGAGGAGCTGCCGCTACAACTGGAAAATTTTCAATTTTGGCTTGGAATTTCTCTTGGTTATGGTTTGGAATTTCTGCTTGGTACGCTAGCTTTGGAGAGAGGTAGGCTACCTTGATTGGCTATTAGGTCTAGGGTTTTCTTTCAGAATTATTCTCTCTGTCAAGGTTAAGGTGCTGGGGGGTGGCTTCAGCCTATGGTTGGGTGAGAATATTACTATATTGTCTATGGTGACACAAGAACACTTACTTTTCTAACATATAGGTTACCCTCCCTAACTCCGAGAACCACTGCTGATATGAAGCTAGATCGTATGGGTAGAAGAAATACATGTCCATATTGAAACAATACATGATATCCCTTCCCCTCAATCTCCGAGACCGAGAGGACAGTCCTCCCGAGTTTTGGCACCCACAACACATTCAACATCCTAAATATCTATCCTAATTCCAATCGAAATGATATAGTACCAGATCCTCATACTGAATGCTTAGCTCCCGTACCAAGCCCCACACACATATTTGAGCTAGTCTCAGTGAGAGTTTCAAACAAATCTCTAGCGCCTGTCATATGGAAAGATGCTCTGCTACCCACCAACCATCTCTTCCTATTTGAGACAATAACTGAAAGGCCGAATACCAAAAATATCTCCCTCTGGAACCTATCTGTAACCTCATCAACCTCTACTACTGATGCCTGTTGCATTCTTCATCTTCCCCTCTGGTGTGGACATTGTGAAGCATAGTTCCCAAAATAATGACACTCAAAACATCTGATCTTACTAAGATCCTTCTTCCTTCTCAGATCTGGAGATGCTTCCCTCTCAGGAGAATCCCTTCTCCCTGACATACCTCTTTTGTATGGAGAACCCCTTCTGCCCTTATAGCGTGGGATGCAATGGAATGGTTCTCATCACTTATACTCTTTACCACACTATCCATATCATCTCTAGATACTAACTGGGTCTCCTCTTGGATAAAATCTGTCCATAGTATGCCAAAGTCTCACAACCTGTCTTGTGCACAGATTCCCTACACAAATGGTTCCCAGGACTTGGGAAGACCTCTCAATGATACATTCACCAACTCAACATCCTGCACCATCTCACCAATAGCTGTGATCTAATCTCAGATCTGAGTAATCTTCATAAGATAATATACAACCGTGTCTTCAATGGTCTTCTCGACAATCTGAAGCTGATGCATCAAGTGTAACATCCAGTCAATATTCTTGTTTTGTTAAAGACCCACCAAAGCATCATACATATCCTTGGCAGTTGCTTTCTTGGAAATGTGAGGAATCAAGTGGTCCTTCCTAGACTCTAGAAATATCCTCTTGGCCTTCACTTCCTTCTTCTCGTGAGCTCTCAATTCCCGTGGATCGGTAGGAGTTACAACCACATCCTCAACATACTTCTTGAGGTCATTCTCTTCCAAAAGAAGGAGAACCCTTGCCTTCCAAGCTCGAAAGTTGGTTACCCCTTCCAACCTATCCTCAAGATTCAATGTATTCACCATCTTGACCTACCCGAAACATGAACAAACACAAGAAAAAATACAACTCTCTTCTAATGTTGTAGCCAACAAAGTGTCTCAAGATAATCCCCTTCTCTTCAAATGCCAATCTCTGATACCATGTCAATTTTCACATGAAACTCTATGTGACTAATTTCAGATATGAAAATTGCTTCCTAGTGATCTAACTATCACTAAACAACTTTACACTAAAATTATTGACTGAAAACATATGCAATGGAAACAACACGATCATAGATGAATCATCAATACACAAGAGACACAATAATTCTGTTCTTTAACTTTATCCATTTCTCCAAATCTAAGGACCAAAACCAGTCCTCTTAAAGTCACCAAACTGAGGATAGTACTAGTCCTCTAAAAAATCACCAAATTTGAGAACAACATTGTTCTCCAATATACAAACAAGAAAACCAAACCTCAAAAATATCTGGAAATCTCCTCTGCCCAAGAATCTGTTGTATACCACCTATACAACCTACTGACATCACCTGTCATCCTGTATAGATATGTACCTACCCAAAAACTCAAATACACGATTCATCGACTAACAACCCCTGAACATACACTGTTTTCTCCACTTCATATTGTGTATACCCTATATGCAATTTGTCCTTTTGAAACCTGTGTATATACGCACTTCATCCTCTTGCAAATCACGTATGGTACGAAAAAATTCACTCACACGTGCGAGCTTCTTCACTCGTCTCTTTTGGGCCAGATTCACCACCTTGCAGAATTCCCTTTGCCGAGATCACCAATCCTCCTTGACACAAGTGCAGACTCACTTATTCCAACTTCATTATTCCACAATGATGATCTAATGTCACAATGACATGTCTCCTTTTTGTAGGAGTCCAATGAGTGAGTTTAGGAGCCCTTCCCAAACTCAACAATTAATTAGAATATTTTAATCCTCTTTGTGGGTGTGGCACCCCCACACAAACCCAAAAATCCCGTCAACTTTCCCATGAGCCCCTAACCTCATTTCTAGGCATATTCCACCAAAAGTAAAGTCAAAACTAGTGCCAACGAAATTTCCCACATGTATGGCACCTTGGCCTCTAGTGGGAATACCTCCGGAAGCTACAAAAAATCAACAATCTTGGATTCCATATATATATATATATATATATATATTGGTTGAAAGAGAATTCAAAACAACTTGAAGCTAGCTACTTGTAATTATTATATTTAGTTACATTAATTACTTATTATTACCCAACCTTAAGCCATGTAGAAGTTATTTGTAATATGTTATTAGTAAAAAATTTGAAGCATGAAATTTTCCCTAAGAAATGTAGCCACAACACTGACCTTTCTTCCATTTATTGTACAATTGAAAAGCAAATTAAATTTTCCTATACAATTCTAAAAAAATAATGAAATTTGGTTATTTAAAGCAACATCCTTGAGCAATATTCTATTATGAGAAGAATTGGGCTTTAGACAGATAAACCCTTAGATAGGTATTTGAAGGGTTAAGAAATCAATTAGATATAGCTACTTCGTATTTCAATTGACAACTTGATTACGTCAATTTTTGAAATAATGTTTACAATGGAGAAGCTTAAAGTCGTTAAGAAATACGGGATTGCAAGATATTGAACTTATTACAAAATGAATAACCAAAGTAAACTTGGGAAGCTTCATTCCTAATAAAACATAATATAGAACTCAAAATAGTTTTTTATCTACTTTGTATAGATAATGTGCAATGATTCTATGATGTTGATTGTGAGTTAATCTTCTCTTAAGTCATATATCCTGGTCTTCTTTTATAATATTCCCTTTCCCCAAGTTTTGAAAACTATGAACAAATTTTATTTAACACTAGACACATCTTAAAAATATATCTATCAAGTCAAATGGACACTGCACCAGCAACAAAAAATCAGTTATAAACATCATTAACTTGGTATGAACTATCACCATAGAAACTGATAGGGGGAATCTCAAATCATTGACCTCATTGTCCTAGTTATGAGATAGCCTCATAGAAATTGTTACAAGGAATCTTAATTTATTCATGCTAATATTTCAATTATGATCCACCCTCACTTGAACTAATTGGTTTGAAAAAAATGGTGAGAGGAAATCTCATGCTAATGTGTTATTCACAGAAAAAAATGATGAGAGGAAATATCATTCTAATCTATTATTCATAGAATCATTATGATGACTTGGATGGTCATTTTGTTTTAAAGTATTAATTATATCACTAAATGGCTGTCCATGCAAGTAGGTATAAGCTTAGCCACTCCTAGAACTTAGAATCTATACTAAATACCACTCATTTACCGTTGCCTTCTTATGTGTGGTAATAAATTGACAAACACGTAGATATGACCATATTCCATGCTCAAGTATCTAAGGTGCCATCACCTTTGGACCCACCCATGGTGCACATAAACATGTAACTATCATGCTTACCAAACACATAAATATTTCTATAGATTTATAGTTAGTATTCTCATTCAAAAATCCATCAAATGTAATATTCACCTTATTAGTCCCCATTGAAGGCAAACCAAGGACTATAGCGTTTGATTCTGCATTGACCATCAATTACTTTGCGTTTGACTACACATATTTTCATGCTTTTCAAACTTGTACATATGAGAAAAGAAATAATTATTTTTTATAATATTTAAATTGATTTTAGCAAACACACTATTAGCTGCCTAATTAGATTGATGTCTTATTGCCAAGCTTTCATAGATAAACTAAGATTTTCAATCTATTATAACTTCATTAAGTTATCTTTTTGACGTCTTTGAATATACTTTGATTTTTTTGAGGACGATGGTGATGCATTATATCGATTGACAAACTATTCTGTGTATGCGACATATCTTTGTATGCAGTGAGTTTTGGAAGCATTCTATTGCCTTTCTCCACCACCACTATGCTTGTACATGCCCTATCTCTTCCTCTGGTCTAAGGTTGCACTCGATAAGATACACATATATGGTTTAAGGCCACACTCGGTAAGATAAGTATATCTGGTTTAAGGTTGCACTTGGTAAGATAAGTAGATTTTGTCTAAGGTTGCACTCAGAAAGATAAGCAACTCTCGTATTGGAGGTGTTTTTCATTACAATCCATCTCACGAGATGATTTGAAATTAAAGCTTGAAATTTCCCAGATGCTGTGATGCTGAGATGAGGAGTGTCCTTGAAGCTTGGAATAAGGAGTGTCCTTGAAGCTTGGAATGTCCCTATGTGATTCTGAGATGAGGATTGTTAGTATGCTAAGAAGAGGATATATCGAGCATGAAACCTATTTCATCAATCAATCTCTATGTATTTCTTTGATAAAATTCATATATTATATTGAACATGAAACCTATTTCATTAATCAATCTTCAGGTATTTCTTTGGTAAAATTCATATATTATATGTAACATAAGAAAATGAATAAGTACCAAGTATGTGAAGGATCGATGCCAAATAAAAATGATGAATGAGGATATATAAAAAAACTTCATACATGTTAACTTATGCTCAATTTGCTGTTGAATATAACCATGCTTAATAGAGTCGGTCAAAGTTTAGCGAATCCTCTTGTATTATACAGAGGTTTTGCAAGAAAATGTTCAAAGAAATGAAAAAGCTGAAGCCTTACTCATAGAAATATTACTCCAAGGCCCCTCTTTATACGCTCAACCGTGGAGGCAGAGGGCTCGACATTTCTACACCTAAGTTAAGGGAGAGATTCACATGTGTATTGTTGTTTGATCTATTGCAGGGATAGGCGCTAGGGTCTGGCACAAGTTTGCATCTTGGGATTCAAAATCAGTCTAAAATGGGCCAGTGGAATCGACCCACCCGAACAAAAGATCCGTCAAGGAAGTTGCATTGAGAAAACCATATATGGGCAACTTATTCTAGTTACTTTCCATGGCTAGTTACCTGATCTAGTTCCCAACCCATTGTTATTTCATGGTGCCCAAAGTCCCTCTATATTATGTACAACGAGTGCATTGGGGTTTGGTTTCCTTCTGCTGGTAAGAAAATTTCTTCGATCTACACTGATGCTGCACCGATTCGACACACATGAGAATCAATGGGTCTGGTTCGACACACGGGGCAATTGGTGGATTCACATCCCAAAATTTTAACCGATCCATCCCTCAGAATTCAGTCTTTAAAGGCACATTTCCTCAATGTATCCTTTCTTTCCCATATCTTACAACAACTATATGATGGAGTGGCCCACGTCACACCTGTTTGTTTGTCGTCCCTAAAAATAAAATCAACCAAAGAAAAGAAACCTAGTGTTGCTTCAATTACTGAGATGTTTACGATCAATGCGATGTTCCATGTTCCGATATAATCATCCATTTGATAACTACCTCTATCTACATTACTTCTTGCGCCTATGTCGACACACTTATTCCACGACTACTGGCTCTAGAACAAATGCATCCTCAATAATGAATTCGTGACAATACTATGCAAGGATACTCCTTATTCTTTCCTGAACAAAGTCATCCGGGGGTTGTTGAGGCAAGGAATGGAATGTCCTCACTCAAGCATTTTTGAATCTCACTAGGCTAAGGTGAGATAGGAAGGAATGTTACCCTGAATTTATAGCCTATGAAAAATTATTAATCAACCCTCAAGAAATATGTTCTTGGGCTTGATTCTATCATCAAGTTGCATGTTTATGCTAAAAAATATAAAAAATGTTTATATTTGGATAATTTTAAAAATTAAATGAATGAAATAAAGAATACATACAATTTGAAAATTAGTAACACAAGTCTCACTTGAGAATAAACCATATTTTTTTTATTAATGATAACTTTTYTGAGTTACAACCAAAATGTCTCTTTTCAAAACCCTGCGAGGGTGTCGAGGATGGAATTTTAACAATCATACAAAGACAACTAGTGTCTGAAATAAAATGATCAAGAATGAAATGTACTAGATCAACCAAGCCACAAGCTCATCAAGTCTTGACTCTGCAAAATAATCTTAATCAGAACTGAAAATTAATTCAAGAATTATAATAAAACCATATAGACTTCCAAGTGAAATGAATGACTTTATGAAGCATGTCAAATATCAATGCTTCTTAGTCCTTTCTTCTTTTCCACCTTTAGAATGATCCTGCTTTCAACAAGATATTTAACTCTTTAAGAAACTCAGAAAATGAAAGAACGAAATTCAGAAATCCCAATATGAAACAAGAGAAAACCTTATAAGAAATATTTCTCTCTAATTCATCATGTCCTCTTTGTCCTTCTATTCTTCATTTTATTATTTAAAAGGTAGTTCCTCAAGTAGTTGAACTACTTTTAGTTACCAAAGTTAAATAACTTTAGTTAGTAAATAGGGCAAGTAACTTTATGATAAGGATAATTAATAAATAATATAATAACTAAATAGGCGGGGTCCCCTCACATGTATTTTTAATTTTCCAATCATTCCCTTGTTTCTCCATAATCATTACCACACTTTATGCACATACCATCATAACAATAAATATAAATAACAATTGAAACAATCATGCCTCACAAATAATAAACACTTGTATCTCCCAAAAACTTATATAGAATGATTTAAGTTTTCTCAAAATAATAATAATAATATCAATTGTCCAAAAATATATGTGTCTCAAAGTCAAATAGATGCCACCATGTAAATAACATAAAACTAAAAGTCATATTTTTTATGTGAGGTTGTCTGCCTTTGTGCACTACCCTCTGACACTTCTGCTCTGTCTTTGATCAAATCTACACCTGCAGACTTCTTTTCTTCACTCTTTGGTATCTTTGAGTGCATGTCATTAAAGGTGATAATTCTTACACTATATACGAGTTTGAGTGGAAAGGATTTGGTAGTGTAGGATGATGTTTCATAGGAATCAAAACTGTTTGACACGATAGGTCGTTGTTTTTTGCTTGGTCTTGGTTAAATAGCCAAGGCTTTATACTTTTTTGGGAGTTGAGGAGAATGTACATGTGAAGCTACAAAATAAATTGATTGAACTGATAGTAAAAAAGGTGGAGGAGGAAGAGGTAAAGACATAGTTGGCCAGTGACCAATACCATATGGAGGATTGATTGGAGCATTGTTCCAACCATCATTGACTGGAGGTTGGGCTTGTACATGAGGCTTCTCAAGAATGTTTGCGATGCTCGAGTGAGGACAAAGATCATTAGGTTGAACATGGGGTATGAATGGTGGCTGAGGGGGTTGAAAAGTTGGGTGTCCCGCAAGGTTCAAGTAACCAATCTGAACTAACCAATTAAACTCTTCAGAGTTTGCATTAAAGTGTATAGAAAATATCATCCTCTTATTTCTCCCTCTTTTCCATAATGGATTTGTCCCTCTGCCTCTGTTACCTCTATTACCTTTGTTTCCAGACCAGTTATTGCCTCTGCTAAAAAAAACATATATATCATCCATTTCCAAATTAGCACATATATAAGACACAACATATAAAACATCAAATACCATTTGTCAACATGACTAAATTTGGATTTAAAAATGACATAACCATGCAACATAAAAAGGGAGATGAACATGGAAAAGTAGATCAAGGAAGAAAACAACATAACTTCTACACACACACACACCAAAATTCTCCTTTAAAATATGCAATCCATTTTGAGAACTTTCACCATGTATATGCCATTTTCTTTTATAAATGTGAACAAGAAAGTGTAGGGAGAAAGGGATTTGTGTGACTAGGAGTAACTCGTGAAAAGTGAATTATGACAGGATTTGCATGACAGGCTGTTCAAATTCAAAACCTTAAACAATGCCTATACCTTTTCTTGATAAAACCAATAAACCTTTAAACTATTCTCCTTCATATATACAAGCTGTGAATAATCATTCATTTCTTCCCATCATCATTGTTCATTCTTTCTTTCCAAATTGAAATTTATTCATGTGTCCTCTTTAAATTACATAGACATGAAATAAAATGGAATAATGAATTTTATGAGTAGGATCTGGGGTATAACTTATGTAAAATGACATGTATTATGGGGACATATGAAAGTCTATGTAGTTTAAATTTTGAACCGTTGTTACATGATTTTAATCAATATATAAGTATTTATGCCATCCTTAAGCTCACACAAACAACAAAGTTATCAACGGTAATATATCCATTGTCCAGAATGACTGTTGTCTATTTGTTGTATATTTTAATGGCATGTGTAAGCCTTAGATGTTTTTACTTGGCCAAACAACATCCATACATGATGAATATCAATACCAATTTATAGATCCTTATTAACTCTATATCCTTGTACTCCCAAAATAATACTTTTAGAGCGTCAATATAATAATGCCCAATCCAAACATGGATTTTATGAACTATGAGCTTTATTGGCCATATCCTTTTCAATTGTATTGGTTGTATTTGCATATGTATTTCTTCACACGAGACATAACTCAATGAACCAAAACACTTTTGGTTCATAGGATGAAAGGTAAGCATAGAGTAGCTTGAATGAAAGAAAAGTGTTTTACAAGTAAGGTATGGAGTTACTTATCTTTCAAAAGACACGGGCCTGAAACCTTCCATTCCTTATCAAAAGTAATCAACAATATTGCGAAATTGCAATCCCAACATAACAACATAAATTGGTTATAGATATCTCAAATTATTTCACAAGACCCAATTTCATCAACTCGTTATAAAATGAGTGCAAATTAGAAAACTTATCTCAACCCATTCTTATCAACAATTGAAACAATAACTACAATTATAGCCAAATTCGACATGAGGGTCGAGCCATGTCCCAACGATAAACAACTCATATTACATACAATYTGGTTGTCCCAAGTTCAAAACCTTTTACCCATYATACAAAGACAATGGATATGGGACTAAATTAATGAATTGAATGGAAATAACATCAATTGTTGAGTACTAATAAACAYGGGTTTGAGTCTATTAATGCACATAACTTGTAATAAAAAAACCCGTAACCAAAWTTTTCCACCCCCAAAGATTCTTGGTTGAAGAAATAAAGTGGAAACACATAACAKGTCGCAAGGGTTTCATAATGGTGAATGCGGTTTCGTATAACCTGGGTTGAACCCAAAGAATGATTTCTAATTCACATWGAGCAAGATTCATTGATCCCATGTCGAAAAATCCATATTATTTATTCCTCAAGCTGAACCAGGTAAATTTCATTCTTCCCAAACTTAACACATAAAGTGTAACCAACAAGAATAAATCAATTTTTGAGYTGGGTTCTACTTGTATGTGAAYCGACAACAAAAACCCAAGACTCTATTCACCTTTTCATCATTKAACCRGTTAGGACAAATGGAAAATGGTAGTATGGACATAGAAAACCAGAAGTCAATGAATTCTTAGAAAATAAATACATTTTCTTTCATTTTTATTCAAGAAATGACAGAGCAAGGGAAAAGAATACATTTTCATGTACATAACATGCAAACCAGAGCCAAACTTAATAAACATAAAAAAAAATTCATTGCAAGAGATGTAGAACAAGCTGTGAACTCATACCTTATTAAAATGCAATTTTATACTAGTGTCGAGAGCCAAAAGTGGTTACAACAACCACCAAGAATGAGGGTTTATCAACTACCAGAGCTCAAGCTCTCTCAATGATAACGCAAAAATGAAATGAAACTTGAAAACCATCAAGGTAGAAAGGTAACACACTTAGGGCTGTGGAGTAAATTCCCATGTCCCGTCATATTCAATGCATGGCCAAATCCACCACTCAACACAAACATAAAGTTGCGAACCACGTATGCCACATCAACTAAATTGCACCTTTCATATTCCATATAATAATTCAAACCAATCATGAGTTGAAACCAAAATCCAGGTGAGCGTCGACCTCATATGCCATATCAACATTTCAATCATAAAAATCCTCACTTGTCACATCTTATAGGTAATCAAATCCACATGCGAAGCTAGAGTTTAATCACCATCGTTTTCAAACACTGCCTTGTATCATGTGACCATCATATCATATGAATCAATCAATGTTTATACCATGCAACGATAAACATATAAGCCACCTTTTAAATTTCAACCATGTGCCATACAACATGTCCTCAACCCAAACTTATGACATATAACCTTGCATATAATCCATAGATATCGTATCCTACATCAAATCCTTGAAACTTATAACTTATAGCATGAGTTATTTCCATAGAGGACTTTAAATGATTTGGGTCATAAAACCTTTGATAAATATACTATGACTTTGATGGAAAGATCACTTCTTTATACATGAGAAAAGTATATGTAACATAAAACACATTCATCGTGTTTCAATTGCACGAGTAGAGTAAGTCTAAACTCTTTTGCATGTGTGACCTAATATATCATGGATTTCATAATGTTCTTCTTATTAATTCTATGCTATCAAAGTGAATATGAGAGACAACCAAAACTGACTTGTATTGACATGCCAAGGCTCTTCATAGCAATGGAAATTTAATGGTCACATCTTTGAAAAAAATGTGTATAAATATTGAAAGGGATGTGTTGATTATTTGGGTTGGTTTTCATTGATGTCAACCCTTGAAGAAAGTCCGGTAGTGAATTCCGGTAGCACAAAGGTTTGGGTAATGGACCCAAGTTTGTTTGATGTATAATGGTATGGGTTTTAATATATTTAAAGGTAATACTATTCTAGATGGATGATACATGTCATGCCATTTCCGGTGGTATGTGGAACGTTACATAACTCCTCACGGTTTTAGAGATTTATGCCCATGTGAAGTTGGAGAACCCTCATGAGTCATCTAGAAGCCCCAAAAGGTCAAAGTATTCAAAGTGGTTGCAAAGAAGAAATTATTTAAATAATAAAGTGAGTGATGAGTGTACTATAAGTCAAAGTGGATACAAAAGAAATTATTTAAATAATAAATTTAATGGATAAATTACTAAGTGGACAGGTGGTTAGAAGTGGGTTAGCCCTAAAATAAGGAAAGTGGTTTAAGATGGTTAGAAGGTAACCCCTTGAGGAAGCTACATAAAAGTATAAATAAGAGGCAAGGGTCTCTAATTTTAATTAAACTTGAGCATATTGAATATCTACAAGTTACTGAGGTAACCAAAGTATATCTAAGATGAATTTTAGAGGGAAGGTGAAGTAAACAAGGCTGAAATTCAAGGGAGGATAAATTCTTTTGATGATGCTTTTTAAGGTATGTTATTTATAGGTCATCTCACCATTTTCTCAATAACTTTTTTTCTAGAATGATTCAGACCGTGAAATATGGAGTCCGTTGAGGAAAAATATCCAAGTAGTTGTGATAAAAATTTCAGCTTGTGGGTTGTTGTGTTTTTGGAGTTACACTTGGTGGAAAATAGGGTTTGTGGCTAGTCTTGAAACTAGTCTAAAACAGGTGTTTCGGGTAAAAACGTCATAATTTTTTTATAACAGATCCAAATTCAGTAAGACCAAATGTATTGGTTAGAATATAGTCTTTAGTATTCTGTGTACCATTTTCATATCTATACAACAAATATTCCGTGTGGGGAATTCTCTACAAGTTCGATCTCTAGAATAAGCCAAAATTCAGCAAGGTATGCCATTTTTGCTATAACTCTTTTTATGGGAGGTTCCAAGAAGTGAAACCTGGAGAAATTGTAGACAAGAAACTGAAGAACATTGTGTACTAGTTTTAGACCTTTATTCATTACAGGTACATAGTTATGATTATTTCAAGTTAGGGTTGTTTACTAATCCAAAATTAATCATGTGAGACTAAAGTAAAGTTTGATGAAAATGATAGTCTCTTGTTGTTAAAGTTAAGGAAGGTTTCCAGGTATGTGATCATATACACAAGGTCTATTACAGAGTTAAAAATCAGATTTGGATGATGAAATTTACGAGGGCTTTTGGTTGAGGTATATGTTGGGTATATGGTTGAGACAATTAGTTGATGAGTTGGCACATACATGAGGTGTATAGTTGATGATGTTGGTACATATTGATGAGTCATAATTTATGTGTATTTGATGCATGATTGGTACATATTTGGTGCATGGTTGATGCACTCGCTGATGGTACATGTTGAGGTACAGGTTGGTGCATGGTTGATGCACTTGTTTATGGTATAGGTTGATTACATGTTGTTTGGTATAGGTTGTTACAAGTTGTTTGGTGCAGGTTGATTGGTACATGTTTACAACAGTATATCTCACAGTGATAGTGTGACAATGGTTCCATCATTCTACTTCTACGACAGGGCGGTTGGACGGGGCAAGGACATGTGGTTGTAGCTGAAGAACATAGGGGGTTGTAGCCAGAGAGTTGGAGAGTTGGATATTCCCTCAGGTTGTAGCCTTATAAACTAGGGGTTGGAGCTTCCTTCCAGTTGCAGATGGAAAACAAAGGAAGTTGGTGCTTCCAATGAATGTAATTCTTAAAGACATATAAGAAAAAACATTTCATGGTTTTCTCCCTCTTTGGGTTTCCACATAAAACACTGGTGTACTGTGTATGTGTATGATTGCTCATTTTTTCATTGTTTATTTACTTAGAAACTATTGGATGATAATGCTACATTGATATAACACTTGCATTTTATGGTTAAAAAGGATTAGATTTCTCTATCACTGACTCACCCCCCCTCTCATTAATCCAATAGGATGATTGAAAATTAATGTCTTTGAATTTTCTTTAATATATATATATATATATATATATATATAGAGAGAGAGAGAGAGAGAGAGAGAGAGAGAGGTCTTGCAATCCTTTCTGTGTTTTTATATCAGGGGATGATATTTTAAGTCAACGGGGGTGGAATTAAGGATCAATGAGATAGATATCTCAAGGCTCCCTATAAATCTCCAGGAAAGGATTTGAATCGTTTATTTCATTAACGAAGAAACCTCACAACTTGACTAAAGAAACATGCTCTCCACCTTCATTTTTGTAGTTGGAGTAATATTTATCTTTAAGAAATGAACGATAGTGGGTGAGGACATCCATCCCCTCCTCCTTTCTCCCAATAATACTCCTCTCAGATTGCAGACCAAATCCTTTAGTCATACGCTGTCTCCTCTCCTCTATAGTTAAAATGCTATTCTAGATTTACTAGAGGAATCATAGTAGGCTCCCGGCTCGTTCTCGTTTCTCAACTCTTGGTCCTCTGGCATACACGAAGCTAGAAAATATATTTTTCGTAACAATGGTCTCATCAAAAGAAATTGACATGCATGCATGAAGATGTCAAATGGTGTTGACAGAGATCCTCACAGATGGACACAAGGCCCCCGTCTGGGTTGTTGGGTGATTTTACTGAGAGTTTGTGCCACTAGTTCGGTCTTAGATGCAAGCGTCACTATCACTATTATGTATTATGGTTTGTTTTAGTATTGGGATTCATTGTGGACATATACATAATGTATATACTTTTATTTAGATAATAGCTTCTCAATATTAAAATGCATTATGTGTTAATATATTGATTAATTTTACGACATCGCATCACTATCAACAAGCCACTTGGAATATCACTATGGGGAACATATCTCTTCACACTTCAAATGCACTATAAATATCACAACCTACCCCGGATGGTTTACAAGACAATTGTGGACATAGCCAAATTGTTTGCCTACAGTAGCTGCCAAGTTGGGGTTTCGCCTGGAGAGTCATATGCTCTACTTCCTGGGGATTTCATATACTCTACACCCTATTCTGTCTAGATTCCTCCCACACTGATTGAATAGACTACTGATTAGAGCCATTCCCTTTGGCCCATATCGATTAATGGCTCCCTTGTACAAATGAATGCTGTCCGAATATTTCGATAGACTACAGACTCTCGACTGAAATTCTAGGCATATTTGAAGTTTCAACACTCTATACTGTGGTTTCCGTTTTTTTTTTGGTAAAATGCATGATAATAGGTGTAGGTAGGAAATTATACTAATGTTCGTCTCTAATTCATCTCCTCCTATACTCTCGACTTCTCATTGCTTCAATGGAAGATAACTATGATATAGTATTTGCTACAATCTGAATCATTGCTCCCCCTTTCTCTTTCAGAGTAGAGTAGAAATAAAAATAGAAATCTTTTAACACCGATACGAGGCTAAATGTCCTATGAGAACATATAGCAACTATAAAATATTGAAAGAACTAAATTGATGTCAACATATTATCTAATTTAATTTTAGTGCCTTAGGTGCCCTTGGGAAGGAACCAATGTGGATGGTTTTGTGTACACGCCTTTTAAATTTTACGCAATTGTGTTGTTTCATTTAAACCTAAAATGAAGACATTAAGTGTAATGACAACATAATGCAATTAATATAATATCTTAATCTCATGTATGCTAAATAATCTTAACATGAAATTGTATTGGATAAAATGTGATTTTCAGTTGTTCCTTTGGATGTTGAAAAAGTTTTTAGATTCTTCTTTTTACATGTTAAATCTAAAATAAATATAACAAGTGCATTGTGAGCATGATATTGACAAACCTATATAATTTCTTTATTCAATGTAACATTAACAATCTTGATATGAATTTTTACTGGATAAATTATAATATAACACGTGATATTTTAATATCTTCTATGAATGTTTGTTTTAAGCATTGACTTCTAAGTTCACCAATCAGATGATACATAAATAATTCCTTTCATGTCGTTTTTCTAATCAAAGTTATGTTAAAATATTCTGGTTCTGGTTCTGATTGTGTGTGTATTGTTTTCAAAAAATTGGCTTCTCTGTCACGAGGGGCCATCCATGTTGTCATTTGGAAGAGACAATATTCCACAAGTGATGGATTTTGAATTTTTTTCTTCATTATACGAAGTATCTGCTATTGTAGAATCCTATTTTGAGAAGCAAATAATTGGCTGCCTGGAGGAGTTGGTGGTAAGTTAAAAGTTATTTTGTATCATATTAAATAAGGGTCATTGAAAGGTTATGGCCCCTATAGTGTATTTATTAATATTCATGTTGGTTGTTTACTATTGGTTTATTCTTTGTTTATATGCAGATTTCATTTTGAGAAGCTTCCCTTCTTTCTTACTTATGTTTGTTTTCCATTTGCTTTTTAGTTCTATTTTATTTCCATCTTCTTCTGTTAGGGTTTTCTAATTGTTGCTTTATCTGTTTCTTCCTATGTGACCAATATGATCTAACAAATTTTATTTAAACTTGTAACATGTGTTTCCATTTTTTTAGATGACTACCAAAAAACATGCTTATGTATATTTATTTGTTTAGGATCAAAACATTTCAAGTATTGCTGATTTTCAACTTTGCCTAATTCCTTGACCACTGAGTATTGGTATGTGGTCAGTGATAAAAAGGGTGGGTAGGTTTTATGTATCCTTTTCAAGTTGGTTAGTATCCTTTGTTAGATAAGAAAATTTTGGGTACTCTATAGTTGTTTTTATGGTTCCCTCGATTGCAAAACGCAAACATAAGGTTTTGGATCACATGATGAATTCTCAAAATTCTCTAGAAAAAAGTTTTAGACATGCAAGAAAAATCAAGAACTTCTGATGAGTTCCCCACCATAGATGATTTGGCTATTTTTCTTGTTCAATTCACATTGACATGCTTTGACCCAAAAAAGAAGAAGAACATAGGACCTTAGTATATCTAGCAAGACCTGCTTCTATAGAGTTTATTTCCGACATAGCTCTCTGCTCATTTGAAGTTGTCAAAGTTCAGGTGCAAACACAACTCCATTTCCCAAAGAGTTTCTTAGAAGTGTTGGACGAGATATTGGCTGCAGAAGGATATAATGGGTGATTAATGTGGCCCACATGGATTGGGCTTATGATCATTCTGGTATAACATAATTGATTTAGACTATTAATCCTTATTTTCTCTTATAGAATGGGTGGTTATTTGTTGATTTACAGGTTGTAGAAGGGCCTTTTGCCTCTATGGGGATGCCATATTTCATACTAGCTCCAACTATATAGAGATTAATGACGCATAAAAAGGATTAGATTGTGGCATATTGTTGTTTTTTATAGATATAATGGTGAAGCTTTCATAGTTTGAGAGTATTGTGGAGAATATATACAAATACGTTGTTTCGATTCCAAGATAGGATTTCCCAAAGGCTTGGCAGGTGGGAAATTGTACTGGATAAAATGCGATCTTCAGTTCTTCCTTTAAATGTTGAAAAGGTTTTCAGATTCTTCTTCTTTTTACATGTTAAATCTAAAATAAATATAACAAGTTCAATGTGAGCATGATATTGACAAGCTTATATAATTTCTTTATTCAATGCAACCTTAACAATCTTGATATGAATTTCTACTAGACAAATTATACTATAACATGTGATATTTTAATATCTTCTATGAATGTTTGTTTTAAGCATGGACTTCTAAGTTCACCAACCAGATGATACATAAATAATTCCTTTCACGTTGTTTTTCTAATCAAATTATGTTAAATCTTCTAGTTCTGGTTCTGATTGTGTGTGTGAGAGAGAATTTTGTTGCGTGTCTTGTTTTCAAAAAATTAGCTTCTCTATCATGAGGGGCCATCCATGTTGTGGTTGGAAGAGACAATATTTCACAAGTGATGGATTTTGAATTGTTTTCTTATTTACAAGAAGCACATGCTATTGTAGAATCCTATTTTGACAAGAGGATAATTGGCTGCCTGGAGGAGTTGGTGGTAAGTTAAAAGTGATGGCAGGTTGATGTTTGTGCTTGTTTAGGACATTAGTCAAATATGGCTACTTCTCCAGACTTGTCGGGGTCTTCCAAACACTTATTGACATCGTTAGTTAAGTATTCAAAAGTGCTAGAATATCCTTACCTTGGCACTTTCATTATCACACATGACCATATGTTGGTGCTTGACCAAGTTTTGAAGAGTACTTGGTCATATTTGACCACTTTTGGGACTGCGACAACTTGCCAAGGAAGGAGCGCAATGCGAAGCAGAAAATAAGGAAGCAAGACCTATTTTGAGATCCATTTTACGGTTTTGGGTTGATGTAACGAGAAAGGGATGTCGGCCCGTGGGTTTACCCATGTTTAGGCCTATTTTGTAATCTATAAATAGGCAATATAAATAGTAAGATAGAGAAGATAGTAATGTAATACATCTGCGTGGTGTATGAATGAAAGCTTAGTGCTAGTATTTGGATCTATGTGAACGGATGTATCTTAGAGAGCTTTGTGCATGAGATCGGAGAGCTAAGTGCATATTGTTATAGTTGGATGTTGAGGAGCAAGGAAGAAGGATCTAGAGAGCTACATAGATCTTTTGTCCTGTGCGAAGTAGGGATCATTGAAGCTCTGTGCTGTAACTGCTTAACCAAGATAATAGAAAAAAGACTTTGTGGACGTAGCCCCAGGGTGGGGGTGAACCACGGTAACTCTGTGTATTGTGCTAATGTGTTTGTCTCTCTCTTCCTAAGTGCTCTAATATGTTTAGATAGATCTATTGATGCTTTGTGCTTATGAGATATGAATGCATGCTAGATATGATACATAAGATGCTAGGTGCTTAATCTATTGAGTATAACCTGTTTATCATTGCTAAGTGCTAGATATGAGTAATTACTGTGGTAATCTATGCTTTCTGCGAAGTGTATTAATGAATGTATGTTAGGAAATAACTGATGCTAAGTGCGCTGTAAGCAAGATAGTCATAGATCCGTGTCCCAGCTAAGGTTGTAGACATCTGAGTCTTGCAACCACCCATGCCTCTACCTCAGGTGAAACTTCATCTGCTTCGCAGGTGTTGCTGAAAGGGCCGATAGTTAGGGTTTTGTTGGTGCGCTCTTAAGCGTTGAACCTTGGGTTTTCCCCTGTGCCAACAAATGGTTCCGTTGCCGGGACCTGGAATTGTGATTGCTGGGAACTGAAGAAGAAAAATATTTGTGTGAAATAAGCTCTGTGCGTAGATTTGTTGCCCTAGTGCGCAGTGTTCTGTTTGACCTGTGAAGCTCTATGCCAAGAAAGAGGTCAGATCTGAAGAGAAAGAGGCCAGATCTAAAGAAAGAGAGGTCAGATCTGAAGAAAATAAGTCAGATCTACGAAGAAAGAGGTTAGATCTGCAAGAAAAAGGTAAGATCTGTGAACTCTATGCCCCGATAAAGGTAAGAATAGTTAAAAGTCTTAGATCTGGAAGCTTTGTACTTTGTAGAAGTAAGATAAGTGATTTTTTTGTTTCTAAAGCATGGATCTAGGTATGTTTGATAGATTCTGTCCTAGCTTCAAAACTAGGGCATTATTAGATGAAAGAAAGTTTGATATGAATAGATCTGATAAGTATAGTGATAGATATGTTATACCTATGCATAGAAAGAATGTTTGGACTAACAAGTGGATGCAAGATCCTAGATTTTTTTTTTTGCAGGCTAGCTACCATGATCCTAGTGTACAGTACATAAGAAGTTGGGGATCATTTAAGAGAAAGAGAGGATTAACCCTCTGTTACAGTTGTAGAAGACCGAGACATCTTGCTAAGGAATTCCCTAGTAGGAGATCTAGTTGCCTTTGTTGTAAGGCTATGGACCATGAAGTATTGGATTTCCCTAGAATGATTGCTAGGCTCGAGAATCTGAATATGGAACAATCAAACCCTGAGGGAGATCAAGAGACCAAGATTATAGCAGAAACCCAGAATGAATCAGAAAATATATTACTACAGATGAAAGATACCTTGAATGACCACCGACATGTTAGGTTATCAGATATCTTCAAAGCAAAGGAGAAAATCGAAGCAAGAATAGGGGACTTTGACATTGATTGTACTCTTGATGAAGAAACACAAGTAAACATTATGCCAGAAAGAACTTGGGAAGTTATAGGAAAGATTGTCATGACCCCTTTCCTAGGAGGAACAAGTTTCTTCAGAGGAAAGATAGTAAAACTATGTGGAAGGCTCACCCATATACCTATGACTGTCAATGGAACTTCGACAGAGGAAGACTTTGAGATAATTAAATTTGTTGAAGACAACGCCCCGTTTACCATGCTCATAGGGAAACCCTGGATTTACAGAGAACATGCCAGACAAAGGGAAGAAGCAAAAGTTTTGGAACAAAAGAAACAAGAATTAAAAGACTTTATGACCAGAAGGATCATGCACTTGATTGAAAAACAAAAGAGCAGATCGCAGATATTTAATATTAGTACCTCCGATGGTGAAGCTAAGAGAAAAATTGAGGATCCGCAGAAGATCGAGTTACCTATTGTTGATACAGAAGAGGTATTTTCAAGGAACCCTAGGAAATATTTTCCACAATGCGAAGTAACTAAGGCCACAGAAGATAAACATCAGAATGGTAAAAGCATTACTGAGATGAAACTCACCGGGAAGAAGGATAGGAAGTTAAGAAAGAAAAGGGATAATACTGTAAGTTTACAAGAGGTTCTAGAGGACACTTCGCAGCAAGAAGAGTTGCAGAATTGGAGCTTCGCCAAGATATCATAACAATGACATAGAAGTACTTCGCCATGACAAAGCAATATAGCTGTTGGAACCGATATACCCGTTCGACTGCTGCTCCGAACGGATCGAAAATCAGTTATGGGTTACCATTAGACCGTTGGACCTCACCTTAATGGATAGATCAATGGTCATGGAAGTTTCATATCCGTTGCAAGCAGTCCGTTTCAGAGTTACTTAGTTATTCCGTCACACCATGGTCGGAAGACACTTTTGTCAATTGAGAACTTGAGCTGACAGAACAACCGCAATGTGAAACAATGATTACTCCAGCTTTACTCTCTATCTGATTACGGTATAAACAGTCCATTGACAACCCAAGACAGTGATCCAGAGCTTACATGTCTGACGAGCTTAGCGCAACAGAAGAATCGGTGAGAGATGTACTTTCTAGCTTAAGGAAAGAAAGAGTTATGTCGGAAAGAGGAATGTCCATCGGAGTCCAAGCCTTGTCGTCGAGAGGAGTGGCAACCTCCCCATCGACTGCTTAGGCTAGAACATCCTGAGCCGACGCAGAGGTGAGAACTAAACATAGACATGACGCAACCAACACGAGGATAGTGCCAACCATTCTACCTGCTTACATTCTCCCTTTAAGTGGTGAGATTAACAGGGACAATGTCCCTTGAGACTTTGACTACACCCTAATCACTGCATATCTACCGAAAGGAGTTCGCACCTACCGCCCAAATCAAGACAAGGTTATAGCGTTGAAGTGTTGTGACTTCAACTTGGGAGACCGTAAAGCCTACAACATGCTCGCACCATCTAAGTACTTAACAAAGACTAAGGGCGACAATCTGAAGATCATCCCTCAACAATGGACGATGAACCTTGCGTAGTCTGCTCTGCTCAACGTCATGAAAATACCGCACTTCGACAGACATCAGGAGGTGATTGCTTGTGTGAAATTGCTGCTAGCAAGTTATTATGGAGGATACCTATGGTTGAACCGTCGCATAACTGTTGATCCAACGTTGATCAACAAGATTACCAGGCTTAACATGCAGGGCCCTGATCCCCATGAGTACTACCCTGGGAAGATCGCAGACCGCACGCTTTCATAGAAGATTAAAGAGGCGTATGACAATGTTGAAAAAGGTGCGCGAGGTTACAAGGTAGCCTCCATCGAGAGTGGCATAGTGCACCTCGCATGTCAGCATATAGCATGTAAGCTGGTCTGTAAGAATAAACCTACGCAAGTATTAGGTTTCGTAGTGGACCTCGCCAAAAAATGCACATAAGGACTCCAGATGAATTGGGCAAAGTATTTGGTCAATCAGCTAGAGATTGACTGTAGAGAAGACTAGGACCAGGGGCATGAATTCCATTTCAGTTGGCTACTGATATTGATCGCCTTTGTTGCATGGGAGCTACCGAAAGGCACAACTTTCCCAGACCTCGCACCATTCAAACTGTTAGCTACAAAGTTCAGTACCTTGTGGTACTCGATGGACATGAGCAAGCAGTGGCAGGAAAATGCCATTTTCACAGATACTATAACCAACTGAAAGAAACTATAAGGGGTGCACCTCGCATAACCCCAAACACTTTACAAAGGTTTCAACCTTTGATAAAGTTTAGCGCAGACCGCCACTTTATCTACCTAACTCCACGCGCTGATGAACACCAGGAACAACTACAGTCCCATCATAAGCTGACTGAAGAAGACTTAGAAGAAATCACCAAGGAATGGTCGACGGACCTCCTTGTTCCAACAAATCCAACAAGCATTTCAGATATTGATAGCCCAGAAACTGCGCAAGACAGACCTGGGCCCAGTAAGACGCAGAAGAAAAAGAAGACAAAGGAGACGAATAAAATTGAAGAGGTTGAAGAAGTGGAGAGCCGCTCTGTAAGGACAACTTCTGTCACACCAGATGAAGAAGGTAACGATGAAGACCTAGAAAAATTTGAACAACAACAGAAAACGAAGTCGAAGTTCTAAAGAAGAGAAAATGGTCACCTTCGAAGTCTTCCTCTAAGAAGAAAGAAAAAGCGACTGTGACCAAGATGAAGACCACACTCAACCCCAATGACTTCATCTTTCTCCTTGCAACTTTGAATGAAGCCATAAAAGAAATTACAGAAAAGTAGGAGGCCAAGCAACAGATGATGTATGATAGAATCGAAGTCGAGCTCCAAGGAGTACAAAGAGCCCTCCAGTCTAACTGCGCAGTCTCCATTGCGCCTATGCCAGAAGGAACACCCGAAGCAGGAGACGAGTTAGTTCAACTTCGCAGGATTGCCGACCTAGTTGAAGTACGCCTTCGAAAATCATAAGAAGTAACAATGCAGGCCACCCAGGCCCTAAAGCACGCAAACGAGAAAATCATAGAGCAGTGCTAAGCTGCATAGCAAGAGAAGGAGGCCATCCAAGAGAAGTATGATAAAGAATGCGCAAAGATCCAAAAGGAGAAGGAGAAACTTCTCGCGAAGCAAATCAGGATTGAAGAAGCTGTCAACAGAGCATTTTGCTCTGTGACTAGCTTAGAACAGAAGGCAAAAGAACCCATAGAATGCCAAGTAATGAAGGTTGCTGAAGTCATTTAGCAACTGCAACAAAGAGTAGTAGAACTAGAGCTCCAAGCTATACTGATTACTCCACAAGAAGAATGTGACCAACGGGAAGTGAATACCCGAAGTACAGTAGAAAGGATTAAGGCACTTACTGAAGAATGTAAGCAATTAAGTAGTAGAAGTGTGCAGATACATGAGAACCTATCCGAGAACCCTGAATTACATAAATTGGAGTCAAAACTCTAGGAGGCGAAGTACCAATCCGAGAAGTTACAGGTACAGCTAAAGGCCCTACCGACCATAGAGAAAATGAAGAGGTCCCACGAACAACGTGTCGTGCAACAACATATTCATATGATCCAGAGCAAGGTCATGGAAGTGACGCAACAACTTCAACCTTTGCAGGATAGGGCATGTCAACTATTCTTAGATATTGAGAGAAAAGGGACAGACCTGGAACAGGTCGTGAACACAACAGAGCAATGCTTAGAAGGACCAGTTAGTAACGCACTCATTCAAGAGTTTTCTGAGCAAGAAGCAGTAGCAAAGCAACAGGTCGAAGTATCTCGAGCGAAGCTTGAGGCCTTCGAGGTAGAGTTACCCAGAGAAGAGTGTCTCGGGACGAGTCACAGGTGAGTGTTGGGGGCCTGTTGGCCCTTGACCAAGTTTTGAAGAGTACTTGGTCGTATTTGACCACTTTTGGGACTGCGACAACTTGCCAAGGAAGGAGCGCAATGTGAAGTAGAAAATAAGGAAGCAAGACCTATTTTGAGATCCATTTTAGGGTTTTGGGTTGATGTAACGGGAAAGGGATGTCGGCCCGTGGGTTTACCCATGTTTAGGCCCATTTTGTAATCTGTAAATAGGAAATATAGATAGTAAGATAAAGAAGATAGTAATGTAATACATCTGCGTGGTGTATGAATGAAAGCTTAGTGCTAGTATTTGGATCTGTGTGATTGGATGTATCTTAGAGAGCTTTGTGCATGAGATCGGAGAGCTAAGTGAAGATTGTTATAGTTGGATGTTGAGGAGCAAGGAAGAAGGATCTAGCGAGCTACGCATATCTTCTGTCCTATGCGAAGTAGGGATCATTGAAGCTCTGTGCTGTAATTGCTTGACCAAGATAATAGAAAGAAGACTTTGTGGACGTAGCCCCAGGGTAGGGGTGAACCACGGTAACTCTGTGTATTGTGCTGATGTGTTTGTCTCTCTCTTGCTAAGTGGTCTGATATGTTTATATAGATCTATTGATGCTTTGTGCTTATGAGATATGAATGCATGTTAGATATGATACATAAGATGCTAGGTGCTTAATCTATTGAGTATAACCTGTTTATCATTGCTAAGTGCTAGATCTGAGTAATTACGACGGTGCTCTGTGCTTTCTGCGAAGTGTATTAATGAATGTATGTTAGGAAATAACTGATGCTAAGTGTGCTGTAAGCAAGATAATCACATATCTGTGTCCCAGCTAAGGTTGTAGATACCTGAGTCCTGCAACCACCCCTGTCTAATCGTATTTTGAAATCTTCTCTACCTATAACCCTAATCGACTGTAATTTCATATAGGAGCTAAATAAAAGACAATCAAAATACCCGTGTTTGTATTATTAACAGGTCTGCAATGAATCCACCAAGCATTTGGGAAAAATACCAACCAATAGTCACTCATTCACACAGAAAAAAAATGCTTGCTATTGAATTCACCCAAATTACTCGCATCCCACTTTTTTTTTGTCTTTCACACTACAGTCAGTCTCTCCCCCATCACGAGAGTCCTTTTCTTGAATTACAACTAGAAATATTCTAACTACTAACCACCTCCTACACAAACAGAGGGATTTCTAATTTTAGCAAAAAGTTACTCCTACTAACTAGTAACAAATTCACTTAGGTGGCTCATTCTCCTCGCAGGGAGCTTCAGATAGCCATTTATTCCTACATTAACTTAACAATTGATAGTAACACCATCTTACAATAGTTATCTACTTAAACAAACATTCAAATAGGTTTTCCCTTGATCTTGAAGCCTCCTTAGTTCAACTTCAAGCCACAACATGTGACAAAATAATCACATTGCTGGCTTGGGCTAAATGCCCCTGCATCAGACTTCCAGGGTGAAAAGGTTTGAACCCCTGTTCAAAAGGTCAACAACAGTAAAACCCTTAGCTTCTAGTTCCGCTGTACTCATCCAAGTAGCATCCTCTACAGAATGTGCTTTCCACTTTACCAAATACTCCAAATAATCCTTCTATCTGGTACTCTTTGCAATTCTAGTGTCTAGGATCTCCTCTGCTTCTAGTTGCTGTGCTACTGGCATTTGCTTCAGCCATTGGAAATCATCACCAACATCTTTATCTCCCGTGATCTGATATGTGTCATCTACTGTGAAGGGATATATATCAACAACATTGAAAATAGGAGATATGCCAACTCCTAATGGCATTTCCAGCTCATAAGCATTGGGAGAAAATTTTCGGAGAATTCTACATGGTCCAATCTTCTTCAGTTTCAGTTTGTTATACTCCCCTTTAGGGAACCTCTCTTTCTTCAGATAAGCCAACACTAAGTCTCCTAACTCATAGTTCTTCTCTCTTCTCTTTAAATCAGCTTTCATTTTATACTTTGCATTACTTTTCTGCATTCTTTCCTTAACTTCCTCCTATGATTCACTAATTCTAACTGCAAAATCTTCTCCATCTGCACTCCTCTTTTCTAATTGTCCCAAATATCTTAGTTCATACACCCCTCTAGGATGCATACCATACAAAATTTGAAATGGGATCATACCTGTGCTTCTGTTTGGAGAGTCATTATAGGCAAACTCAACTTTTACCAACACCCTATCCCATTGTTTTAGATTTTCTCCAACTAAGCTCCTCAACATGTTACCCAAACTTCTGTTAACAACCTCAGTCTGTCCATCAGACTATGGATGATAAGCTGAACTGAATTTCAACTTAGTACCCAACTTCCTCCACAATGTCCTCTAGAAGTGACCTGTGAACCTCACATCTCTATAAGAGACAATACTTCTAGGCAAACCATGTAACTTTACAACTTCATTAAAGAACAAGTTAGCAATATGGGTGGCATCGCTTGTCTTAAAACAAGGAATAAAATGTGCCATCTTTGTAAACCTATCAACCAATACAAAGATTGAATCATTCCCTTTCTGAGTTCTTGGCAAATCCAAAACGAAGTCCATACTTACAGAATCCCAGGGTCTAGTAGGGACAGGGAATGGTGTATATAAGCATGTGTTTTGGCTTCTTCCCTTGGCATGCTGGCATATCCCACATTTGCTCACAAACTTATCCACTTCAGACCTCATCTTTGGCCAGAAGTAAAAATGACATAACTGACCAAAGGTTTTATCACTTCCAAAGTGACCTGCCATTCCACTATTGTGCTTCTCTTGGATTAGATTGTCTCTCATAGAGAATTTAGGAATACATAGTTTACTATTTTTAAATAACAAACCATCTTGCAATATGTATTCAGTCCATAATTCTCTGTCCACCTCTATAGGATTCTTACAAGCCCTGTACGCACTCTGAAAATCATTATCAATCTCATACAAATCTCTTAAGTGTTCAAATCCTAAAACTTGAATCTGATTTTCTTGCACTATTTAATGTCTCCTGCTTAAAGCATCAACTACCCGATTTGATTATCCACTTATGTGTTTCAACACAAAAGTAAAACTCTGCATAAACTCGACCCATTTGACATGCTTCTGATTCAATTTGGGTTGCGGGATAATGTACTGCATAGCATGATTGTCAAAAAATAAAAGAAACTCCATAGGCATCAGATAATGCCTCCAATGCTTCAATGCTTGAACAATAACATAGAACTCCTTGTCATAGGATGAATACTTTTGTCTTGACTCATTCAACTTCTCACTAAAGTAAGCCACAGGTCTGTCCTCCTGACTAAGTACAACTCGAATTGTTGTCCCACTTGCATCACATTTTACTTGAAAAGGATGACTGAAATCTGGTAATTTCAGTACTGGTTGTTCAGTGATTCTTTTCTTCAAAAACTGAAAACTCCTTTCAGCTTCTGCTGTCCAATGGAATGGTTGTTTTTCCTTCTTAGTGGTCTCCATAATGGGTGCACAAATGTCACTGAAATTCTTGATAATTTTCCTATAAAAACTATCAAAACCATGAAAACTTCTTACCTAAAAAATACTCGGAGGTGAAGGCCAATCAATGATTGCTTGCACCTTTTCTGGGTCCATCTTCAGACCATCCCTTGAGATGACAAAGCCCAGATATATTAATTTAGATTTCATGAATGAACACATCTTCACATTTAACAACGGTTTCTCTCGCTGCAATTTCTCCAAGACACATCTCAAACGTTTCAAATGCTCTTCCTCAGTTTGATTGAAAATTAGAATGTCATCAAGGCAGACAATAACAAACTTACCTATGAAATCTCTCAAGACCTCATTCATTAATCTCATGAAGGTACTTGGTGCATTTGACAGTCCAAATGGCCTAACTAGCCATTCATACAATCCATAATTTGTCTTGAAAGCTGTCTTCCACTCATCTCCTTCTCGAATTATGATCTTATGGTATCCACTCTTCAGATCTATCTTTGAAAAGCAAGTTTCCCCACTCAGGCAATCCATCATATCATCCATCCCGGGTAATGGAAATCTATACCTAATAGTAATCTTAGTAATCTTATTGATGGCCCTGGAGTCTGTACACATCCTCCATTCACCACCCTTCTTTGGAGTAAGCATTGTAGGCACTGCACATGGACTCAGACTCTTTTGAATCAATCCTTTATCCAACAATCCTTGGACCTGCTTTCTGATTTCCTCATTCTCATTAGGTGTCAATCTATATGTTGCCTTGTTTGGTAAGTTTTCTCCAGGAATGAAGTCAATGTGATGACTAATGTCTATCTTTGGTGGCAACTCATTGGGCAAATCATCTACCACAATATCACTAAATTCAGCCAACATCTCTTGAATTTCTTCAGGCAGAGCTGTAATATCAGTTTTCATTAATACTACTCTAGGTTTGCACACCACAACATAACTCAACTCTTTCTCTTCCAATTGCTGTAAATACTCTTTGCTTGATAATAATAGGACTTTGGCTGCTTGCTGTTCTATTACACTCCCTTCTTGTAAAGGAAGAAAAACATGTTTCATTCCATTCGTATCAAAACTATAACAATTTCTTCTACCATCATGTACCACCTTTTTGTCAAATTGCCAAGGTCTTCCAAGAACTACATGGCAAACATCCATGGGCATAATATCACAAACAATTTTATCTTTATATGTGCCTACTTGCAAATCAATTTCACATTGTTCACTTACCAGAATTTGATGTCCTTTGTCCAGCCAAGATACTTTGTATGGTACGGGGTGTTTGACCTTCTTCAAACTCAGCTTCTCTACCATCTCTGAAGAAACAAGATTGTTAGTGCTCCCACTGTCAATCACCATCTTGCAACACTTTCCTTTGACTTTACAAATGGTCCTGAATAAGCCTTTCTTTGAGCAGGTTCCACATTTTCCTTCTCAGGCTTCAACAAGACTTTGTTCATCATCAAAGCTACTCCAGTCTGTGGCAAATTTTTGACCACTGGCAACTGCTCTTGTTGTTGCTCACTCTGAGCTACATAGGCTCCCCTCTGTCCTATGTTTTCCCTCTCCTGGCATTCGAAAGATCTATGCCCCAATTTTTTACATTTGTAACATCTAAAGATAGTGTCTTTGCCTCTTCCTCTACCTCTACCTCCTTGGTAAGGTCTTCCTCCTCTTGAGTCATTGCCCTTGTTTTGCTGCTCTTGCTGATTTGAATTGCTGAACTCTCCCTTTTGGGTTGCAAACTTCTCTCTTCCAGCTGTTTGCCCTCTTCCTTTCGCTGAACCTCTACCTCTATTGAAGTTCTGCTTTCTCAATACCTTTTCTTCTGCTCTTAAGGCACATTGGTAGGCCTCTTCCATTGTTCTAGAAGACATCATGCTGATTTCATCTTGTATCTCCATTCTGAAACCATTGATATATCTAGCAGTCTTCTCTGCTGATTCTTCTACATAGCCTGCTCTCAGGTTCACTTTGTAGAACTCTTTAGTGTATTCTCTTACAGACAATAACCTTTGCCTAAGGTTCTACATTTTTCTATATAGAGATAATTGATAATATTTGGGTAAGAACTTGGCTCTCATCTTGGCCACCATCCTATCCCAGCTCTTTATCAATGGTTTATTCTTTCTTTTCCTTTCAACCTGCACACTATCCCACCATAAGGATGCATGCCCTTTCAATCTTGTCACTGCCAATCTGACTTTCTTGTTTTCTTCAATTTCATCATACTCAAAGTACTTATCTAACTCACTGATCCAATCAATGAGATGTTTAGCGGTGAGACTTCCCTCATAGGTAGGCAATTCAGGCTTTGGTCTTGAACTTGCCCCTAGAATTGAACGAAAATACCTTAACTCATGGGTTTCTTGCATAGGTGCTGCTTCTTCTCCTTGTTCCTCTTCTTCAAGCTCACTCACATCCCCTGCCTCTGGATCTCTTTGTCTGCCCAACTCCATAGCTTCCAGGCGTGCCTGCAATCTCCTCATTTCCTCCATGACCTCTGCATTTGTTGCCGGTCGCCTTCTGCCGCGACCCCTTACTCTGCCTACACGTACATCCATGTCTTTCTTCTACTGCTTGTTGAGCAAAGCTCTTGATCTGATACCAAAAATTTGATGGCAGGTTGATGTTTGTGCCTGTTTAGGACCTTAGTCAAATATGGCTACTTCTCCAGACTTGTTGGGGTCTTGCAAACACTTATTGACAACGTTAGTTAAGTATTCAAAAGTGCTAGAAAAACCTTACCTTGGCACTTTCATTATCACACATGACCATACTTATATGATTGGGTGCATATCGCAAAAGAGAAAAATGGTTTGGTGTACGACCTTCCTAATCGCGATATCCAATGGAACGTTGACACGCCTTAAGACCACTTATCGTGAGCAGTTTCCCATCGCATTGCTAGGCATACATTAACTCACTTGCTCTTCTAATTGCAATCTGGTATTACTGTCATTCGATCAAATCAAAGGTGAATCTCAACCCTCGCGCTTCTGCTCCCCACCGGACCTGTCTACACCATAGATCTACTTTCACAACGCACAATAACCATCGATTTGTTTTCTGTATGTATTATTCTGTTCGCCCTTTGTGCATGTAACAAGTAGGAGGAACGCACAGTTATTTCATGGATTCGACCCCAATGGTAGTCCGAGGTTACTTTCTTGGATTCGTGAGATTTTAATACAGTAAGATCAAATCAATCGTGTCCCTCCTCAATTGTATTTTGAAATATTCTCTATCTATAACCCTAGTCGACTGTAATTTCATATAGGAGCTAAATAAAAGACAATCAAAATACCTGTGTTTGCATTATTAACAGGTCTGCAATGAATCCACCAAGCATTTGGGAAAAATACCAACCAGTAGTCACTCATTCACACAGAAAAAAAAATGCTTGCTATTGAATTCTCCCAAATTACTGGTATCCCCCCTTTTTTTTTTGTCTTTCCCACTACAGTCAGTATCTCCCCCATCCCGAGAGTCCTTTTCTTGAATTACAACCAGAAAGATTCTAACTACTAACCACCTTCTGCACAAACGGAGGGATTTCTAATTTTAGCAAAAACTAACTCCTACTAACTAGTAACAAATTCACTTAGGTGGCTCATTCTCCTCGCAGGGAGCTTCAGATAGCCATTTATTCCTACATTGACTTAACAATTCACAGTAACACCATCTGACAATAGTTATCTACTTAAAAAAACATTCATATAGGTTTTCCCTTGATCTTGAAGCTTCCTTACTTCAACTTCAAGCCACAACATGTGACAAAATAATCACATTGCTGGCTTGGGCTAAATGCCCCTGCATCAAAAAGTTATTTTGTATCATATTAGATAAAGGTCATTGAAAGGTAATGGCCCCTTTAGTGTATTTATTAATATTCATGTTAGTTGTTTACTATTGGTTTGTTCTTTGTTTATATGCAGATTTTATTTTGAGAAGATGCCCTTCTTTCTTACTTATGTTTGTTTTCCATTTTATTTTTAGTTCTATTTTCTTTTCATCTTGGGGTTTGCTAATTGTTTCTTTATTTGTTTCTTCCTCTTTGACTAGTATGATCTAACAAATTATATTTAAATTTGTAACAAGTGTTTCCATTTTATTTTTAGTTCTATTTTCTTTTCATCTTGGGGTTTGCTAATTGTTTCTTTATCTGTTTCTTCCTCTTTGACCAGTATGATCTAACAAATTATATTTAAATTTGTAACAAGTGTTTCCATTTTTAGATGAYTACTAAAAAMATATGCTTATGTATATTTATTTGTTTAGGCTCAAAATATTTCAAGTATTGCTGATTTTCAACTTTGCCTAATTCCTTGGCTACTGAGTATKGGTATGTGGTTAGTGATAAAAAGGRTGGGTAGGTTTTATGTATCGTTTTTAAGCTTAGTTTCCTTTGTTAGATAAGAAAGTTTTGGTTACTTTGTAGTTGTTTTTATGGTTCTCTCGATTGCAAAATGAAAACATAAGGTTTTGGATCAGATGATGAATTCTCAAAATTTTCTAGAAAAAAGTTTTAGACATGCAATAAAAATCAGGAACTTCTAATGAGTTCCCCACCATAGATGATTTCGCTGTTTTTTCTTGCTCAATTCACACTGACATGCTCAGACCCAGAAAATAAGAAGACACCGGACCTTAATATATCTGGAAAGACCTGCTTCTGTAGAGTTTACTTCCGACATAGCTCTCTGCCCATTTGAAGCTGTCAAAGTTCAGGTGCAAACACAAATCCATTTCACAAAGAGTTTCTTAGAAGCGTTGGATGAGATATTGGCTGCAAAAGGATATAATGGGTGATTAATGTGGCCCACATGTATTGGGCTTATGATCATTCTGGTATAACATAATTGATTTAGACTATTAATCCTTATTTTCTCTTATAGAATGAGTGGTTATTTGTTGATTTACAGGTTGTAGAAGGGCCATTTGTCTCTATGGGGATGCCATATTCCATGCTAGCTCCAACTATATAGAGATTAATGGCGCATAAAAATGATTATATTGTAGCATATTGTTGTTTTTTTATAGATTTAATGGTGAAGTTTGCATGCTTTGAGAGTATTGTGGAGAATATATACAAATATGGTGTTTCGATTCCAAGAGAGGATTGCCCGATGGCTTGGTAGTTGGGAGTAAGATTTGTAGCTGACTAAATTGTAGGTGTATCATGCATTGTCATCTCGCATCCTGCAAATAAATTAATCTCCCTTCTTAACAATTTCAAGGGTACAATTGTCGGGGATGTAAGTCAATTTGTAACATTACAACTATTTTAATTAATCTAGTTTGCAAACTGAACCGTGGGAAATATGTACATCTCATCTAAATAGAATTAGGATGATTATACCCAAAATTTTTATAGTCTAGAATTAATTTGTATTGTTTGATCATGCGTACATATATATTAACAATATGATTATATCTAAAGGCTCATTTTACAATATCATATTGGTGCATTTAAACGATGGACAATTAGTGTCATCGTGTTGGATTTGGAATTGTTATCACACAATTTGTAGTTTTGGAAAATCCCAACCCAAGCAAAAATCATGTGACACAATTGGACACATATCACTGTCACCTCAATAGATATCCCCCTCGTTTTAGTGATGGACAAGTCCAACACACGGGAGGCTTCTTGAGTGACCCTAGGGAGATTGCAAAGGAGAAGCCAAGGAGAAGAATGGAGCACCCCTATTATTCACATTGAAAAATTATAGGGGCTTGATGGAGGATGTGTATCGGTCAAGCAAATGTTTCCAATGAAGAATACTTGAAAAAAAATGTTAGACAACCAAAACCAAGAAAATATATGATGAAATGAGCCCCAGAAAAAGGGGTAAACAACAAGTTATTCTTGCTATCCAAAAATTGCAGCAGTAAAAATTATATATCAGTAAATGACAAGTTATGACAGCTGCAAATTACATCATTTAATCAACATATAATATTGGAAAAATCAACATGTAACCAGAGATAGTATTCCAATGCTTAAAACAATGAATTAGATGACAATGGAGGGATGTAAAAGAGATTTATCAATAGAAATTTATAACAACCCTATGGCTGTAGAAAAAAAATTGCTACAACAACAACTTTTAACCAACAAAATAAACAAGCAAACCACCCAATGAATAGTACAAGAAAAGTATATCAAAATTCACTGCTTGCATGCTAATTTTAGCGGTCAAAAGTGTTAAAAACTTGTTGAGGAAGATAATTTTACTACAACCCTAATGGTTGTAGCTTAATAAATATTACAAAAAACTAACCACTTGACCAATCAATATGCCCTTGAAGAATAAGAGAGTCCAAAGCATGTAAAATTCAAATCCAACATGAACGATTCCAAACCATCAACTTTCACGTTTACCAATGCAACAATTAACAATCTCCAATGCAAAGTACTAATGCCTTGTTATTGGGTGAATGGAGCCTCTTCCTTGGAAGGAAAGTTAAACAAAGAGGAAGAAGAAATATTTTTTGAGAGCTAAACCCTTATAAAACCCAACAACACTCCTTCCAAATTGTCTAGCTTGAAATCCAAGATGAACTAGGGTTTAAGGTTTCTCTAGGGGTGTAAACCCTCTTACTTCCTAGAGAAATAAACCCTAGCTAGACCTTGCAACAAGGGTGTAAATCCTATTACTTCTTGTTGCAAGCTTTATAACCGTTCAATAGCAATTAATTTTTGGTGGAGGGTGTAAGCCCTTTTACTCCTCCTAAGGTTTAAGATATATTTCTTGAACTTAACAAGAAAAATGACGATAAATTGTAGAAATTACTCACAAAGATCCAATATATAGCATGCAATAAAACCTTACTACCAAGATTCATCCACATATTTCCAAAGAAATACCATCAAGAGAAATCACTAGCATTTATTGCTCCAAATAACAAGTATTCCATCCTTTTGCACAAGAGAAGAGAGACGTTGAATTGTCCAAAGAGACCGAAATTTCAATCCAAGAGAAAATTATCAAGTGATGAGTTATGATCCAATGAAAATGACTTGCCTCATATTTATATGAGGAAACCCAAGTCACAGTTTTTCCACTTTAGAATTAAATCCATAATTTTAATCTAAAATCTAAGTTACAATGCTTAATTAGTAAATCACATTGTTCTTTTTCCCACATAGGCTACAAAATGACCAAAAATAAAAAAATGATGGGACTTAATCCCCCTAAAAATTCACAATGATCGTTTTAACGCATGTAGTGTAACATGCTAGTATAAACCATTTCCTTCCTTTTGCATTTTTTGTTTATATTGCTTTATTTCTTTTCAGTTGCTCTTTATTTGTCGTTACTAACATGTATCTTTTGCAGGTGTCAAAGTAACGAAACCAGGAATATATAGCAATGAAAACAATAGATATCATAAGCCATTATTTCTTTCGAGTCTAAAGCAAGAGAACAAACATGTATTATCCCTCATCCATCTGTCGTGAATAGGACCAACATCGATCATCAATCATTCTCAATCCTGTAAGCAGTGTTAAACAATCGTAAAACATCAAATAAGACCCAGATATGATCCTCCAACCTACAAGGGGGTCCCACCTACTAGTATATATATATTATTATCTTATAGTTAATAGGCTTTAGCAATACTTTGCGGGTGAAATCCTCGTTGCGATTTTAATTGTCAACAAACTGACGAATCCACATGGAAATTTGTTTTCAATAGATTTAGAACTCAGAACTCATGGTTTCTCAAAATAGAATAGTAAATTTAGAAGATATAACCAGAATAATTATGCAACAGGGGGGAATGAGCGGATTTAATGGAAAAATGATTGGGAATTTGGGAATAACTCATGAAAATTGTTAAGTATGAGGGGGTTTATCCTTGTATGCATAATCATTCAACCCAAATCGTCTCTTTCTCCAAGGAGAAAAATTAATGGACCTTCTCTTTTATTTTTCAAATGGATGAAGAAATGGAAAAAAGAAGCGGGAGATAACCAATCTATTTATAAGAAAGCAGTGAAAGCCGATAACAAATCCAAGTATATTTTCAGGGGAAACATCGTAACAATTGTGTAAGTTTGATTGTTATTGACTAACAATATCTTGCAGGAGTGTCACTGTGGCAGAACTGATCCAACATCTTATTCTTGGCCAAAATCAATTAAAAAGATGGCAAGGAAATAAAAATCCTAACAGAATAAAATTGCAGAAAAATAAAAATAGCAGAAATAAAGTGACAGAAATGTAAAAGCAGTAGGAGATGCTTAAAAAAAAAATAGAAATCAAGTGATGTAGGCAGAAAAGAAAAAAAAAACTAAAACTGGAAGCATAATTGGACTACTAAAATACAAAAAATCCTAACAGCGTTAGAGCTTTTCAGGTTGGTTCCACGTAATGCTTCAAGTGAGAACTGTTAGTGCTGTAGGAAAACAATCGCTCCTGTAAATATTTTAGAATGTAAGAATTAGTACCTAAGACAAAAACGATCTTGAAAGGACCCAACCATAATTTCTGAAATTTTGAATGTCTTCCCCTATCAGCGTGAGCTGAATCCCATAGAAAAACTTTTTCATTGACCTTAAACTTGACATTATTGACACTCTTGTTGAAATACTTCTTAGMAATTTGTTGTCTCCTTTTAATGTTATCCAAAGCAAACATCCTTTGCTCTTCCAAAKCTAGTAGCGTGTTTATCCTTTGTGAAACATCTGAAGAATTTAATTCTTTGATATGTAGCATTAACCTTAAGGAAGAAAGTTCCAGCTYAGTTGGAAGGAAGGCTTATTGACCATAAACAAGCTGGAAAGGAGTGCAACCAGTTCTTATCTTGGCAGTAATTCGATCTTCCCAGAGGGCGTAAGTGAGGAGAGTGTGCCACTGACGAGGCTTGTCTTCMATGAGCCTTTTGAYGATTCTTACCAAATTTTTGTTGGTAGACTTAGCCTACCCATTTCCTTGGGGATAATAAGCCGATGAGGTGAAATGTTTAACCCCCAATTTAGCTAAAAATTGAGTCAGCTTAGCAGAAATGAAAGCGAGACCATTGTCTGTAATAATTTTCAATGGAAGACAAAATCTTGAAAAAATGTTGTTTTCAAGGAAATAAATTACTTGATCATCTGCGGAATGCTTAAGTGGGACAACTTCAACCCTTTTTGTAAAATAGTTTGTGGCTGTCAAAATGAAAACTTGTCCAGATGAAGAAGGAGGATTAATAGGACCAATAAAATCCAATCCCCACTTTGAAAAAGGAAAGTCTGGTAGGAAAGGTTGTAATGGCATGGATGAAAGGTGTTCTTTCCCAACAAATTTTTGGTACTTGTCACAAGAACTCGAAAAAACATATGAGTCACGAAAGATTGAAGGCCAATAGTATCCTTTTCTAATAATCTTGAAAGCAATGGTTTTTGCAGAAAAAATGACCTCCTATATGAATGAAAGAACTTGAAGAACCATGAGCTTCTTGCAACAATTTATGTGCGTCTTCATTGTTTACACAGTAAAGCAACACACCATCAATAGATCTTTGAAATAAGAAGTCTCCTATAATGACATATCTTGCATATTCAATACGTAGTCTTCTCCTTTGATAAGTGTCTAAGTTGTCTGGACATCTTTGGTTCTATAAATAATAAACCAAATTCTTGTACCAGGGATGTTTAGACACAAGGAGGATCTGATCATCAATGTAAAAGAGAGCTGAAAGGGAACTATCTTCTTCATCAATTTCTTCACCATTCTCAACATGGTGAGCTAAGTGAAGGGATAGGTCACGTCCCTTGATAGTGGCAGAATTCACGATATTCAAATCATGCTCCTGGATCTTGGCAAGCCAATGTGCAAGATTTCCTGAAGGATAAGTTTGTGAGAGAAAAAACTTGACAACAGGTAAAGGGACCTTTACCAACGCATGCTTACCCAAGATTAAGTGGCAAAACTTTTCAACAACTTTAACAAGAGCAAAATCATGTTTCTCAATAAAATAATATTTAAATTCATCATCAGATAAACTTTGACTCATGTAAGCCACTAGTTTTTCATTTCCTTGGTCATCATTTTGCATAAGAATAGCAGAAACTGCCTCCTCAGTGGCATTAATATATATTGTGAATTCCTTGTCAAAATTCGGCTTCACCAAAACCGATGCAGAACCGATCTCTTTCTTGATCCCTTCAAAATCATTTTCGACATCATCTATCGAAGAAAAAGAATGATCTTGCTTAAGCATAATATGAATTGGCTTGACCATCACTGCAAAATCTGGAACAAACCTACAGACAAAGTTAATAACCCCATAAAAGCTTGAACCTCCTTTTTGGAAGTGGGAGTAGGAAGATTAAGGATAACAACAATCCTTTCAGGATCAATGCTTATTATTGAATTAGAGATGATGTGTCCAAGGAGATTTCCCTCGGTAACTCCAAAAATGGACTTGGAAGGATTTAGAGAAATGCCAAATTTCCTACATTGCATGAGAACTTTTCTCAGATGACCAAAATGATCTGATCGGATTCTAGAGTACACCGTTAAGTCATCAAGGTAGATCTTAATGATCTTACCGATCAAATCGTTGAAATATATTTGCATATCTCTTTGAAAGGTGGCACCTGCATTAGATAAGCCAAAAGGCATACGTTCATAAGAAAAAGTACCCCAACGAGTAATAAAGGTGGTTTTATATTTGTCTGCCCTTTTTACTTTGATTTGGTTGTAACTGAAAAAACTGTCAAGTAAGGACATCATTTGTGCCCCTGCAACTTGATGCAAAATCATTTCCATGTTAGGGAGAGGGAAGTGATCTTTTATACTAGCTCGATTTAATGCGCATAAATTAACGCATAATCTAATATGACCAGTTGTTTTCCGAACATGAACCAAATTTGAAACCCATTTAGAATACTTGACTGAAAAGATGATCCCATCCTTCAAGAGTTTTTCCAACTCCTTTCGAATAGTTTCTTCTAGCTCAGGGTTGATATGTCTTTGTTTTTGCCTAACTGGTTTTACGCCTTCCTTAACGGGGATGGAATGCTATATAAGACCATGATCAAAACCACAAAGATCCTCATAAGACCAAGCAAAAGCATCTTGAAATTCACCAAGCAGCTTGGCAAACTTCACTTTCTCTTCATCTGAACATTTGGCACCTATTTTAACATTCTTTGGAGTCTCAGGTGTCCCAATGTTCAAGTAGATGGTTTCACCCACCTTCCCTTTTGACTCCTCTTCTTTCTGTTTTTCCTTGTTCCCTACACTCAAAGAAAATGAACTCTCTAGAGGAGTCAAGCCTTTAGGAATCTTGTTATCTTCTATGGATATAATCTCCTTAGGATTAAAAGGTTCATTTTGAATAAAATCACAAATGCTCTCATCGTTAGGGAAGACCTGCCAAGATGCTATATTTCCAGGGATATGTGGACGATACAGAGATTGGAAAATACAATCAGGTTTGTGTGGTAGAAGTTGCCGATTAGGAGAGGCTGCAAAAACAACTAACTGATCAACCATCAAGCTTAACTCCCTCTTAACATGAGTGATGTTGAAAGAGAAAAGGTTTGAGATAAGCACCCAAACAGTTTGGGTGTATCGTTTCATTAACTTGTTGCTAGGAGAGTAAATTTTATGTACAAGATTCACAACAAGTTCAGAATCCCCAAAAAATTAAAGGTGACCATAGACAAGATTATATGCGTTCTCAATGCCTAATAATAAAGCCTTGAATTCTGTGACATTGTTAGTGCAAGTGAACTCCAACCTGTAAGAAAAGTTATGGATTTTTCCTACAGGAGAAATCAAGATAATGCCAGCTCTGTTACCTTCGTTAGAGAATGAACCATCAAAGTGCATGTGCCACATAACATCATCTAAATTAATTTGTTCCATGGGAAGCTTATCCTCCTCAACAAAGATGGAATATACTCCTAGGTCCTCTTTGATATAGTTTACGTTAGGCTGCGGGACACTCTCTATGTAAGGTGATATCCTTCCTTCTCTAAGGACTATAATGTTTTTTTCATTTCGAGGAACAGATAAATGTGTTCCATCGAGTGAGAGGTATCCACCCGTTAAGGATTTCCAATATATTCCTAAGATGATTGAGTAATTTCTTACCGGCATATCATATACATGAATGTTGAGGGTTGTCCTTATTTCAGGATGAGCGCACAAAACTAAGGTTACATCCTTAATCTCACCTATGGTCTTTTGTTGTAGACTATTATATGAGAGCATGCTTCTGGCGTTTTCATTTGTACAAGACAAACCTATCTCTTCCACAATAATCTTTGACATCACACTTGGGCCCGAACCACCATCAATGAGGCAACAATGGGAAATATTATCCATAATCTTTACATAAATATAGAAAGGGGCATTTTTTTATAGGGTATCTAAAGTTATGTACACCTACTTTATTTATAGATGAATCCTCTTCGTTTACCTCTTTAGAAAGATTGGCTACAATAGAATCTTTTCCTTCCATGAATTGTTTCAGATGCATTTGTTGTTCAGGGATGACAACCATGTCCAAAAGGGTTGCATCTTCTTTGATGTTATCCAACTGGTTCAATATATTGTATTTTGAAGAGGGGAGAGGATAAATTGTTCCTTGTCTGTCAGGAACTTTAGGAACTTGAACAATAGCAATGAGTGAGGATGATCTTCGGCTAGATGAATTGCAGTGAGGGTCAAATTTTTCCTTGGGAGCATAAGATTTGTTCCTAGTATCGATGACCATGAGATCTTCTGGCTCTGCAAAATATAGGACAATGATAGTAGCTTCTAGTATTTTACCAAAGATCTTATCTCTGACACTCTTCCTTACCTCACATGTAGCTTCCTCGTGGTGTTCCTCGCAAAAGTTACACCAACTTTGAGGCAAGATGGATTTAGGCTGAAAATTGTTTTCAATTGGATTCTTAAAGGGGGGTGCAGAAGAGGATGAAGCTCCAGGGGTGAGAGGTGAGGCAGTCCCCCTTCGTTCGAACACTATCATATGATTATTCATATCTTGGACTAGATGTAAGAGGGAGGACATGTCTGTCTGTCTGTCTAACTGATCCCCCCTAGGAAGACCTATTTTTTCAAGTGTTCTTCATACTCTGAACAAGTATGCAGAGTGGAACCGAGATTATAAATGGATTTTTTCTCAATCCTATGACGGTAGGGGGAAGGCAATGCATTGTAGTAATGCAGGAAAGCGGCTTGGTTCTGAGGGCAGATGAGTTTGGGGATTTGATTGTATAACTTGGTGAAACACAAGTTGAAAGACTTGATGGTCTCACCATCCTTATAGGTGACGTTATTGTATTCCCTTAACTTCTAGGATGGGATTTTATATTGCCCATAAGTGGATCGAAACCAATATATTATATCGTCCCAAGTAGACAGAATCTTAGGAGGAAGGTCAAATAAATCGGCGGTAGCCTTTCCTTCAAGGAATTGACGAATAAGCGCATGCAAGTATCATTGTCATTGGCTTCTATGTTATGACAAGCATTAGAAAATGTCACCAGTGTTCGTTTGTAGTGACAATGTTATTTCGTGAAAACCTAGGAAGATTCTCTTTAAATTTAGGGAGTGGACGAGTAGTAGGTGCTAGGTTAAGAGGAGAGGACACGTGCCATGGTGTGGTTGTGGCGTCTTCTTCGAATTGAAAAAGTCCATACTTTTTAATGACTTTGGTGGGATTTGTGGTAGATTGGACAGGAATATGGTGGCTATATAAGCTACCAATCATTGACGAAGATGAAGATTGAAAGGATGAAGCACTTCCAGTGCCACCAAAGCCACCACTAGATGCCATCTTGTGGATGATAGATGAGTGAAAGAAATATGATCTGGATGAATAAGACAAATTTCTCCTTAGATCACTTTGTTGGGCAGATAACATAACGTTCCTTCTCCCTATTTCAACAATAGGATTGATTTACGGTGATATGCCTCTTCTTCTTCTAGAAGCACGAGAGTCTAAGAACATGAAATAAAGGTGAAAAATGAAGAAACAAGAAGGTTACTGCTGATTTCTAGGTTGTTTACGTCTATCTTCCAATCGTTCTCGACCACTAATATCTCGTTCAATTGCTGCCCAAGAATGGTTAAGCTCAACATAGGTATTGGCAGTGTCCAAAATGGTGTTAAATAGGTTAAAAGCAATGTCGGTTTGGTCTTGGAGACCGGTCTCAATATTGGGATGCCTTGCAATAGGCACAATCATTAAGAAATAAAACAGTCAAAGAATCAATATCAGAAAAATAGATGTATCGATGAAAATTGAGTACAAAAATTAACAAGAGAGATATCAAAGATCTCCCCAGTATGGTCGCCAAATAAATGTGGAGGAAAAGATATGAAATGATCTTACTCAAGCATTTTCAGATTATTCTTGGCTAAAGAAAAATAGACGGGAATGTCACCCTAGGTTTATAGCCATCAAAAATAAAATCCTAACTCACAAGTATCAATTACAAGTGCTTAGGCTAGTCTTTTTCACAAATAAAAGCTTGYTGGAAAATTCTTTTTAATATGATTTTCTGAATATAATAGCTCCTGAAAACAAATGTAAAGACATARGTAAGACACCAAGATGATAATCAAGACATATGAGACATAAAAMAATCCCTTTATTTCATTCCAATTCACCAAAGAGTCATTCTCTTTACAAAATCTCATACAACAATTTCGGACCAAAGTGAAACTTAGACGTCCCCGATGGAACATATAAAAGGACCTTTGACTAAAAAAAAAAAAAACTGTAAAATCTAGATAGCCCACTCGACTCTGCATAATAGCCTTTGTCAGTCATGAAAACTAATTCACAAACAGATAAGTCTACACAGACTATCAAAGATAGATCAACACCTCTGAAAAACAAGTCTCTCAATGATGTAATTCAACCCTGAATGTTGTTGTCTACAACAAGACCTTGCTATCATAAAATATAATTAGGCTTGTGATAAATTAATGAATGAATGAAAACTGAACTATCTCAGCATAAACTCAAAGAGAAAACCTTAGTATGCTTCTCCTTATATCCTCTTTGTTCCTCCCTTTCCCTTTTCCTTTAAGCAAATTAGAATTGGTTGAAGTAGTTGAACCACCTCATTAGTTAAGTAACTAAAACTCAACCACTTTTAATTAAGAGGGGAAGAGTAATAAATCATAATAAGGGTTTTAAACAAATAATAACTAGTAGGTGGGACCCCTTGTGACTCCCTTTAGTTCTCAACAATCATAACATAACTAGTCAATTAAACAAAACACCCCTCCTTGTGAATCCTATCATCACATCCATATTTGAAAATTTATCTCAATAATATTTGCAACTATTTCCAAAATATATTACCAACATATCCAAAAACAAGCTATACGAAAATCTGAAGTCAACTGTCATCAACAAATTAAAACTTAAAATCCCTATTTTCCAGTTTGTGAGGCAATCTTTCCCTTGTTGATGCTATCATCTTTTAGTCCTTCTGAACTTGTCTTAGGCTGCGTGGAATATTTAAGCCTCATCTCGTTGATCATATGAGAGCAATCGTCCTTCCAATGCATGTGGGAGGACACAAATTTATCAGAATTATGTGAAGATGCGGAAGGGGCAGTAGCGACTTTCTCTTTGACAGGGGCATAATAGGCCTCAATTTTCAGCCTTTTATTTGAATAGTTCATTCCTTCATGCATAATTGATTAAAAAATAGTTCCTTTAACAACCATACATGACAACTCTTTAAAAACATGAAATAGATTTTGGCTCAACAACATATCAGACTCATGCAATCCAATCCATATAAATTGTTTAACTGTTTTCAATGAGCAGGGGGTGAACAAAAGGTCATGGGATATGTGAGGGGCTTGTATTTAGCGAAAAATGATAAAATGAAGGGGAAAATAAAATGGCTACTTCTCAAAGACAACAAACAATCAATTGTAATGCAAACCAAAGAAAACATCACCGTGATCCAACCAAGAAAATGTGATTTCCAACTTCTTCAATACAAAATTCTCCTTGACTGTAATCCATTTTAGAACATGGAGTGAAAAATGAAAGTGGGAAGGCGATGGGGTTGTAATTAGCGAAAAGAGAAATAATGGTGGGGAAAGAGAGCGGGTATTGTTCATAAAATTAATTAAGTAATCCGTAAAACCATTCTGTAAAAGGAAATACACCAACCAAATGACCACTGTAACCCCAAAAAAACAACTACTGTGTATAGTCCAAATAACTCTGTGCATTAACTGGTTCCCTATTTGTAATCAAATATTTAACACAATGTCATCAAACAATATGGTATGCATTCCACAACAGCCTGTAGGGGAGCTTTGTTAATATCACTTATCCATTTAATATTTTAAAACAATTCCCAACTGCATAAACAATCACTTATTTCCACTATGTTCAACATCAAAACTAACCACTGCTCACAAATTATTTCAATCATCAAATACAATTCAAAGGTCATGCTCAATTTTGTATTTTAATAATTCATTTGCAATAAGGTTATACTGTCACAACATATCTGCGTACCATTGTTAAAAGGCATGGTATTCATTTAACATACATAGTGGACAGTCAACACCATAATCCATATTTAAATTGCAAAGATCTTGACTTGCCATTTAAATACATAGACAACAATCACCACTTCAACTCACGCTATGCTGTGGGATACACAAAACCATTCGACCAAACGCAAGTGTATTTCTGTGACTATACAGGTCCAATTTTCTTTGACTCTAAACATTCAAAATGTTGGGCTATCCATCCAATACAATGAGGCAACAACAACATGCCCGATTTCACAACACAAATCGATCAAAATGAAACAAAACCATATTTAAAATCCTGTGACCCTCTCTGATGGTGCGATCAAATAATCACAACATATATAGTGGATGAAAATGTCATAATCATCATGATTACAATAACCCATTTAGGAATTAAGAACACACACTCACAGTAATCATTAACTCATGCTGTGGGAACGCCACACATACCATGCATCACGCTCGGGGAATCATTGTGCATTAATCATTTGTAAACTAATGTCTATTTAACATTTCAATAATCCCAACGCAAATGAAAATGACTGTTTATCAACCCCATTCTTCAATCAACTAATTTCAATGCCGATCTTATCAATTTGACTGTCATAATAAGCAATTTCAGTGACTATAACCAAAAACCACTGTCAGGATAATCAACAAAGACAAGTCGACAATAGAACATTATCAACAATGCATCACCAACCCATAACCATCGACCATTTATCCAATATGACATAAAGGGTTTCCTTTATCAAAATTGAGCTTTGAGTAATCAAGGATTGGTCATGTGGACCAACACAGGGAGACATTGAATCGACTCCCGACATCAGGTGAAAACCTCAAAGACCCATGGTGCACGCACATGCTATACCACAAATGTCTTTGCAGACAGGGTGACAATCCCCATGATAAAGGAGACTATGAACAGAGGGGCAAGGCTCCATTTTGATTCTGTAACGACACCTAGAAAATGCAGGGTATAACCCTCATGGACTTCCCAATCAACCCAAAAATGCTGAGACAAGATAGGGCTGAGAAATAACAGTCACATTAAGCAATCCCTTTGGAAAAAAACCATCACAACCCCCTGCGTGACATTAGTAACATGAACGAATTCATACCCAAGTGAAGCAAAGTGTAGTGACACAAGGTGTTCCAAAAACCTAGTAAACCCCATAACGACAAACGATTGGGTATGGTGATACGAATGCGTGGAGACAGTTGTCCAGTCTAGACCAAATGAAACCCTTCACCAAACAACAAGGATGACAGAGAGACTTTATGGCTACTAACACTCATAACAACTTAATACACTGTAACTTCAGACATTACTGCGATGAAAAACCCACACCAATCATCCAGAAAATATCACCAAATTACACAGTTTCTAGACTTTAAAGAAAGCACGAACCCATACATACCGAGCCACTATATATTTCATAACCAAAGAAAATTCATGGATGGCCAAAAAGACATACCTGTAACCAAGAGCACCTTAAAAACGTGAATTGGTTGGGCGGTTCTCCCTCTGCTTGAAAGTCACAACTTAACCACATCAAACTCAGTTGAAACAATAGCCTGACTAGGGTGGCGGCCAGTGGAAGGAGTAGGAGTGACGTGCAGTAAATGCACGTCACCTCCATGCTCAACCTCATTCAATTCCTTAGTACATGCCAACCACTTATCCATTAACTCGTCCAATTGAACCATGCATTGAAATCAACTTCCCTCAAATGCCAAGAGCACCACCCACATATTACCATTTCCAACTATATAGTAATGTATAACAACTATATTTCCATAGAACTCAATAAATCACATAGATATTATTTGTTAGCTAGGGTTCACAATGATCGTTTTAATGCATGTAGTGTAACATGTTAGTATAAACCATTTCCTTCCTTTTGCATTTTTTGTTTATATTGATTTATTTCTTTTCAATTGATATTTATTTGTCGTTACTAACATGTGCCTTTTGCAGGTGTCAAAGTAACGAATCCAGGAATATATAGCAATGAAAACAATAGATATCATAATCCATCATGGCATTTGAGTCTAAAGCAAGAGAACAAACATGTATTATCCCTCATCCATCGATCGTGAATAGGACCAACATCGATCATCAATCATTATCAATCCTGTAAGCAGTGTCGAACAACAGTAAAACATCAAATAAGACCCAGATATGATCCTCCAACCTACAAGGGGGTCCCGCCTACTAGTGTGTGTATATATTATTAGCTTATAGTTAATAGGATTTAGCAATACTTTGCGGGCGAAATCCTCGTTGCGATTTTAATCGTCAACATTCTTCATCTTTCTAAAAATGCAATCTTAAGAAATTTAATTATATACCTATCCATTTTGTAGTGCATAGTTGATCATATGTGGGAGCAGACTTAAAGTTGCAGGTGTAGTGATGTTGTTAATCCATTTTTTATGCTGATAAAAATCCGTTTTGCAAAATTTTATCTATGTCTCCTTTCGTCATAACTTTCAATGGATTTTCCTTTTCAAGAAATCCCTATCTCATTCCTGGATGTGTATAAACTGAAATCTATAGAATCTCTATACAAGGTTAGCCTATTGAAAAATGTTTTTTCATCAAAACCCTAATCTTCTATATTCCCTGTTTCACACATCTAGAAGTCATTAAATATTACAGAAAGGTTGTCTTCAAACATCAATTATGAACAATCCACATCAAAACAAGACTCATAATGGAGGTGAAATAGTAAGAACAAATCCCTATGCCATGATATTGCTTGATTCTGAACCTTTGATCAGAGAGGCCTTTCAGAGAATAGGTTTCATCAATTTCTATCAAAAGATGCAGAGGGGGCATCTAGAGGTACCTAGGGAATTCACACTCAATTTAAATGGGACCAAAACCAAGGTGGGAATGTTAGAATTTGAAGTTTTAGAGTTGTCCATCTCAGTTGCAACAAATATACCCAACATTGGAGAAAAATGGTTCAAGGCTATGACATTAAATGTTGCTTTCTCCAAGGAATTTCTTAAACTAGAGTATCAAGAGGAAAAATTGTCCAAAGGGGTCCCTAGAAACCATATGCTTGAAGGTTTTGATAAAATGTTGATGGTTATTCAAAGGTATTTTACCTGTGAGGGAAGATTTAACATGGTTTATCAATATCACACAGGTTTCTATTACACTTTACAGAGAAAGAAGCAATGAATCTCCCTTTTTACCTCTTTAGAAGCATTAGTAAGACCACTGATAGAGTTCAAGCCAAATCTAAACAAGTAGACACAAGTGTCTTTCACTCTGGCCTTATTAAAATGTTGGTGATGGAAGAGTTGAGAAAGACAAGGGAAACATTCCTCATTGCATCACACTTCCAGCTGAATGTGTCCCCCACTCCACAGTCTAATATACAAAGCCCTTATCCTGTATATAATGCTATGTGTTCATAGGTTAGAAAGAATAAAATAGGCGTTTTTATGATTGATACGAATGAAATAGAGGTAGGAGGGCCTTCACAACCTTCACATAGGGAGGTTTCACCCAAGGCAGAGCTCGTTCCTATGGAGGTTCCTTCGAGAAAATTCATAGGCATGAGAGGAAGAAAAATTATGTTCCCTTCACCTATTGTTGCAGACAAGATTAATCCTAGGAGGCATTTTACTAGGGCAACAACCAAGAAAAATGTTCCTATGAAAAGTGATGTAGCAGAAATTTTAGCCTAGAAAAAAGGTAAATCCAAATTGATTGAGAAACCCATTGAAATTATTGATATCACTACTCCCCAAGAAGAAATCAATCCCACTTTCAAGAGGCTCAAAAGACAACTCAAGGAAGCAAGAGACAAAGTTGATAGGATGAAAAAGGAATACTTGAGTGCCAGGAGGAAACTTAAGGAAGTGTTTTATATTCATTGCAAGTCTATTGACAAGGAAAATTTTCTGGCTAAAAGATTCTTGCCCCTCCACATGCAACTTAGAAATCTCTATAGACAAAATAGATCTTATCAAGCTCAGATCAGAAATCTAAAGGAAGAACTACATCCTTTTAAAGAAGAGTTGGCCAAGAGAAATCTGGACATGTTGGCTAAGGTTGCTACCAGGAGAAGCTCCAGAGTTAAAAAAATGAAGAAGATGAACCTCCTTAACCAATATCAGTTTTTGAAAAGTTTCTTGTTTTATGCATTTTGCATTTTTTAGGATGGTTATGCTTTATAAGCCATTATTAGCTACTGGGATGTTCTCTTATAAGTTGTTACAACATTTTGGGGCACTAGAGATAGTTTTTGGAATGTTTTAAGACTTTATCAAATGAAATGAGCCACTACAGGAAAGTTCATAGCGCCTGGCGTTGCGAATTGGCTAATACAAATAGACACTGTGAATTAGCGTTGCAAACTCATGTTTTGGAGTTTTTGAAGGGAAGAACAACTGCCAGGTGTTAATATGGATGCATTCCAGCTATCTGAGGGTCATTTGCGAGTTGCAAACATTGTCAACATTAACCTGAATCTTAGCATTCTGTTTTATTTCTGGTGTACAAATATAGTCACACCACCTTTAGGCATAGGAATCCTATGCAGGAGTTGTTATTCGAATTGTAAAGCTGTCAATGACAGTCTAGGCTATAAGATAGGCATTGTTAGACTGAAGGAAGGATCGAATGGAGTAAGAGAGAGACTCATACTTTTGACATTGTCTATGTAGCATAGGGTACTTTCTATTATATGTATCAAACCTAAGATCCTTTGAATAATGGAAATCGATTATGTTCCTTATCGTCTTCTTGTTGTCTAATTTTAATTATAGTCCATTGAATGATTCATTTGACTAAATTGTAGCTTTGTTGCAATGGAAGATCTGTTTTGATATTTTTGCAAATATATCATAATTTTCCTCTTTGATTATAATAATTTCTTATTTCATAGAGTTATTCCTTATATGTGTGTCATACTACTTGACGTAGATGATAGGGATATTACATTTTTCTTATTAAGTCTTCCACCTGCTCATCTCATTTCATAAAACCCTGATCAAAGTTATTCAAATCCTTATTTTTTGGTACATATTGTATGAAGTAAGCTGTGATTGACATTTATTCTGAGTTTTCCATCCATTTTCCATTTATCATAAAATTTTATCTTCCACACTTTGATGGGTATTGGGATTACATTTATAATAGTCTAAGTGTAACTCTCAGTGCTAACAACAACTACATTGAATCATGGTTTCAGGAAACTATTAGTTCATAACATTCCTTCACTCTTCAACAATTCTTGACAGCTTATCAATCAAAGCACCCAATTTCTCATATTCTAGTATATATCAAAGTATATCTTCCAAACTTGAATATGTGTTTATTTGTAATCTTGTTACACACATGGATCCATTGGAATTATTCATATACTTGAAAGATATTTTCTTTTTCAAGCAAGTAGGTTAGGGTAGAAGAATAAATAAATAAACAAAATAGTAAAGATAAAAATAATTCCAGTTGTGAAAATTGGTTTATTGGTGAAACTGGACATGAGTTTTTCTTAAAAACCAGGTAACTGGCAGGCCAATTTCTCAATAAGTTCTGCATGTAGGTTCAATCTTATATTTTGGTTCTTAAAATCAATATTTTGTTATGCTCGTACTGAATGATGTGGGATTCCTAAAGGAATTTATTCTAGTAATTCTTATCCCATCGACTTCAATACTCTATCTGGGATCAAGATTACGAGATATTTATAATTCCTTGGAACTTGTATGCCTCAATGACATGTTTCCTCATTGATAGTAGTGGGGATGCATTAATTCCTCCTAACTATTAGATCCCGTAGGTTACTCGACGCCAACACATTCATTTGTGTTTGACAAGATGCATTAAGGATACATTGATGCTCATTGACATCAATGGTGAGTGATATCACATTGGTTAACGACATACATTAATGACTCATAATCCAATGATTTCTTTCCATTCTTGACGTCGACACATCCATTTGCATGGTAAGAATTGTACCATGGATTCAGGTTCTGATGAGGACTACATGGTTTAATGGTATCAACAATTGCAACCTTTTCCACATTTTGCAAATAAAAATGGGATGTCATTTTTGTTGCGATATCTTTCCATGTAGCAGATTTTCTGGTTCTATGTATTAATATTCATGGTTTTTATTTTGGTTCCAGTAGTATTTATTATTTGATGATCAACAACACATAGTTTCATATTTTAAATAAACTCTAGATCTTTAGTTTCAACAGTTGATTTCCTATATAATATTTCTCGCAATTACTCAGTAGCCTCTTCATTCTTCCAACAAAAGAAGTGAATTATCATATCTCACAAGGATGCATGAGGACATGCATGATCCTCATTCTCGGGGGAGAGAGAGCATTGAGTTATCAATGTTCTTCTATGGTTCCAGATGCAGATTCAGTTCCATCCCCTTCAAACAATATTCAACATACTTTTTAAACCAAGCATCCAAGCACTTGGTACTTGTCTTCTTCTGATCATTTTCAAATCATCATGACAGTAGAGAGGTAAAATACAACAAAATAATTTCAAGCATTTCAATATTTGGTTTTTTCCTCAACATTAGGGTTTCTTTCAAACAAATTTTACACAGGACAATTGCACAATATCATAACTTACTGAAGATGTTTTAGAGCAATTCTACAATTTTTTAGACTTTCTGTAGCCACTGAAATTCCCTTGTAATTTGTTGTAGCTACAGAACCTATAGCATACTATCTTAAGGGACGATCTTTGCATGACATTTACAAGTAGATGAGGATGAGTTTAAAAATTATGAGACATGGGTTTTGAGGAAAATGTGATAAATGGAATAATACACAAAATAAATTTCCATAAAATGCATGATAAGGGATGCACATGCATGTTTTTAAAGTCGTTCTAGCAAAAAATACCAGAATTTATGTAAACAGTTACAATTATCTTCTTGTAGTAGATTTGTATTTTTGTATGGTTGCAGCATCCCAAGACTATATTGTGGCTTGGATATGGTTTCAAATCATCAATAGATGCTCATCCACCTATCAACCCAGGTTGAGAGTCCTCTAGGTCATAGTCAAAGCTATGGTCAACACATGAACAAATGGAAAACTGTGCAAGCTGAATAAAAAACCAACTCAACCATGAGCATTTCCTATAGCAGTATTGCAACATAAATATCATCTTCAAATTATTCCTTCAACTCCAATAAAATGCAAGGTGATCAAAATTTTGGTCATAGAGGTAATAACTTTTCAACTAAGCTTGTTATTAGAAGAGTGAAATATGTAAAGAATTTGACAAACTATAAGTAAGTCTTGATATGTTTTAGTGCTAGAAGTTGACTCTAGAGTGCTATAGAGTCAATCCTAGCACATCTTGTTTCAAAATGTTTAATAAGGGTTTAGAGATGGATATATCACACATCTGGTTTCAATGAGGCTTGTGGTTTGAACTATTTAAGACACTTCCCTATGTGCAACAAACCAGGTAAATGAAACCTCTACTTAGTGAAATAAGATAAAGATATATGATACTGAAAAATCTTGGAACAAAAACTGATAAATTCACCAAAGAACAACTTGTTCTTTAATTCCTTTACTCAGTAGAATAATAAACCTTTACTCGGAAATCGTTTCCAAATAAGATTCAAAGGGCTTAAACATTTATGTGGCAAAGATTGCAATATATCCTATAAAGAAACCTTCTCAACACAGATTTGCAGTCGTATATCATATAACAACAAAAAATGTTCAATATGAAGTAATATATATGATAAATAGATAATATAAACACACACTGACCATTAGCTTCATAAGCAACTGATATCTTTACATAGGAAAATATAAGCAAAAATAACTCTTGAAAGTTTTACAATGAAAGCCAAAATAGGGATCTTCCCCCCTCTCCTACTCTTTTAATTCCTCTATTTTATAAATAGATTACATTATTCTCAATATCCAAGAAAAATGGATCCTAAAACCTCCATCCCTCCATCCCAAATTTGAAATGACGAGGTGGCTAAGCAATTTTTTAGGAAAAATAAACTGTCGAAATTCTGGAAAAATGATGCTCTGAGATCTACATGTTTCTCCCAAACCATGACATCTTTGTAAAATCTGAGAGAGGTTTTTGTATATGAGTATGTTATTGAGAAAAAAATCTTTCACTTTTAAAAAATAACCTTCCATCTTCTTGGGATCTGTTCCCAAATACAGTGACTAAAACAGGAAAATTCTTGAATTTCTGAATTTGAAAAATGAGTTGTAAAGATTCGTTTGAATCTCCCAAACCATGACACTGGTATAAAATTAGAGAGATTTTTTTGTATATGAGTCCTTTATTGAGAAAAACCTCTTTCACTTTTCAAAAATAACCTTCCATCTTCCCGAGATCTGTTCCCAAAGATAATGACTAAAACAAGAAAATTCCTAAATTTCGGAATCCAGAAAATGAGTTGTAAAGATTCATCTGAATCTCTCAAACCATGACACCTGTGTAAAAACTGAAAGAGTTTTTTGTAGATGATATTATTATTGAGAAAATTCTCTTTCATTTTACTGATAGTGATCACCATCTTCTAGAAATCCATGCCAAAATTTGATGATTAAAACAGGAAAATTCCAAAAATTCTGGTAACTTCTTGCTAAAAATTAGGTCAACGTGATGATGTGTTCCAAAAATATTCTCCATCAAGAATTAAACATTCCTTATCAGGTACCAAGGTGTTTGAAATATATATATATATATATATATATATTAGTCAAAATTTAAAGGATGTGGTATCCCTAAACAATAGGAGTGCTGGATAGTGACAACAAACACTAGTTTCTAGGCAACAATTTTACACTAGAATAGGTCCTTGACTAGTCAAGCTCTAGTTGGAAAATGAGTTTCCCTTCCCTTTGATCTTAAGTGAATGATCTCAAACTCACCTCAGCAAGTAAATAGGTTGAATAGGTGGCTGGTCTCATAATCATCCTCCAAAACCATGTCATTTGCTTAAAAACATGTTGCGCTAGAGGAACTTCCTATAGCGCAAGCACACTTTTTCTGCATAGGAAAATTGCAGGAAATTCCTGTAGCGCCCTTTTCAAAATCTTAGTTTTAGAATTTAAAACCCCTCATATGACCTTAAGATGGACAAAAATATGCTAAGAAGACCTTATTATCTTTATATAAGCAAAATATGAATTTTTAAGACCAAAATTTGATCATGAAAATATTAGTGCTAACAATATGTATTTATCCTACCTTCTTTCCATAAACCTATGATATACCATCTCCTATTTTCCTTTATATCACTGCTTCCAATTCATACTCCTAAAAACACTACCATAATTTATCATCCCTCATGAAATATTAACACTCATTTTCTTGATCATAATGCAAGTTGAAAACTTATTTCGACGTGCATTCTCTAAAGTGTTAATTATTATGAAATTTTCTAAGCTATGAATTAATGTTGGAAGACTATGCTTCCAACCATCATTCAAGCAACAGACAACATCGTGGCATGCACACATAAGACCATCAAGACAAATATATCGAGGAGAGTGTTTTAATGTCTTTATTAATGCTTTGATAGGTATTTATACAATGATATGGATGGTTGGAGCGGTTGCACTAATCATCCATTTAGGCCCATTTATCCATTATACACATATATTTATCCACTTTAGATTATATTACATTCATAAGTATGATGAAATTTATGAGGACTAAGAGTCCCCCTCAACATCTCCCCGACACTCAAATCCTTGCTCGTCTCAAGCAAGTGTGCAACAATGTCATGGGTCTCTACTCTTGCATAAATCTCCCTACTTTGAACCAACCATGAATACTGGTCTGCATAGGTTAATTAGCCACAACAACTGCTAGTTGTATAGAAATATACACATATACAAGGTTTACCATGACTGGTTTCCAATGGATCTGAATGATTGCATATCACATGTCCTGACTCCTCGATCTCCATATGATTGACTCTGTCAATTTATTTTTGGGTGCCATTGACTACCATACTCACTTGAAATCTTATATCCCTCCCAGGAGTAATCAAGGCGCTCTCTAGGGATGCTCCAACGAACTGTTGCTCCTGGGTCTCTTTTTATGGAATTGATGAGGCTCTGTGACATCAACCAATTCTACCATTCCTCTGTTTTCTTTGTCACGACCCAAGGAATTGTTCTGCAACTCTTATACGAAGGGGCTCAATAAATTTAGTATTTGTGCCATCATATTTCTTTTAATCTCTTACATGTGTGTTTGTCATTTGATGTCTCTTCCTTGAATGCTTTCAATCCCTGCAAAATTTTCATGTTCGATGCTCATCACAAATTCTCTCTGTAAGTGCTATGCTTAATATGTTGCTGCAATTTTTTCCTCTGTCAATGATCAATGAAGTTCTCAATGTCTATGTGCTCGCTCTGTCAAACTACTACTTAGTCTAAAATATTTTTTCTTTCTCGACTATTAATGAATTCTCTTACTGGATCTTGCACCACGTATATATTTTGTTGTGTTCTTGGTATCAATCATCGCTATGATTTCCAAGTATATAGAAATGTATGGCATTTATATATCAAATTACATGAAGGATGACTCCAAGTATATGGAAATGTATGGCATTTATATATCAAATTACATGAAGGATGACTCACTGACTCTACTTCACGTGCATGACTTCAAAGGATTCAACTATAACAAAACTCTATTGTTAATAAAATACAAGAAAATTTTCCTACAGGGCTTTTACGAACTCAATAATATGTGGTTGACTAGGAATCGAATTATGTCGGTAAGGAATTGATCTTGTAGGCTAAAGACCAACTTACATTAAAAAGGTGGAGAAGATTGTATTCATTAAAGATTCATGATTAACCCTCTCCCTTCATAACTCAATTTCACACTCGAATCAATTGAGTGATGTGTAATCGATTAAGAMAACAACACATATTTTTTTCTTTTATGAATCGACTTAATTACAGACTCGACTAGAMTAACACAYGAGTCATCTCAAATAACTTCGATTATGGTTGGAATTGAATCGATTGACTCATTCCCTTCATGTAATTAKTTTTCAACAATTTTTAAAACAACTCCCTTTGTTTTACTTCATAAAGGAACTTTTCACAAATTTATTACAAGATTTTACATTYTCAGAAAGCTCCCGTGACTCCCATAAAATATAAGTTTGTGTTTTTACATTTTCAGAAACCTCCCATGACTCCCTCCTCTTCAGGGTTTGTTGGAAATTTTATCAGTTGGATTGGATTTAAACAGATGCACCTGGACCGTCGCTTTTCTTCAATTCTCTAGGCGACCGGGTCGACCAGCTCTTCCAGTGCTGCTTCTTTTTGGCTTCATGGATTCCTCGTTTTTCTCAATGGAAAACATTTTCTATCTGAATCTCCTCCCTGACAATCACACTTTGATTGGATATTCCTCATGTTCCGTTGAGTCGACTCTATATTCAAATTATGCCAAATTGAACCACGATTATTGCGTGGCAGTAATTGATGATCGTTGTTTCTTGGATTGTAGAGATTGATAGCGTTGTTTGATGAGGGCATTAGCTCACAGGTTAGGTTTCAAAGTCGATGCTTTTGTAGACCTAAATTCTTTGGTCAAATATCCTATTTGTCGTCTGTCAGTTGAGAAATCGACCAGGTCGACATGGTCCACTAGTTGACCAAGTCAACCAGCTAGGTTTGATTTTGTGCAAAGAAAGAAATTTGCATATTGTTTTTCAAGGAGAACAAAGAAAGAAATGAGCAACAACAATCACGTGAGCAACAATCCACAAGTAATTTGCATATTGTTTTTCAAGGAGAAATTTTCATATCTTCTTATATCTCCATATTCTCCAGGGTAATACCACCCCCATTAGTTGTTGTCACCCAGTCGAATGAAGGAGGCAATGATGCCAGATGTTGGAAGCTTATGCTTCCAACTAGCATTTATCAAGAGACTACATTGTGACATGCACACATAAGACCATTATGAAAAATATATCAGAGAGAATGTTATACCATATTTATTCATGTTTTGATATGTCTTTATACAATGATATGGATGGTTAGACCAGTTTCACCAGCTCCAACTGATCACCCATTTAGATCCATTTATCCATTATACACATATATTGATTCACTTTAGATTATGTTACATTCATAGTTATGATGACATTTATGAGGCCTAAGAGCCCCCTCAACAGTAAAATCATTTATGATTACAACAACACTTTGAATTATGCCTTGGAAATAAGCATTTCAATCGAAGTGACTATTATTTTTGACATGCACAATCATAAACCAAAAATTACTTCTG